>JACCIC010000018.1:2022500-2622500 GCA_018907035.1 Sycobia sp. Sy_11 | reverse complement strand
AGGAATAAATTTGTAAAAAACTTTTCTATCCTGTCATCTTAAATAATGATAAGCTTACATATAAAACAATGTTTTACACAACAAAGCAATACTTAGAAGCCAAAAAATATTTAAGCCACTTTTACAAATAAGCTTATTAGTTTTTCCAACGTCTTTTTTGCGTATCATAATGCTATATATATATAATATATTACCTCTGTTTACACTTATTCACACAGGGCTAAAAAATTAGAAAGATTTTATCTAGTAGCATCGAAAATTATTTATGTATTAGTACCCGCCATTTTATTTATAACAACATTGAAACGATTAATATCATTATTCCATGATGATAAATAGATCATGTTATTCTTAATATAACTATTTCGTATATATTTCTCTGAGAATGTTTGCGTGGAACATTTACGTTTTTGCAATTAATGCTGTAAAAGCACTGATAAAGTTTACTCGTATCTTAAGGATATTCTAGAAAATAATACATGTTCTTACATTTTTTCAGTTTTAATTAATAGAAATTATTTTTCTTAAGTATCTTCTGTCAATAATTTAATGTTTTATTCGAATGACTCCATGACCCACAAAGTCCTTAAAATAATTTATTATCCCACGCCTGTGCCTTTATAAATAAAAAACTTAATTTAAACTTAATTTAAACGATATTAGTATACAATAGGTTATATTCAAACAATAAGATACAATTAAAAAACTGAAATTCGATCGAAAATATAACTATTGTGTCAGTTTCGCTCAAGATACCCGGTAAGCTGACCAGTCATATGGCAGATAAATTTTAGGCATGCGATCTTAATCTGGTTTAAAGGTGATACTTTTAATCTAGATCCGCAGAATTTGAAATTTTAATTTAAATTAAAAATTACACTATAAGGCGATATGATTTAAGTAGGCATCGGTCTTCAAAAATATCGATAATATAATTTCCATCTTGTATACTAGCAACATTAAATAATGCCATATATATATATATATATATATATATATATATATATATATATATATATAATATTTTGTATGTATGAATCCAATTGAGTATATGAAAATGGACCGATCATAGGGGAGCAATAAGACGATTGGAACATTACCGCGTATAACTATGTAGGCGAACAAATAAACGTGCAGTCTCTATTAGATTCGAAAAAAGTGCACGAACAAAATACGTGAACTCGTTGAACTCGATTTGAAAAAAAAAATCTGTTTCCAGCATCTTATCCTATATGCGCACGTTTCGTCCCAGTTTACCTCGGTCGGTGTCTCTTTCGCCCCATTTCTGTTTTTTCTACACACTTTACTGTTATTCTTCCGCATCCGCGATACAGAAACGAAATACACTTTATAACCATTTTCCGTTATAGCGTTCGATAATAAAGCGTTAGCTGCGTGGTACGCACACACACACGTACACTCATACACATACACGTACCTATTTATTCGAAATGTATTCTTATGCGAGGGCTCGCTCGCGTCAGTCTTTTGACGTGCCTTGTGACGAGGTTTACTAATTGGAAAGTCTGCGCTGCTGTTTTTTTTCTCGAACATGTCGAAGTCATATTTTTTCATATGACGCGACGCTTGTCAGAGGGTCTTTTGATATCGGTGAAGAGTTTGAGATGCAGTGCGGAGGAAGGGGCTACGAATAACGTGTTTGCGCTTGTATATATATAAACATGTAGATAGCTAGAGAAAAGTGTCGAATATTTCTTGAGAGATAAAATGGAATAATAACAGTGCGGCTAGGTTTTGCAATAACTTACGTATACACGAAATTCTATTATGGAAATTCAGTTGAAATTATTGATCGAAATTCAGAAAAATGTGTGGAAAGTTCATTGGAGTTTATCAAATAATTTTTTAAACTTAGTGATCTGTTAATAGCTTTAAAACTTTTATATTCATATCTTCGAAAGAAAGCTATATGTTCTTTTGGATCTGCATTTAAATGGACTTTATGACTAAAATAATGAAATCCATTGCAAAAAAGACTATGTATTTTTGGATGAAAGTTTTAGTTCGGTTTTTGTATATCAACTTTATATGTTATATATTATATTTATATATTATTTTAAATCTATGATATTGTGAGAAAGATAATTCAATTTGCCAGTGGATTTCATAAACTCTTTCGAATTGACAAAGTTGGATACTGGAGTAGGTGGAAAGATGCATTATTCGCGTGCCTAAATCTCCTGTTAAGCTTAAACTGGTACTTTCTCAACTCACGGTACCGTCAAATAAATTTTGCAATCCCCAATGTTCGCGTCCGCAAAACAAAAAAAAGAAGAAATAATGTCAATATTTTACATTTTCACGAACGAAACATTATGCCATAATTGTGATTATTAAATTCGAGGTAGAATTGAAATGATGTTACAATTTATTTCGATGTAAAAATCGAATGCGAGAATTCGAGTGTCTTAAAATAAGCTGTACTTTTTTATCATAATTTGAAATAATCCTGTAACGTAAAGTAATTATCACATTCGTTGCACTGTCATTTTTTAAAAGTTACTGTTATTATGGTATCATTCGTAAAGAAACATAAAGGTAGCCCTGGAAATAAATGTTCTACTATATGTGGAATTTTACAATTTTCTTACGATTTCCAGTCGAAAGTACGAAAAAGTAAACAAGTTACCACGTAATTCTTGAATTTGGGCTATACAGAGTTTCTATTTAAAGAGGATATCTGGGCTTAAAGCTCCGCTCGCAGAGAATCGCATTACTTAAAAGAAAAACGTATGGAAGGCAGCTTCTATAGGTCAGGTAGTTTCAAACTCCAATATACTACTTATATGCGTTTATATACATATAAAGTGCATGTTTGGAGACCGCGGGTTGCGTGACGGTATTATGGAATCGAAATTGGATCTATTATTGCATAAATTCTTTATCTGACAAATGTAATCAGTCTAAATATATGCATATGTATAAGGGGATTGATTTCTCGTTAAATCTGTCTATAATTCCATTGACTGAGATTAATTAAGATTCGACCAGCGCGATACGGAACTTTAAATGGACTACCATTAGATTCTACAAATACTCATTGAAATTCTCCAAATATTTTGCCCCCCCCCCCCGCCGGATGCATTAAGAAGCTGATCGTGGCGAACTGCAAATTCTTGGCTTATTTCGAGTATATAACACCCGACTCGGTTAGAGCATCGCCCGGCGCAACAGCAGCGAGAAGCAAGAAGAGCGGTCTATACTCGCTGCAGCCCATGAACGCCTCGTCCCCCTGCCCACTCTAACGCACGCCACGCACACGTAGACACACACGCGCACTCATGCTCACGCACAGCCCCCCGGGGGGGGGGGGGAATGGCTCGGCTACTCCTCCTTCTGGCGCGTCCGCCTCCCCGCGCCCCGCGAACCGCCTCCTCGATTTCCGAACGAACCTGCAGTGTCCATCTGTGTGACCGTGTGTGCGCCCGCGCGCTAACGTTTGTGTACCTGTAACGAGCGTTAAAGGACGCGCGGGTGGGGAGCTCGAGCAGGCGGGCGGGCTTTTATGAAGGTCGTTATACACGCGCGCGCAACTTATGTATACGCGCCGCGGTTCCTCCTTCGGCCGATTACGCGCGCGCACTGCCGCACAACCACCCGTCCGATCGCGGGTAAAATTCACGGTGTTCGCTTTTATATATGTATATATATTATATATATATATATATATATATATATATATATATATATATAAATTTTGAAACCGTATGATAATGAAATCGCTCTAGAGTGACTTGTGTAGACGGCTATAATAGGTGACAGGTGCGCGAATGAGAAGGGGGCGAGAGAGGTCGAGGGGGAGGAACGCCTTAAATATAAAATCAAGATAATTTTGGCGAAATTGATGGTGGGAGAGGGACGGGGAACGGCGAAGCTGTTAGTATTAGCGTAAAGCGTCGCGGCGAGGGGGTGGCGGAGCTGGGGGGGGGGAGTGGATGAAACACTGCGTAACGCGGTGACTTTTATGGTCAATGTTGAGGTCGCGTTGGAGGGATTCGAGTTTTAAGAGGCTGGCAAAGCCCTCGCTAAAATGCCGTTTTTGAAAATAGCATTTCCTATGGGAAGTTTTCCAAATGTCTTTTTAAATGCAGCGATAAAGCGCGTTGCATTTCCTTGTAAAATACGGTGAAAGTAATGACGGCCTACTTTCGTATCGCGTATAACTGGATATATTGTGCACTGTGAATAACTAAGGCTGTTTATAAATGTTATAAAAGAGAATTTCCGATAGACTAACTTACTCACTTATTAATAGTCGAAATTGGTCGACCCGTGGACGTCAAATTTTAGTGACCTATATCTCTTGGATAATAGCGGTTATATTAAGAAGGATTTTAATGTAATTAATCTGTAAGATGAAGAAAATGGGTAAAAGATTTTTATATATTTTTATACCGAACTGCTCTTATACACAGTCACGATTTCAACGTTGATCTCTAATGGTTGCATACAAATATCTCTTGAAAGTAATTCGAAATTTCACCCCAAGCCACCGCAATGGAATGAAAATGGGTAGAATATTTTGTTCACGTTTCTATCCATAACTTTTGGTTTTCCAATATATTGAACTCAATATTTATTACCTAGTTACTTATCAAAAATTTCTTCAAAATGTATTTTTAGATCTGACCCCGATTTACCTTACGAGCTGAAAAGGGGTAAAATATTTTAGTTTTGTTTTTAAACTTCATATCGCTTCTTCGAATCTTAGGAATTGAATTTTATTTTCAACTGTTATTCAGAAAAATGCGCTAAATTTAATTTATCAAATTTACTTCGATTCGTTCTTAGGAAGATTCAAACGAATGAATACAAGGAATTTAAGCGTTTTATATTATTACATTGTTCAAGTACTAAAAAATTCGTAAAAAATATGAATGAATCATTTGAATTTAATACAATATATAAATTTAAGTTTTTAAGAAGAAAATTCTAATGTTAATTTAGAAATTTATAAGTGCTGATTTCACCTTCTTAAACTTTTCTATTTGAGGCTCTTTTCGCCCGGAATGTTTCTGTCTTTAGATGCTATATATATACACGCCACTAGCCACTGGCATATTACTGACAATGCATTAGGACGTGCCTGGATGAAATGGTTAAAGTATCTACGTATTGAGAAGGGACAAGGGAAATAATACAGTTGCCGGAAACTTCGGCTTAAATTAAATTTATTCATCTAAAAGCAAATTGTTTGGAGAGCAGGAGAATTTCAAAGGCATTTCACGAACAAAGCCATAAATTTTAGTGTATAAATTAAACTATATATTGCATATCAGTGTATGCAAACTTTGAAGCATTGTACAGTTAATCCTGCACAATAACTTTTTAAAATATAAATATAGTAGAACTGATTATTTTTTACATACTATAAGAGTGCTTATATTTTTTGAAGGACATTTGACAATAAAAAGTTTTGCTCTTATATTCCACCTAATGTAAAGTAATTATAGCTTCGAATTAACGTAAAACTAGACGAATAATATATAGATGCGAAAAAGGAGAAGAAATAAAGAACGAAACGCATTTTGGAATTTCATTTGATATCATCAAAATTTTTTTAATATAATTATAATTTAAAAGGTTAATACGTCAAAAGTCCAATTATTATCAAGTTCTTTCATTCTTTTCTCTCTCTCGTCAGAGTATTCTTTTTTGATAATTAGTTCAGTAGATTGCTACATATAAATCAAGAAATTAGATTACTTTACAGTTAATGTGTTTCCATTCTTACTTGGAGCAGCAGACAATCCAAACCGTAGAATTTGCAAGATTATAATTTTTTTTCATTCGTAGAGGGAAACTGCTTCGCATCGTTATCCATTGTAATGTCGCATGGACATAAGCACAAACGATCTCGAGGCGATCCACGACAATGAATCGCGGCGTGCCCGCATCATTTCCACTGCACTACGTCTTGATGCAGTCGCGAGAGCCATTAAAAACGTCCTCGCGCGGCTCGAGCAATTTTCATTTTACCCCTGGATCTAATTGCCGGTCGAGTTATAAAGGACTCTTTGAGGAAGCAGAAAAAAAAAACAAAGGAACACCGCGCTTATCGCAATAAGCGCGCCGCATTAAATCCCTATATTAACCCCCTGCCTGCGAGTTAAACGAGCGCGTTCCCTGTCTCCCTTCTTCCTCCGTTGCCCTCCCTCGCTCGCCCCGATGCATGAATTCCCCTTTCCCGCGCGGCTCCCCCGAGCGCAGAGCGCGAGCCCGACGAAGGAATTAAAAAAGAAATCCTGCTTGTCCTCGCAGTTATAAAAGAATACCCGTGTAAGAGGGGGGGAGAGGAGAAAGGGGAACGGAGAGAGAGAGAGAGCGAGAGAGGGGGCGGGAGATAGAAAGAGAGGAATCGCGACCCACTTAAATACAAAGCCTCCCGGTCGATCTCGCGCCGCGCTCGGGCGCCGGTGTCCGCTTAATTGTCGCTTTTTCACCCGCCCGCGCGGCCCCGGAGCGGAGCGCCGGGGAGGGCTTGAGGAGGGGGGGGAGGGCGAGGGCAAAAAAAGAGAATAACAGCACCGATCTTCAAAGAGAAGCATCAGCACAGCGACGACGCAAGACGCGGGGGCGCTGCCGCCTCTGCGGCGGTGCGCGCCTAGGAAATATGCGCGCTGCGCGCCATGCATATTCAATTCGGAGGGGAGGGGGCGAAGGCGAGGAGGACGCGCGCTGATTTATATAAACAGGCGCAGCGGCGGAGCCGAATAGGTTGGCGCCGGCTTTGACTGCGAATCGTTAACCTTATTACGGGCGTTAACGAGAGCTCGCTTCGAATACCCCCTCCGCAGCCCCTTCCATCTTCTCGTGTTCCGTCGAATAATCGTTCCGACGATTCCGCTTAGCGCCGCTGTGGTGGAGCCTCCGCCCCCCCCCTCGCTCCATCAAACATGAATATATTACGCTTTAGGAGTGTTTCTCTTTCTCTCCCCCTCCCTCTCCATTCTCTATCACTCTCTCTCTCTCTCTCTCTCTCTCTTGCTCCCTCCCGACGTCCGGTATAATTGCCGCGAAGAGGAGCCCCGGGGGGTCGGTGGGAACGCCATCAATTTCATTTGCGCGGATGATTTAGTAACCAATCGCGGCGCGGGTAACTTCAAACCACGTAGATAAACCGCGATGCGGAGGTAGCGAAGGGAGAGGGCAACGGGCATTATTGCGCCTTATTTCGAGTCTTTTTTCTGTAGTTCGAGAGCGTCTCCCTGACTTCTCCCTCCTCTACCGCCGATTTCACTAACTCAACGAGTTCGTCGATATTTTTATCTGCCGCGGGGCGGATAATATTGGCTTTCGGTTTATCGCTTCGTTGATTGAATAATGAGAATCGCCCTGGACTTTCCGCGCAGAGCAACGGAATAAGGCGGACTTATCAATTAATAAGAATGGGGCTTTTGACGGAATGGAATTTCATTGTACGCATACCGCGAGCGCGGCTAATGCAGACGTTGCGTTGAAGTGCTGTACCTGAAAATTAAACGTGAAGTACCAGAGAAGAAGAATTGAGAACAACGATATTATTGGGAAATTTATGTATAAGTAAGCTTCAGGAAACAAACGCTTAACTAATTACGTATTCAAGACATTTACGAATAATTGTAAATCAATTTTCATCCTGTTGAAAAAATTCTTTCCCGTGAAACTTATTCATCTTAAAATAAGTTCGTTTGTATTTAAAATATGTTCAATAAATCTTATATATAATGAAATTCACCAACGATTAAAATTGCAACTAAAAAAATCAATTATATTTTCTTTAGCAAACATTAATAATCGATTTTGATTTCGACATTGGCTGACGAATGTTTGAATTAAATTCGTACTCGATGTTAAAATATTTTAACTTATGACTTATTAACTTATGAATATATTAACTTATGACTTATTAAATATGTTTTTAAGCATACTCCTTGCATAAATTTCTATTTTAAATTCGGTATAGTTATCGCTATAAAAACACGGTACGAATATATCCTGGAAAATAAGATAAATCAAATAGACATATAATATACTACCTATTAATCTCAATTGTTCATATTTATAATGTTAAATCTTCAAAAAATGTGAAATTCCTCCTAAGAAATAAAAATATTTATTGATCCAAATTTTCTTTGTTTATAACTAACTAGCACTCATTAATAATCACGCGGAATAAAAATAAAGTATATAAAACAATAAATTTATAAATATTTTTTTTTCTTCATTAGTGTTACAGTCCAATCAAATCAATCGAAAACAATACGTAACAACATCAATACACATCTACATTAACATTAATACATCAATATAGAAAAATAATAAAAACCAAAATAAAAATTAAATTAAAAATTATAATGACAGTCAGACTGTCCTTATTTATAATCACCCCCGTAGACTAATCTGAAAATAAAATATTAGCTGAAAAAATTTTGTTAGTAAAGTGCAATCTGACTATCCCTGATGAGGAACCGTAGCGAGCTGGAAACGTTGGACTGGATCTTCAATTAGGTAAGGGTGTTGGGGACAGTCAGATTGCACTTTACTAACAAAATTTTTTCAGATAATATTTTATTTTCAGATTAGTCTAGGGGGGTGACTCTATACAAGGACAGTCTGACTGTCATTATAATTTTTAATTAATTATGTTTTTATTATTTTTGTGTATTGATGTATGAATGTTAATGTATATATGTATCGATATTGTTACATATTGTTTTCGATTGATTTGATTGGACTCTAAGACCAATGAAAAAAAATATTTATTAATTTGTATATAAGCAGTCAACAAAAGTACAATTAAAGTATATAAAACAATATGAAGTATTTTGTATTAATAACATAAAAAATATGAATTAAAATAATGAAAAATAACCACTAATTAAATAGCAACAAGATTTTACGACAAATGTATTGAAAATCACATTCTACTAGTGATAGATTTAATATTTTCAAATATTGAAAACTAATAAAATATCATTAAAAACATCATTAAATGTTTTATAGCCTAGGAGCCGTAACTACTTCAAAAGCATATTAAAATTAACTACATCACTACATCAAAATGTAGTTTATGTTATCTTATTCGATATTTGAGTTAATATTTCTTGAAATTGTGCGAATGAAAATAAAATCGACAATATATGTATTATATTCTTATAGTATACGTATATATAAATATATATTATATGCATACTTATTTTCAATTATTTACCAAATGCATTCTTTTGATTATTTCTTCTTTTGATTATAAAGTTAGTTTTTCTTTCTTCTTTTGAAGAACTGATATTCATCCTTTTCTTTAACGCTAGTATTAATTAAAAACGTTGTTACTGATAATTTTAGCTCCAAAATTAACTGCACGCTTTGCGATTAAGGTTCTGTGCATAGGATAGTGATATTTATGGCTGGTAGTATATTTTATGGCTCAACGCGCGTCCATCGATTTTGACAATATTAAAGGCATCGACCCAAGTAACTTCGTGGGAGAATTGATATGCCTTCTGACATCAACGTCCCTGAAAATTTTTAATCAAATTCTGAATACATAATCTTCATCAATACTTGTGAAATCTACTCCAAAATATGCCTTTAGAAACAATAACTAGGAGAATGATACACAAATTTCAATGTTTTTCTAATCATTAAAGATTTCAATCTGAGTCTCGAAACAAAGAACATCGCAATGAAAATCGCTTCACACGGGGGCTAGATCAAGTGAGTCAGGTTGATGCTCGATAATTTTTATTGTTTACTTGAAACCTTATTATAGTTCGTAACTGTACTTTAAGTTAGTGCTTAAGAATTGACAAAATATATAAATAATTATAGTACGAATCGTTAAAGACGTATATTTCTACGTGCACAACTAAGAAAGACTCTAAATCAGCGTTTTCGAACTGTGTATCATATAATCAACTGTAGATCATATAATAACTATGTATAAATTCATAATCAACCACAAAATGTCACAGGAAACAATAGCATTCTATGAAGATCGAATGAGAACTCACCATATCTACTGTCACTAATTTACTATGAGATTTTTCGAAAAGGTTCAGTTCTATCGAAAACAAGGCCGACTGAGTAACCAAAATCCAACAAAATTTTTTTACCAAGACAGATTTTAAGATCACATGCTGATTCTTTAACACTAAATTAGCCACTTTTATGCATAATTTTCGTGTTTCTCTCAACATTATGGTCGAATCGAGATGTCTAAGATGAACTAAAGCCAGAAAAGTCTTCAACGAATTTCCATGTATTTTGATGCTTCTCCATCATTGATAAACCTAGAATTTTGATAGAATGATTCGATATATGAAATTTCATTGGAAACATAAGAATATCTTAAATAAATTTTTTAATCACTAATATTGCTTTTCTCAATAGCTTTTGTTTATGTTACTCATATGATCTTTCTATTAGTTAGTTTGCTCATATATTGCAGAGAATAAGCTATGGGACATCCTGATGAATCATTTTCATCAGTTAATGTTTTTTCTTTCTATTAATGATAAGCTAGATAATCTTGATCCATCCTCAATCGCAATGATCTGAACTCTTTACTTTTAGAACTATTTGAGCAATCGATGTTAATACCTGAAGAAGTGAGAACAACTTTAAATTAAATTTGTCAAAAATTAAAGAAATCGTCCATGCCTTATTTTTTAATGCAAATAAATTTTATGATAAAACTAAAGCCACAAACATATTATTTTAGATAGTTCTAAAGTTTAGATAAAGCTTTCTAGTCAGAACCTAAGAGTGCGTATAGATTGAACTGTATTTTGGACGCAAGGATATTACTATTACATTTAAACCGGCTGAGTTCAGTTCTCTTTGTACAATAATTTGATCAGCTATATGAAATATACTTTTTCGTCAGAAGATTTTTTATAAGTAGTTTCAATTGTGAAAGCGTCTAACAAACGAGTTTAATTTTTTTTTAATCCAGTATATACATGTTATGGTGCTTTTTAGCAAAGGAAAGATGGAAGCAGTGAATATTGAATGGAGTTTCAAGCAAGCACAGGCAGAGACACAAATAAACTTTTCCAGTATATGTAAATTGGTGTATTGGGATACAGTCTAATTTAGGCTTGGATATAAGAGGAAGTAAAAGCTTTTAAATAGAATTCTAATATTATTTATATAAGGTATAAGCATTAATTCATAATTACATGCTCTATAACAATTTTAAAAAAAATTACCCCTGTCTCTAAATCCTGCCCTACCAAATATCTGTGACCGTAACCGATTCAGCGAACTGGAGTATTCCATAAATATTTACGGTTCAAAAAAACACTTCTTAACCCAGATCTCCAGCATAAACCCTCTAGCGAATCGATCTACCCTCCAGCTTGTAAGAGAAGAAACTCCCCTGTCTCGCGCCCGCTTGTGCACTTTCGCACCTGACACATCGCACTTATCGGAAAGACGTTCGCAGGCCTCGTGCGCGCGCACCAGCCTGACTAAAGTTAATTGACAGTGACATAACACGTACGCGTGACACACGTGCGAAGGCACGTGTCACTTTGGCGGGAAACTTTCGTCGCGTTCAGAGTGGATTGAGAAAATTCGACTCCTCGCGCGCGCAAGTAAGCAAGCTCAACCTTCGTCCGTGTCACTCTCTCCCTCTCACTTTGTCCCTCTTTCTGTCTCGTATCCTCCTTATGACAGTTTAGCGCCTCTTACTTGTTCTGTCTTCAATAAGGTACAGCTGACACGCCTGCGTTCTTAGTGCAGATGGAAGTGTCGTCATTAGCGCCGTGCTTCCGGGGATTCGGGCGGATTGCTTTTGTTGAACGGTCCCGTTCGATGTACCCTTTGGCTTTAGACGCTTACAGGATGGATCTTGAAAGGAGCACTTGAGCGGAGAGAGCTACTTTCAAATAAAGATAACCCGTACGGTTGTTTAAATATGGAGGGAAAATTAGCTGTCGTGCTTTCTAACCACTTTCTGCATTCGTAAATGATTACATCCATTAGTGATAACAATTCAAAATAGGATTAATTAGAACATTTTATATTTAACATCAATTACTAATGCATTTATATTTACTCTAATAATATACATAATGATATGGTATTTACCAATTATTCAATATTGATTTTAGTAAATATACAGATATCCTTAACGAACTTGTCTATCATATTCTATAAATTGTTATTATTATTTAAATTATTATTATAAAACTATGGTTCAGCTATTCATTGAAATAATACTTGCCATTGGATTTAAATTGATCTTATAATGATATATATAGAAATAAAATTATTTCAGAAGCTTTTATCTAAATTAGAAATTATTCTTCAAAATCTTCTTTGAATTTTAAGAAGTAAAATTTATTTATTATTTCACTTACAATTACAAGAATGCCTGTTACGTATAAGATGTATAAAAGAGGGGTTAGAACACCACCTTGTGGTGCAATGTTAAAAATTCATCTTGAAAACTCTTGCATGCATATGAAAGTTCATAAATTGAATTAGTTGTAATGGACAACTTATTGCTACTACTTTACATAAAAGAAAGACAACATTTATATTATCGAATGTATCGTTTACATCGGAAAACTCTACAAAAACACCTTTTTTGTTGAAAAAGCTTAATCGATCCTTAAGGTTAGGTTTACTATACTATCTATACAGGATCTGTCTTTGTGAAAACTGTTTTGGCTCTAACAATCAATCCAAATGCTTCCATGTATACCGTCGAATGCAATACTTTAGACGACGCTCTAAACTACACTTTATTCAATCGAAATCGAAGCATCCTTATATACTAAATCCTTCTATACTATACTAAAACTAGTATACGCATTAATTCCAATATCTACATTAATAATAAATAGATATATTGAATTTATTTCCGATAATTCATACAATACATCGATCAGATTTTAGTGGATGCCTACACATAAGGGTATGCAACGTAATAAATTGGCCTACTAATTCAGAACAATTAGGCATAAGTAACATTTCATACACATACTTCTATCAAATATATAATATTTAAAAATATTTTTTATAGTCAGTGAGATGTTTAATACACGTATTGGACGTAATACACATCAAATGGTGCAATAAAATAGTGAGCCTTATAAAATCAACATTGTTCAATTTTAATCGAATTCACATTCATGTTCAATCTAAAAGAAACAGACATAATATTGGAGTAAAGTCAAAATTTACATTTAATTCAATTCTTTTTTTAATATTGAAGGAAGATGATAAGGTTCTCATCAACTAGGCTCTTTATTATTTGAATTTGTTAAATAAATAAGACAGTATTAATTTAAGTTGTCAAGTAAGCAATTAGGTTTTATCAAATGGAAATTCAATAAATCTAGTCAACTTTTTTATCATTCTTCTTTTATTGCTTCCTGTATTTACTTCGCTATTGCTCGTAGTATTTTAAATAAATAATTAAATAAGAATATTTTAAATAAATGAATAATTACGATATGATTTTTGGTATAACTCAGATTAAATAAGAGTAGATTTCAAACACTTGAGAAGTTTTATAAAAGTGACACATGACATCGACTTATCTTCCGCTAGATAAGTGTAATGTTGAGAACAGCTTTATTACGAATAGGGGACAAAAGAATTTTATAATGAACATGCAATCATCATAATTTCGTTACACTGAAAAATAATTTTATATGCTTCACCCTCGAATTTATCATTAATAATTAATAAGGTTGGACTTACGGTACCGGATCAGAAAATGAAAAAATTATAACCTACAGATATTTAAAGTAATTTTAAAAACTAACTATACTATTGAAATCAATGATTGCCAACACTTTATTACATACCTTTTATAAAATAATACAGCGATTTTCACTTCCTGAAATTCTTTGAATCCTATTATAATATTACACATATTAATATCTACATCATCAATTTCTCATTCTTCATTTGCTAATTCCATAAGTTACGGAATTATTATGTCTACTTGTAAATATCCCTGCCATGTATATATTTTTTATTAAATTCAGTCCAATCATCGCAGTATTTATATATGCTGTACTTTTTGCTGTAATTTTTCCTCACAGTTTTCAAGAGAGAATAAAATTTCAACAAAATTTCTAATGAAGCTCAAATAAAGTACTCAAATATACAGTTTAATAATTATTATTAATTTTGAACGGGCCAACTGTAAATATCCTAGGTATGAAATGACCCGTTCGTGTGTGTAAATTCAGCTGACTTTTACCTAACAGTAACTAGGTCAGGACGGTTTTTAAAGCATCATATTATTCGTGTTTTTAATCTGGTGTTAAAAATGTGAATTTTTTTAAAATAATCCTTTAACTAATTTAATGTAATGTAAATACTAATTCCAATTATGAATGTACGATATCTCAGAAATTTTTATCAATTTTAATTGTTTTCTCGACATTCTAAAAAAATTCGATCTTATGTTTTGATTTAAATATACATACTTATTCTTTTGTTCTTTTTTGTTCGATATTAATAATTAATTTTATAAACTGGTCTCAGTTCGTGCATTATTTAATAAATAAATAAATAATAGAGTCTGTAAATATTCATTTACTTTCTGATATAATCCTACAGATATTCCACCCGTTATCAATTGAGCTCATAATAGGCTCTACAGATAAATAAATTTCATTCAACTATTTACTAATTTATTATATAAAAAATAAGTGTAAACTTTTTGCAAAATAAAAGTATATAGTTCAATAATAAAAAATAAATATCTCATATCCATATAATATCTATAAATAATAGATTATATGAAATTTTATTATAGATAGTACATATAATTCAGGTGAATTTGAATACTTTGAGAGAAATATTACGAAATATGCAGATGCTCAATTCTATATTAAAAATATTGATTATTAAGAAATATTTTCATATTTATCTGCATGCAAAATATTATTCACCATCGCACTTCAACAAAATGCGCATTCTGCAATGCAAAGACAAAGACGAACTAATTAAAAGAAAAAAAAATAGAAAAAAAAACAGCTGAACCGAGCGTCACGTTCATTAAACGAGCCCCGTCTCATTTATTTTGCTTTAGGCACGGCGTGAAGGCGCCCTGTAAAAATTGCTACAAGGAACGGCGGTGCAGGATAGAAGACGGCGAGGAAGATAGGGAGAGAGGGAGAGAGAAATATTGCCACCTGGCGGTATCAACGTTGAGATAATCATAGAACGAAGGATGGATGTCACGCCGGCGCTGCTTTTGCTCTTGCTGTCGATGTTTTTTCTGCTGCGGCAGCAGGGTGAGTCATTTACTCTTATTTCGTTCACTGAAGATTCTCCGCCCTATTTTTCGGGACATTATTACTGATTAATTAATTTTTTCTATAATATAAAATATTGTCCGAAGTAAATTAACTAGCAGTTGCATGAATTTTTTTTATTCAATATGTATATAAAGTTCATTAAAAAGAGTTTATATAGTTACGTCCAGCAAAGAATAACAGTTTCGCTGAAAATAATAAAAACTACCTCTTGCGTAAAAAGAAAACACGTCTACAGTTCTGTAGTTATTCAACTTCGCAAAGATAGCATATATAACATATATAACTTGTATATACCTTGTGAAAATAATGTTTTTTCATCATCGTAGTGTTAAAATACGTGATACATAATTTATTGAAACAAAATATCTTTATGGTTAGTGTGATCTAGATCTTATTCTAGATTCAGATCAAATCAGTCATTAAACTCGACTCTTGTAAGCCGAAATTTTGACATTTGAAAACGAAAAAGTTACGCTCTTTACTTTCTTAAATACTTTATTTCCTGAGCAAATTTTTTCAACATCATCAATTCTATTCAAGATGAAAAGATAGAAAAGCGTAAAGTGAAATATTTCATGAATATGTAAAGAAAGTTAACATTTCTGGGAGACCAATTCAAAAATAAAAAAAATTAAAAATCAGGATATTCGATTACGAGCTTCGGCCCATACAAATGGCAATATTTCTTCTCCTAAGACACTTTTGTATAGATGAGCTAATATGTTAAGTTAGATCTATTCGTTTATTTTTTAATAGTATGTATATCACGTATTATAACGATTTCAGTAACATTTTTCTGATCGATGAGTAACGAGTCAAATGTAAATGAAATTAATTTATTTTCAGTAATAATATTTATAATTTTCTTCTTCATGTTATGTATCAATATTAAATTTTTTCTCTTTAATGGTAAAGAATAAGTAAAATTTTATTTTATGACATTTGCAACAACTGATATGTTGCCAATTTTAAGTATTTTCATTTAACTCCTAAAGTATAGCATAATTCCTCATCGTTGAAAAGAAAAAAATTAATATTTTTAGTAATATTTGTACATTATAGACTAATTGACTAATATCTCATTAATCATAATTTATTTGATAATTTTCTTATCAAGGCACAATTTATACAAATGTTACGAAACCATAGATGACTGGCAGAATCATAAGAAGAATATAGAAATTACCTACAATGATACATATACAGCATTGTATCGAATTGATTAGTAAAGGATCTATTATATAATAATCTATGTGTCTATCATGCATCTCTGAGACTCTACCGAAAATTGAACTCGAATCATCAAGTTACTAGTCCTTCACTTTAGTGAACGAACAATCGTAGGTCTACATAGCCATTGGTTTAAACATTGTTCAAAATAAATAAATAATTTCACTCATACTTGGCTCATTAATCATCGATCAAACATGTATTTTGCCATTATTTTTATTCTTTTTATTTACACAAAATATAAAAATTTATTGAGACTATACTAATTGCACTTCATATTGCACTGTATATATATCATACTGTTGCCATCAATAACAGTTTAAATAAGTTAAGGGGGAAGCGTTGATGATATATAAACATTCGATATGGGTTTATCGTATAGCTTTGCAAATTTCTGCAAATTCTTTCTTCGCCGCAATTTTTCTTCAACTCGTTTTTCTCTATTTCTTGGCGTTAGTATTGTTCTTTGTCTTCTTTTTTTTCAGCGCTCCTTAATTAATGGAAATTGATTCTGCTAGCAAAGGCTAAAAAAAAAAGAAAAATCTACGGCACCCGTCGCCGTTTGTTTGCTTTACTGAAATCGCCCGTGCAGTATAGAAGTAAATAAAAGATATTTCGAAATGCATTCAAAGCTTTTCAGTTATCAAATCCATAACTCGCTGTGGATTGAATAAACTTAATAGATATTTGTGGATTGGGGGTTCCTCTATATAGAAACAAATATATTGAAATCTATTGAAATTGAAACTCTAAACCGTCTTTTAAGATTAAGTACGAGTTCAGTTTAATAATATTTAAGATAGTAAGTAAAATTTTGTAAAGCATAATAATGCGTGTATAAATAATTTATTGCTTATTTGTCACAAAATATTGTAGAGCTGTTCTTCCATAGCCGAAAATGTAGCGAGCTGTTGAATTATAAAGTTGCTATAAAACTCTCGGCAAGAGAAAATAAATGGAATAACTTTTAGAGACTAAAATGGCTCATTTCTTTTTTTCTTTAAAACTCAATTTTTCCGAGATAACGAATTTCTTTGATACAAAAGAAATTAAATATTATTAGATATGCAGAGAGAACTCTTAAAATATACTCGTTCTGAAATGCAAATACAAATCATTTGCATTGATTCGATTCGCAAAATCGTTATAAATTTACTGTTAAAGTACTTAATTAAGTCAGAAAATTTGCAATGCGCGTACAGTTCACCAGACATTATTAATCATATCAGACTTTATCGTTATATTTTTTTTCAACAATAATACTGAGTTAAAAAAAAGTAGCACTTAATAATTAATTATTTACCAAATACTTCCAATTGTTCAATTTTTTTTCAAATCAAAAATATAACTAATATATGTTGATAATATTACTGAGCAAATATATAGCGATTAACAATAACAAAGCCAATACAAATTTGTTTTCATAATAACCTTTTATACTACAGCTATTTTCATATAAGTAAATTATAATAATCAGAATAATTGAGCCTGGATCAGAGTATTTATAACCGTCAAAATTTGGTTATAAAAGTAAACCGAATTTCTCGCTCAATGAACCGAAGGAAGAAATGGAATTGAACATGTATCGTAAACGTTATACTAGTAACAATGATAATAATTATAATAAAAATTGTCCGTATTAATAGTTTAATTGACAGCAATTATTTACTTTAGACATATAAAATGGTCGATCAACCTTTCAGACCTCTAGAAGTCCTTCTATATAAAAGAAATAATTTATGTCATTTCCCGGAGTAATATCAACTATTTCATTGAATGTTATACATAAATGATATTTTATGGTAGAAGAAGAATGTCACAAGACCGTATGTATCTTCATTTTCAAAATTAATTTTTTTTCTGAAGCTTAACATATAGTACAGTTTTAAGCGCCATGATGACTTTAATACACCAAAAAAACGTTTATCTCTTTCAATATAAATATAATTATTATTCTAATTAAAAACATATTCACGAAAAAATATTTATTACAAATCAATGCACATTGAGACAGTAGAATCTACTTTTGATTTAGTGATTGGCGTAATATTTCGAGAAATATCTTGTCATACAATCGTCATCTTGACACGCAATTATGGTTAAATCTTAAGTAAATTCTCAGTTTAATAATCACGATACAATGTAATTTCAGTTTCTATCCATCCGAACTTGAATAACATTTGAGTGTAGATTTTCAAAGATAATTTTAAATAATTTTATCCTTACTGATCTCAGTTTTCTATTGATAAGATAATTAAACAAAGAAGTTAAATTTATAAATTTAGGTAGATCTTTTAGAAGATTTTCTTATTTTTAAAAATTTTTAATGTATTAATTATAATTTTTATTTTTATATATGGTACATATATTAACAAATATAATGATAAATCAATATATATATATATATATATATATATATATATATATATATATATTTCAAAATGCGAGATTTTATTATGAAAACATGCTTTATTCAATGCATTATGCATTGGAAGCTATAACTTCTTCCTATCTCTATGACTATTGATAAAATCCGGACCAAAAAAGTTTATTGTCTTTCGAGCCCAAGAGCATATCAAGACAATTTTTGATTCTCTCTACTATTCCCGAGTGTTCTGCAATTGAACGAAACAAGCGGTAGTAAGATGGTGCCAAGTCTGGGCTGTACGACAACTGAAGCAGAATTTCCCATCTACTATTCTCCGAATAGTTTTAAACCAAAGCCTCAATATTTGGCCGAGCGTTCTCGCGATAAAAAATTTCGGAAAAAATTTCATGCCTGGTCTCATATTCTCGCCGTTTTCCTTGTAATGCTCGCTTCAAACGAATAAGTTGGATTCGATACATAATGGTTTGATGGTTTGACCACTTGAAAACAGTTCGTAGTATACGACACCCTTTTGATCCTACCATATGCAGAGCATGACCTTACTCACGTGAATACTTCGTTTTGATGTCGATTGGGCGGGCTCGTCGGGAATGTATGCGATTTTTTGCGTTTAGGATTATCACAATAAATCCATTTTTCATCACCAGTCACGATATAATGCAAAAATGATTTATGTTAATACCGGTACAGCAATATGTCGTGCATACAATATTCAATATTTACCGGCTTCAACTCGTACGGTACCCACTTTTCAAACATTTTGAGAAACCGCTTATTTTGTGATGCCCAATTTTCTGCTTTCCGATCACTCACGGGACATACATTCAACAATACACTCCGTCCCATAAGTTTACGATCGCAAACAATAGGCCTCAACCGCAGTTTAGCTTACATTAAAGATTAGAAGCAGTGCTTCTCGTAAATGATGTTGATTTGGCTGGAAACTTACCATCATATTACTCGATAAAATAAATGACACCGAAAGAAATGCTTCTATACGAGTATGGTGCTTCAAAGTTTTTGACAGACACACAACCTATAAATATGAGGTCTGACATTTCTGACCAGAATGCACTGGTGACGCCAACTTTTGACAAACGCTGAAAACTTACTTGTAAATCCGTATATATATACACCAGAGTCATGTTACAGCAAGTGCAACATAAGAGAAACTACGATTACAATTA
The DNA here is from genome assembly GCA_018907035.1 of Sycobia sp. Sy_11. Taxonomy (NCBI): domain Eukaryota; kingdom Metazoa; phylum Arthropoda; class Insecta; order Hymenoptera; family Epichrysomallidae; genus Sycobia; species Sycobia sp. Sy_11. The sequence continues at coordinate 2,602,401 of JACCIC010000018.1, read as the reverse complement.
CAAATTCATATGGCTGATGAGTATTAAATTGGTGAGCTAAGGTTTACTATACATCGTATTTAAATTTATAGTAACTTTGTGTGAAGGGGGGTATTATTAACTAACAATTAATAAGGAGATGAGATGTTTGGCAGGAAAGTCAATAGTGTAAAGTGATCCTCATTATTCTAATAATTGGCAACATAGCTAATAATATAATAACTAATTATTTAAAATAAGTTCAAATAAACGGACCTAAATTCACCAAGATCAGAGGTCATTTTAATCACAATTGGTGATCCGATCGATTCTCGGATTCCTTTTCGTCGCACCTACGGCACCGGCGAACAAATATAGTAACTCAAACATTAGATCGGATCGATAATTTCGCGATTTATCGCGAGAATTTCAATAACACACGGAGAGAAACTTCGAATATTGGGCGAAACTTCTTGCGGAATAACTGCGGGATTCTCAAGTGTATACCTTGAAAGCGAATAAAAATCGCTCGGCAATGTTGACTAAGCTATTATATATATATATATATATATGCACACCTATACCAGACGTATAACTAGTGAAAATTCAAGGAGTAACTCGCGAGGCTTGACGTCGTCGTATTGCTGAGCCGGAGAAAACCGGGCACAGTGCCGAAAGGCAATGAAAGACCGGGACTTGTCGCAATTTAGAAATACTTATTTCCCTCCGCGTATAGCTTTCGACTGCTCCGACCCTACTTTTTTGCAACCACCTCCTCCACCTTCTCCTTCTCTCGCCGCCCTCTTACATTACTCCTGCGAAAGGTCGTCGTGGCGCGTGCCTTCCCGCTTCATCCTCCTCCTCCTCCTCCTCCTTCTCCTCCTCCTCCTCATCCTCCTGCTCCTCCGTATACGCCGTGCCCGCGTCGTCCGTGCTCGGAATTGTGCATCGGGAAAGGCGGGCGCGCGACTTTAATGGCTCGTCGTCAGTTAGTTAAGCGGGATGATGACGTCAGACGCGCTCCTCTCTAATTACGTTTTTGACGCGGCGCCCTCGTTATGATTCCATTTTTCGATGGGCCGCGACGGCGTGCGCCGTAGAAGGGCGCTGATTAAGATTTTAAGGCGTCCTCCCATCGCATCCTCCCGTAATTTATTCGATTCTCACAGTCTGCATATAGCTATATGCGCTTTTAACAATTTATAAAGGATTTTAAAATTTCATTTTTAAGGCGCTTGGCATTAGCGCATTTGCAGACGCATTGCCAGCTTCGTAATGTTACCCTCTTCGGCAATTAGATAAAATATATTGCTCTAGTACTGGGGATAACATAAGATACGTGCATTCAGAATACTTGAACGATATCGAAATGAAAGTAGTATATGTGCAGCTCGATCAAGGACGTAATGAACTTGGAATATCAAATTATTAATTATCTTTTGATTCTATGAGACAATTCAAAGTTTAATATTTTACATTTAAAAACCTATAACATAAGTTAGATATTTCTTATGTATGAATTTATATCTATGGAAAAATGTATTGAAATGACAATATATATTTAACAGTTAAAAAATAAAATTTTCTGTAGTGAATTGGTTAAATAATAGAACATTAATAGAGAAAACCGTGTGTTATTACACTCTCTTTTATTTGACCAATTCAATAAAGAATTTTTATACTTTCAGTTTATTGAAGCGTATAGTAAACATAACCTCAGCATAAGATCGAATAATGACGCGTATCATCCTTATCTATTTATATGTGTTAAGAAGGGCGTATATCATATCGTTTATAACGTATTATTTTTTCAAACTGTATTTAATGTATTCAGTGCATACCGTAAAATAATTCAAATTGCGTTATAAAAAAAAAGTCTTATAGTATGTTAAATTATTCGATCTCAAATTAACAATATTGATTTATTTTTGACACGATTTTTACTATAAATTAGAAAATAAATTTCATTTTAATCGTCATTAATTCACCAGTAAAGTGCTCCTTGAAATTTTTCCTAAACCTCGACGATTCGAACAGGAAAAACGGCTCGACCAACAGGATTGAAATTGGGAAAGGCTTTTGGGTATGAAACGAGCGAAAGAAAACGCACAAACGTTGCTACTTTTCGTCATAAATATAAAGTTGCGGTTAACTTTCAAATAATACATAACTCTTTTAAATTATCATTCATTGTACATAAATGTTTGACTTAAAAAATTATAAGACATTTTATCGTTTTTTGTCAAGGTTTTATACGTTCCTTCAATTCGCTCTGTGACTATTGTTTTAGAGATAGCAATTATCAAAGGTAAAGCATATTTTTTCCCATTCAAAATGAGATATATCGGCAAGAGTTAGAGAATTAAAGACGCTAACTAATCTAAACGCTGGTTTAAGTAAAACAAATTTTTTTCTAAAAGTAGGCTTTAGCGAAAAAAATAAATTTTTTGAAATATTAGGCTAATAATTATACTCGATAAATTTGCCGATTAAGAATTTTAAAAACTAGATACACGAAGTATCAAACAGTTTAATTTAAAACTCAAATTTTCAAGAACCTTCAGTATTTTAAAAAATACAAAAATAAAATTTCAATTTTGTTTGCTTTCTTAAATCTATTGCTGAACATATATTTTAAAGATTAAAATAGAATGAAACAATGTATCATTGAAAAGAGAATTATTAAGAAAATTTATAGTGACTCATTTATAGGAAATACAAAAATACTTAGTAGCTATATATCGAATAAGCTTCATATGTGGTTTATAATTAAAATTTAGATATTTAGATATTTATCCTAAAATAGATATTTATCCTATTAACGGAAGTTTTTTTCTCTATGAAGTTAAGCTATTGTGTTTTTATTCTAATTATTCTACACCTTTAAGTTACGCTATTTTTCATAACTCAACATTTTTACGTTTTTATAATATAACACACACTAAAGAGGGCATAATATAAAATTCGAGATACATGCAACTGTCAATTCAGTGCATGGAAACTTTCCGTGTAGTAGGGTATTTATCCAGCGCGTATGAGAAAAAATTAATTTTCGGAGATCGTACAGGCGGACCTTTATATTTAAAATATTCTATTTATTGAAAGTTTAATGTTTTCTTCCTTTTCTTGATGCTGCACATCTAAATAAGCAATTGGATTTATCTTGTTTGTAATACCAAGATAAGTGTAGTCGGTAATAACTGATAATGTGATGCGACTATAAATAATAAATTATAAGAACTCCCAGTAAAAGAAGAAAATCGTGTCATAAATTATTTCGACATTTTTCTGGAAGAGAAATATTTATTCGAAACAAAATTTAAGTATATAAAACAGAATTCTCTTATACCTTTTCCCATTGCTCTGCTCCTCTGCGCTTGCAGCAAACAAATCATTTTTGAACAAAGAGAAGGGACATATAGAATCAGAGCCCAACGACCCACCCAATGGCTAACAACTTTTTGTTCTAGAAAATAAACTCGCGATTATCGTGTTTTTTTTTTGTTCAACTTTCAATGCATTCGCGAGTCCCATAGGATATAATAGTAAAACTGTAATACACGCGCACAGCACCCAAGTAAAAGCCAAGTATAAATGATGCAGCTAAAAAGACTCGCGGCCGTGTGAGACCAGAGCTAAAATAAGACGAGCGGAAAAAGGATGAAGAAGGGGGAGAAAGTTTTGCTCTTGCAGTCTAAAAGTCAAAGCTTGTATCGCAAAAATCGACGTTCCGTGTTCGAGAAAAGACGAAGGCGCAAAGAAGTGGGAGTGAGCAGGGAGAGGCCACAAAGACTCACGCCAAAGGAAAAACATATTTCTCCCGGTGTGCCGCTGCTCGCTCGCTCACCCGCTCCATTCATATGCGTAATAGAACAGAGGGAGGGGGGAGAGAGACAGAGAGAGAGAGAGAGAGAGAGAGAGAGAGAGAATGGGGAAAGCAGAAACAGCCGCGAGATACGATGGGGGAGGGCAGATGAAGTGAAGATAAATGTGGAAAATATAATCAAAACGACGGGAGCGGGATGGATATATGCGTACGCTATTACACGCGGTGCTGCACGATATGGAAAAACGAAATAGAAATAGGAAAGTTGGAATGTGTGGAATGGGCGCGGAAATGTGTATAAAGATATAAAGGTGTATATATATATATATATATATATATATATATATATATATATATATATATATATATAGGAAAGAAAATATTTAGATGAGGGTCAAAAAATTATGGGAAATTTTTTTCTACAAAAACCCCGCGATCGAGGGGATTGAATGCAACGTGGTTGGAAATTTTATTAAAAAATTTAGATACAGAATCTTTCTATCTCGCGCGCTGAATGCAAAATTTGCTTTACGGCAGAATTACACTGCTCTTCTGTTTTTTTTTTTTATATAAGCCGATTTTATTACTAGCCTGAAAACAAACAAAGCCCGTGAACTTTGAAAACTTTCAGAAAAAAGAGTTGGCTAATGAGAGAAATGTATTATAATTGTATTGCATTTAAAAAATATAAATAGGTTATATCATTTTTTCGCATATTATGTTTGAGCGAATTATATTCTCTTTGTACGTATACAATTCTGATAAACCATTTTCACAGGTTTCTAAAATCGAAAAACATCAATAATATGATGAGCACAAAATGGAAAAAAGTCCAATGAGTCGCACATACTCCATTATATATTCATTTTTTTACAATAGATATTTTGTACAATTATAAATTGTAAACATAAATAAATAATAAATTACAGTCATTGTAAACTCTAAGTTTCATGCTGCTTAGCAGTCCGTTATAGTAAAATCCACTAAACCTGCAATTTCTTACTATTTTTTTATACGAATCTTATATTCTTTCTATCGAATATCTTGCAAACTGTACAAAAGTTTCTCTTTATCGATTTTCCGCTCTTTTATAATATATTTAACCTAATGTCGAAACGTATAGTGATCGATAAGGCAATGAAAAAAATACAATCTCCATAAAATTCACGCATCCGTTCACGGTTCTCTTTCTCTCTCTTTCTTTCTCTTTCTCTTTCTCAGGTTCCGACGAAGCAGTTGAGTCGAGCGAAAACGTTCCTCCACTTCTAAAACTTCGTGCGGCCATAAATATAAATATAGTAAAAGCTCCGCGATATAATCCCCCCACTCCCTCGCCCACCGAGCAGAAAAAAAAAATTGAACCGACTGTGCCTATACTATAACGTGTACCGCGGAAACCGCGCGCGCACGTATCAGTGGGCAACTATTCTTGATATTTTTCCAGAATGTGTATAGCTCCAGCGGACAAGGGGTACGCGCAAAATTTCAAGATCGCCAAGTTCGAGCGATGAGCTTAGCATAAATAAATAAAAGATGAGAGCGTGTGTATATATATATATATATATATATGTGTGTGTGTGTCTGTGTGTGTATGTATATATAAATATATATATATATAGGAAGGAAAACAACCGCGGATCAGCCGCAGTCGATATACAAACGCGAGTCGCGATGGTCGGACGCACACAGCTGGAGGGCAACCCAGTGCAGACAGACGCATAATATAGAAGCGCGGATGAATTCGTTATCTTGGCCGGGCAACCTGCGGAGAAGGGCAGGAGGAGGAGAACTGATCGATTACATTTAGTAAACAAGAGCCTCCTTCGCACACCGCCGCAGCGTGTATAATTACTCGGGTCCACGTCGCTGTGTATGAGCGCACGGGGGAGCGTTCTTTCGATCTACGCTCTAGTCGGTTTTTTTATCCGTTTCCAAGATTTATCGCCGAGCGAATGTGATTAAGAAAATATGGCTCTCCATCCGTGCCGGCCGTGGATAGCTTTGAAAAGGGTTGCGCGATCACGCTGCAAGCCGTACTCCTAAGCATTAAGATAATTTAGAGGGGTTGAGCGAGACGCGCGAGGAAACAGTATATTGCTAGTAGAAATATGCCCCGTACACGTACGAATGCCCGACAATTCAGACTTTTTAACGATTGCCGTTTGAGCTCGTTTCTCATTTTTTTCATTATAAATTTATTTCGTAGAAATGAAGTAATAATCCTTTCGTAAATTTTTTAAGGAGAGGCTGCCATAATGGCGCATAACAAGTAGCATAAATTGTATTCAAACGGAAATGTATATAAAATGTAGAATGATATAATAATACAATTAAATAGAAAATGGATAGAAACATGAGATTTGAGATTTGTAAAATTTCAATTTTATAAAATGTAAAACGAACGAATATAACAGTAAATAGTGAAATGACATTATTATATACGTTAATGGCCATTAACAAATTAAACAATTAATAAACCAAAAATTACCCTCCAACCTAAATCAAGTGAGTAAAATGAAAAATTTCAATTTTGTTTATGTAATTCCAAGTGTCCCTTAATTTAGATGTAGGGAGAATCATTCCATGAGCGTGTACGATTAGTAAAAGCTGGCAAAACGTGCATTAGCCGTCAAAGTCGACTTATATATATTCATGACGCAACTTTGTATAGCGAGTAGCGTAGCCAGAGTAAGTCGAATAGAGAATAATTAACGAAGTTCTTCATGATCAATCGGCTCATTTGTTATTTATTTTTAATGTAAATAAATAGTAATTATAATATGTATATGATTTGATAGTAATAAGGATAGTATTACAGGCAGGAGCATAATTATGATCAAAGGGATGAATTTTATTCGCTACCTTGTACGACGCATATATAAGTAATTTATGTCAGACACGAGCTATTACTGGTGAAACAATATCTGCGTAAGGAACCGAATACGTGAACAATAAAGTTAAAATAGAGATAATAACTAGACTTCTAAACTAAAGAAATAAGTATTTTAACCGCTACAAAATTCTTATGCTTAATGTCATGAAACAATTAATTTTTCGCATGAGAATAATGCTAAATAATCTCAAAAGTAGTTTATGACATTTAATCTTTATACTCAGATATTTAGCTGGGAGCTTAAGTAAGGAGGCATAACAAAAGTACAAGATAAACCATAAAAAAAAGTGAGAGAGGAAGAGAGAGAGAGAGAGAGAGAGAGAGAGAGAGAGAGAAAGAGAGAGGAAGAGAAGGATAGGGATGGAAGCAGAATAAGATATAAAAGACGAGAGGGGTTAAGAGAGAGGAAAACATAAAACCCTCGTCTTCGAAACATAACGATGAACTTCCGGGTGGTTAAAATGGCGCTGCCCTTGCATAAACCGCATGCCGCCGTGATCAGAAAAGATTGTTTGAAGATGCCCGCCGTGCTCCTCTGTCCCGGATAAGAGCTTTACTGGTCAATAAGATCGTATATATCGAAGGAATGAGGGGATTATTCTTATAAGCAGCATAAAAGAAAAGTGCCATAGAAGGATTTTATAGAAGAAGTATACTTTATAATGCAATACGTGTTACGTACACAATAATTTTATTTAATTTTTATTATTGGACCGTGAAATTCAATCTTTATAAACCTGCGCATATTTATATATTATAATCTTCGTAAATTATGATTTTCAGTTATATTTAGATTTTTCAAAAATAATATTTAAATAATTATACATACGGTAATTTATCATTTACATTCAATGCGCACTAAAAATTTATATATGCGTTTAAAAACTATTATGTATATATAATAACTTATAATATGACTAAATAATAAGTTATATTTAACTTCAATTTATATATTTTGAAAGTAATGTATAATCATTTATATAGATAAATTTTAAATTGCAAGTACCTATGTATATCTGAATGAACTTACAATTTTAATATATACAATAATAAGAAAATTAGGATAATTTTGGCTTAAATTGAGAGAGAAGATTAAAGGAAAGTAATGAACTTCTTATCTAAAGAAAGAAAATCATACTCCGGACTGTCTTGATTAGCGACGTTCTTTAAAACTTTCTTTAAAAATTTACATGATTGTCTGGACTATCTTAACTTTGAATCTTATTTCTTATATGTACAACTGATTATAACAAAAGATTGAAATAATTTCACCCGAATCTAAAATAGAATATAATGCCGAAATTTAAAATTTATTTACATTTATAAATTAGGATCGATATGATGTACAAAAATTGTACTGATGGATTTTAAAATTCTTAGAACCTTCATATTTTTAAATTTTCCAACGCGTATTGATTTTCCATTTTTAACACGAGATATTAAACTTTTTAAGGCCATAAGGGATCTCTTTCGAGAACTCGAAATTCATAATAGATTTCCATGAAAAATTAGCTATTACGTGTTTGTAAATTGCACACGTAAAAGTTTATTAGCCTATTCGTACGAGCCGTAGCTATATATTAAATATGCAAAATGTCCTGTACTAGAAATCTAACAGATAAGCTACTATAATGAGATTTTGTAAAAAAATCTTCTCCACAACCAAGGTGGCCATCAATTTTTTTGTTGTGGAGAATTTTGTGAGAATGAAAGTATTTATTTAACAAATGAATAAATCAACAAGCAGATGTCGTTTTGGAATGTTTTTTAGAACTCTGAGTTTTAATCTCCTTGAGGCGAAAATTAAGTCGCTAACTGTGTCGGGATAGCTGTCACGGTGTCAATTTTGCGCCTTCAACTGGGAATTATTTTGTTAAAGAGTATTCATCTTTTCTTTATAAAACTCTGCTTACAACTAATGAAAAATCTCAAAGTAAATTGAATTAAAATTTTTCTACGCCGTCCTGGAAACCTGTCAAATTATTTGATTAAAAAATATTTAAATGATAAATTTTAATGTCTACGGTTCCGATATTATTTTCAAAATTTATCAACTACTGATAAATGAATTAGTCGATAATTAAGCATTTTTACTACAAAAAGAATAGTCAGTACAATATTTAATGTATATTGTTACATATAAAAGTAAGGGGTTCATGCAAAACGTGGAAAAAAGAATATTTAAGAAAGGAGCTCATTTCTCTTCAATTAACTTTTTCCCCATACCGAGTGGCAGCTAAACTCAGAATAAAACGTGCGGTAGGCAGAGGAGAGAAAAAAAGAGAAAGAGAGCGAGAGAGAGAGAGAGAGAGAGAGAGAGAGAAAGAGCGCGCAAACTCATAAAACGCGGCGCACTCGCCGCGGCAGCGCATAACTGCGCTGCTCCGTCCCCACCCCGCCTGTCCCGTCGTCCGTCGAGAAAAATAAGAAAGAATGCACGCCAGAGAGGGGGGAAAAGCAAAGCCCGTTATTAAAAATAAATTAACATAGCACTCCACTATGCACGCAAATACGGCTCGGGAGGGCCGCTCCCGGGGTTATATTGAAAATCATCTCTAAGCCTTATATAACCACGGATAAATTATCATTTCCCCGGATGTTCTTTTTGTTTCGGAAAAAAAAAAATAAAAATTTCACCGCGATATTGCGCGGTGCGCGCACGCGCGGTCAACGAGGACAAATCGCGCCTGTCGCCATTAAGGCAAACCACCCTCATTATACTTTAACTTATACGCATATATATATATATATACGTTATTTAAACGATCGAGGGCGGTAGCGATAGTGAGGAGAGGGGGAGATTGTTGATTTAACAGCGCGCTCGGGGCAACGAATGGCGGGGATTCACCACACGCTCGCGCGGTTCGCGTTTACATTTCGGCTTTTCTTCAAACTCTAGCTCGCCTGCTACTTCCCCCCGATTATTTCGGGGGTATATTATTTTCTCTGCAACCCCTCCCCGTACCGCGTCCACTTTCCCTTTTCTCGAGTTCGGGCACTCTTTTCGATTTATCTATGCCTGAGCCACGGCGACGGTTTTTTATGTAGACCGCAAAAAGGATCGTTTCCATTATAAAATTCGTATGCTCACCGCAGGGCCCAATTGACAGTGGTGGGGGATTTTTAAAGACGACGGAACAAATGGTTCATTTAATTTTATCTATTATTATCAAATGGAATAAGCAAGGGAACTCGTGCAATTAATAATAAGAGATCTATTATGATTAAAAATTAGGGATGATCCACTGAGAATTTAAATGAAACGTAGTTGAATAAAAATATGGTATCATATTTTGTTGAAGGCTATGAGATTTAGTGTAAATTCCTAGCACAGGATTCCAAAATGTGATGAACAAATACGGGTCTTGAGTTTGCTCCAAATTACCTCTTACTATTTACCTCAAAAATGACCTGTTCTAATATTATTACTGGCGATTAAACAGTCAATTAACAACAGTCAACAACTACACATTTGCGGGCGTTGAGTAAAAGTTAATTGTTTATAATTTTTTATTCGCCCTTTGAATCTCGTGCTAAAAGCAAAGTATTTCTATGATAAAAATGAGCCTGACTAATTTAATTGTGCAGACTTGTTCCTTACGTTATAGATAAGGAAGTGGAATATGTTATGATTGGAAGTACATTACGTTTTAAAACTTTACTGGGCTTATTATGTATTTATAATCATTGTTATCTCACTCAAGATGATAAAATGCTTTGTCTATATGTCATGATCGATATTAGTTATAATTATATGTTAATGAATGTCGCTAGACTTCTTAATCATTGTCTACGAGCTCGAAATTTCATATTTTTAGTAAATTTTGGTACTACAATATATTTCAGGATTAGGGCATTTTCATATATAACGTAAAAATGCCCTCGATATTTTTATTATAAGCTTATTAATACATGCTATAAAGATGAATAATATTCAGTAGATATGTGAGAACGCTCCACCTTGGCTTAAACCCCCGAAAGCCCTTTTGTAAATTGAGCCCTTGCATTTGGTAAGTTGGAGAAACGCCGACGATTCGTGCGTTTGCTAATGTATATCGTTTGCACATTTCTAGGCTCCATTCTCGACGCAAAAAGCTGAGTTTTTCCGATTCACAGACATATATATATATATATATATATATATATATATATATATATATAATGTAACGATATATACTACTTATTGACTATAGTTAGATGCAAGTTATCGATCCGTATAGTTTGGCAAGTGTTATTAATCGAGAACCAATGGATTAGGGTACGAATTAAATTTTTAACATAGTAGGTAGTACCGAAATCTTCGAAAATAGAGAATTTAGAAGAATTTTCTTACAATTGCGTTATTCATAACACAATAAAACTTCGAGAAAAAAGCATAAAATTGTCAGTCGATCATATTTCGCCTTTTTTCATCAATCATTGGGTTAATATAATAGAAATAGAAGAATGTTCTTCGTCTGCAAAATATTTTGAAGCTTATTCGATTTTCATCCGCGTTCTTCACCTTTTTTTAGATATTTCTCTCAAAATCAAAGTGGAATTTCAGAGTAACTGACGCAAAGCTAATTAGCCACATCAACGAATCAATCTCGGCGCCTGCAAACGTCGGCTATCACCCGAGAGAGAGAGAGGGAGAGAGAGAGACGAAAAGTCGATAGCTATTTCCGGAGAGCGTCGACGTATACGCTCGGATTTCTACTCGCGTTATATTATAAAAGAAGAGAAGGACCGAGGGAGAGTGAAAGAGAAAGAGAAAGAGAGAGATAGGGAGGCGAGTTAGGGTTGTGAAAATAGCCATCGGCTCTTAAGTTATACACGACAATGCAGCAGTGCACGCGCGCGCGCGCGTCAACGATTTAACCGCTTCCTCGGCAGAAACCGCGACAAACCCGGCTACCCTTATGCCAGAGAGTAGTCGCCCTCTTCTCCTCCGCGGCTGATGAAGATAAAACGGCATAATTATAGAGTCTATCGAGATCGCGCCTGGGCGCGCGAGTAAATTTCACAGAGGCACGCGAGGCCGCTCGGACATGAACGAACGCTTTGATAAAGAGAGAAAGGGAGAGAGAGAGAGAAAGCGAGAGTTGGAGAGGAAAGAGAGGAAGATAGAGAGAGAGAGAGAGAGAAAGCGAGAGGTGGAGGGGAAGAGAGGAGAGAGAGAGAGAGAGAGAGAGAGAGAGAGAAGGATAATAGAAGGGAGAAACGAAGAATGGTCAGGGGACTGCTGGATAGGATTGTATAGGATGGAAGCAGGGGTACAGAGAAGCAGTACGGGGGAGATCAAGAAACAGACAACAGCTTGGGAGAGGAATCGAACGCATTTTTAAATGTCGTATTAACTGTCAGGAAGTCGTGGCTCGTTTCTCTCGCTCACTTTCTCTCTCTTTCTCTCTCTCTCGCTCTTCCACTCCCTTTCTCGAACCCCTACCCTGGGTGTGGGAAGAAAAATCGTTGTTGCGCCACGATTTTTTGGCCAGGATTGATATAAATGGATGATTTTTAGAGCCGTCGGTTACCCTCCTGCCCCTGTAGTGAAAATAAAGTATGATACATTTATTAAAGTTAAACCGTTATGTGAAGGAAAGTTTCTCCCGTCGTGATATTCGATGCTCGTAAGTAAGAAATTTCTAAGATGTGTAAAATACCTTTTACATGCTGATTAAATGTGATTTTTCTCTAATTACAGATTCAAATCATAGCATAGAAAATTAAACAAATAATCGGGAATATAACGTAAGCTTCTTTGCTGACGCTGAATTCAAATAATTTCAGAATTTTTTCTATCACGTCAGATATTTGGGAATACTTTGGATTTTAGAATTTCTAGGATAGATTTGGTTGAGTTCAATTCTCTAGACTTGGCATTCCTAGGTTTGGAATATATATAGTAGGTGTGATATAAAAAGTGCATTCATAGGGTATTGTTGGATTATTTTTTGCAAATTCATTACAGCAAAGTGTAAGAATCACATGCAGAATAGAAAATAATGTACAAAAAAATTTTTTGTACAAAATTACTTCATTGAAATAAATGTATAATGTTTTAGATGATGACATTGTTACTTTGACTAATGAAGTACTATTAACGCTGAAAGACTAACAGTATGAACATCCAAGCGCACGAGATATGTATGAAATAATAATATATTTGTATACGTTCTATTTCCGAGTTCCACGCAGCTCTCGTCTAACTTCTGGTAACAAATCTCGAGTGCCGGGCGTTGCAGGCAACAAGGAAGGTCGAGCGCAATGCTTCCGGAAGAGAAACGCACCGCACAGGCAAGCACAGCACGAGTTCCTCGACCCAATCAATTCGACCCATCAATTCCATACAACCATTACAGGGACAACGAAAGTTAAACGAAACTCTCTTTTCATGAGCTATATTGTTTCGGTTTAATTGTCTAGATTTATATTAAGCGATATTTATTTTAAACCATTAATTTTTTTTCTTCAGATATTGGTTAGTAACGTCAGAGATATCAGATAAAAGAAGCAGAAAGAAATATTTCACAGTAATATGGTACCATCTGAAAGTATATTACTTACCCTATAAAATAATTTTTGTTCTAATTACCAGATATGTTTATATTGAATAAACTATTACATTTTGAATAGATAAAAATGCACCTGCGTAACCTCTTCGAAGCCCATTTCAGTTATTTAAAACAAGCTTTTAGCCCAGCTAACGTAAACAGGCGACCTGGCGTTTCGTTTATTTCGCTGAATTTAAATGCGGACAGCAGCAGACCGTAGATTAGCATAAAGCAAACTAATAACTGCTGTCGTCGAAACTTCCCATTGGCCAGGGACGGGGCCGGGTAAAAGCGACCGCGAGCATATTAAAAAAGCATCGTCCGGGGCCAAAGCGGGTTTCATTAATTTTTAATTTAGTTCCACGGCTTTCACATTAGGTCACAATTCGGCGAGTCCCTAATTGTTTCCAGCTCATCCTTTTTTGCGAGAATTCGCTTTTATTTTCCATTCCCGTCCGCGGGGCCGAGAGAAATTCGCAGTACGACTCACATTCGTTAAAGCGCACGTCTTCAACAAATCCCTTGTGAAAGACGCAGCGTCAGCAAGAGGAGGAAAGGCTCTGGCGTTGAGAGATACATTCGAACGGCGGATGAGCAACAATTTGTTTTTGTCTCTCACATTTTCAAAATTATTTCTGGATTACGTGGATAAGGGAAATTATTTGGCGTTTTACGATCGATAATGTTGGACTTGAGGATTAGAATCGTATGAAATTGTATTTCCATTTTATTGAGTTTATTGCTCAATACTTTTCTATTTTTTGGTCAATTATAAAACATGTATAAATGAAAAAATAACAGTTGATGTGTACGATTTGGGAGTTCTGCAAAGTCGAACATTTTTATATTAGATTTTATATATTATATACGAAAATTCTTACTGATTAAATCAATTGTTCTAATACAGTTTCCTTCGCAATGACCTTTATTAATTGTAATTATGTAGCTGACATAAGATAAAATGATCTACCTTTTTAAGTCTTAGTTAGTCTCTATCTAATAGCCATTAATGAATGGCTAATTCTGAGCTCTGACTCATTTCACATTACCCGATATTCCTTTTTAGCATTCTCTTTCAGTTTTCATGTTGTAATCCATTCTAAAAGTCTGTGCGAGCGCACCCTCGTCGTGGTTCTCTTTACGGAAGAGTACTTGGCTGGGTTATGTGCAATGAAGCTTATGAGCTATTACGTAGAATAGAACTCTAAAAATCTTTTATCTTATTATCCAATTAATTATACACAAATTGTATTTCCAATAAATATTGGATCGATAATATATAATATAATTTTTGCTGTTCTTTGTTATATTCATGCCTACTCGGTAGTATTTGGAAGACAATATCTGAAAATTATTTTATATGTTTTGCAACAAATAAAAATTACGGATTGATGATATAAAAATATGTTTCATTATTTCTGGAAATTTTCTACGTTTTGTCACAAGTAATGAGTTTGCAACTCTTATAAAGCATCAGTTTATATTATCTGTTTCAATAACTATCTTTCTGACAATTTTGATAACTATGTTTCCTATAAATTCATAGATTTCAATTTATTCCGTAAAACATTTTGGGTCGATTGAATAAATACCGAATAACTGACAGATCTTCTTATTCCATAATATATTCTGCTATTTCGAGGTTTGGATATCAATCAATCTATATAATGAACGTAATTTCGCATCGATATAAGTTTTGACCAATAATTTATAAACATAAACTTATCTGATTTATATTAGCTCGAAACTCTAATTATAGAATCGTGAAACGACTAGGGCTAGCTAGATTGTTGAAGTCAACGATAAAATTTTATGTATTTTATGCTGGAGAGCCCATTCGCGATTAAATCCAAAGATATATTTGACTGTAAAAGTAAATTATATTATTCTTGACACGAATAGTTTCCACCTTTTCTTCGAAATATGTACGGTGTATTTTACTTGTGACCGAATTTCGCTACGAAAATCTTCACGAACCAAGTAGATTTAAAACTTAGATTTCAGAAGGACTTAGGTGTACGTATGATTGAATGTTCAGTTGTAAACGTCTTAACATTACCTATTTATGATTGTGAAATTTGTAATATGTACTTCAATCCAAAACTCTAATAAAATTCGTTCAGCTTTAGTTTTAGTTTAGTTAATTAAACAAGCACTTCGCTGTCTTTGTCTTTTTCAAATCTAGTTTACGTGTACAAGCTTCAAAAATCATCGATGATATATCCATCATTTCGATCTAAGTATTTTTACCATTGTCCAAATAAAGATCATAATTTCGTGACATTGGGATTTCTGAGATTACTATCAAAAATCTTAGTGCATACTTCAAGAACTAAGCGAATTTTTTAAAACTTTTTTGAGGCGAAGATTATATAAAGAAAACTCAGACAAACAGACGTGCATACTAGTCAGTCGAAACAATATCTGGATTATACGGTATATGCACGAGAACTTTCCAGCCAAGCTCACTAAATTATTATCAAGTTTCTAAAGCTGTATTTCGTATAATGCATTATGGAAGATAACACGTTTTGTATTGACTTTATTTCGACTGTTTTTAGTTCAACCGTTTCAATCGCATTAGATGTTCAAACAAAAGACTCAAATGTGCCATTTTTCCAGATTCAAGTAGTTCATAATAAGCAGTCCTTTCCCATTTCACAACTTGTTTTCCTGTTGATATGGTCTTTGCAATAATTCATGAAATGTCTTCATGGACCTGCCATTAACTTTCGGAATTTATTGTTATGTACAGTTTAATTTTCATCGTTTTTAAATTTTTTGTTATGGATTTGTTTCAAATCCACATATGGAGCTTGTTTCAATATCTAATTTTATTACGACAAATAATTTCTAATTATGATATTGTTAATATTTGGTTCCATAATTATATTGCAAATTTCATGGTAATTCCAATTTTTTTTAAGAATCTCATCGACTATTTAACTGATGAATTTTCCCGATTTCAAATCCAAAATGCGACAAAACAATCTTGTGGAATTTTTATTTTTTAAAGTATAATCCATTTGGAATGATGAAGCGAATCATATTGTAAATCATTTATATTTATAATATTCTAAAGAGTTTGTTCAAAATTTAAATATTTAATATATGTAAATATGATTCAATATATTATTATTTAGAATTATACAATATATGATTCAAAAACAATCTATTTTTATATTCATCTTTTATTTAAGGTCCCTGTGACACTTTTACACCAGTTATAATCTTTTTATAATAAATTTTTTTGAAAATTTTGCTTGACCCTAGACAGTCACTCAGTTTCATCCATGAAGTAACCGAAACATTCAGTTTCAGATAGAGTTTAATTTTCAATAAAAAACTAGGCTTTGATCATTTTGCAAAAACGATATTGAAACGAAACGGTCAATGCACACTAGGTGCATACGTCCGAATTTCCGTATACTACGGACTATGGCGTATCGAATAAAATTTAATGGCCCACGTGCTTCTGGCGACCAATACTATACATTCGGAAAAGTTCTTCACGAGGATATAGATGCTTGAAAAACAAAATTGACAATCCGCGTAAAGGCAGTATTTTATAATGATCAACTTGCTCAATGACTTCGATTTCAATAACTCGTTTATAGCTGAAGTTTACGAATCCATAGCGAGGAGATATTCATGGATGATAAAGCACCGATCAAACGCTATGCTCGTGACACGCGAAGCATCGTTGTGAATATTTCTGATGCCACAGGAATGTAGATAAAACTAACTTATACGTGCTTGTTCTATATTTTGGATCGTATCTTGTTTCAACATGCATTCAAAAGAGTATCGATGCTGTAACAATATTATAAATTTTAACAATAATATTGAAATTTAAGCACTATTGATTAAGGTTTCCATCACGGGCGATATGTTATCGTTTTAGATTAAACAATGATAAAATTCTAATATGAAATTCTGATAAAATACAAAAGATCAGAGAATCAGAAATAATAAAACATTAGCCTGTAGAATTGCCAAATTGGCTACAATTTTTATAGTACGGTAACTACAATACCTTTTTTTTCCATTTACATTAAACTTTCAGATTTATTTGTCTTTCTTGTATTTCTGATAAAATTTGCCCATTTCTTTTGTTTAAAGTAATTGTCGTTCCATATCTGTTTTTATGATCTCGATAAAATTATTACTACTCCAGTGTTGTATAGTAAGTAAATTATCATCTAAAGATCTATAGGAAATAAATAGTTAATAAAAACAACAACATTGAATCAAATATATAAATAAATTAAATATCTTCGCTCGTCGCGAAGTATCCGTAACAAAAGTGCATAGTAATAAAATTCGCTGGCCAGAATTTATTTGCCCGGCTAGAAAACGCCCATTTCACATGCAAATCTTACTTATTCATACGGCTCCCTCGTATTTACAGTCGCAGCTCCACCGTTTCTAATGAAACATATATGCGCATATAATATATACATCTACATGCGCATTCTACCGTCGTGCTCAGATTAAAAAAAAAAAAAAAAGAAATCCCGGATATTTCGAACTCGGCGTTTTGATATACTTCGCTCCGCGCGCGAACTTTCAAACGTTAAATTATCCAGTCCATCCCAACGACTCGGAATATATATATATATATATATATATATATATATATATATATATATATCCTTTTATTCTAAAATTACGCTTTGGCTAGAGGAGCCACTGAGCCGATATGGTGCATTAGTGAGTGCGAGTCGTCGGAATAGCAGTATATAGACTATTTGGATCCCCGACGGCGAATGAGCCGCAGTATCAACTGGTGGTCGTGTCGTGTCTGGATGCAACGGACGTTCGGAAACTGCATGTCGATGGCAGCTGAATTCTACGATCGGTAATTGCTCTCCGTAATCATGCCTCTAATAGTCCCCTTTCCTTGATTATGCAAAAGTAAGAATCGCGTGACACTGACAATGGCTGTAATAGAGATCTGACGGGATTGAGAAAGAATGGTAGTTAAGCAGTGATAAGGGCAATCAATTGAGGCAGGAATAATTACTCCGAATACGATGTAAAAAATGTATTTTGGCAAAAAGTTATTTTGGAATTCTCATTAATTAATTCTGGGGTTTTAAACAAAATATTGTTTATAAATTCTAACTTTTAAAAGATTATTATCACGCCATCAATTTTTAGTAACTTGATTTACTTTTGTTTAAGTAATGCGTAGAATTTATATTTTCGAAACCAATGATGACATTAATAGTAAAAGTGTCACAGAAGGGTTACCTATTTGTCATACGGTTATGTTACCGGTCTATTTAAAATAAAAGATTTCAATTGTTATAGGATGAGTGTGAAATTGATATATAGCGATATTGTTGTATAAGTTCGAGATTAATATCCGAAATAATTTACGTCTAATATAATACTATCGCAAATGAAAATCTTTATTAGTTGTATAAAAATAACAATTGAATAAGCTAAACAGTGTTAACATTCGGGGGCCTACGATGGCTCGATCGCTAGATCGAAGGACTAGTAACTTGGTGATCCGAGTTCAAATCCCGGTCTCGGCTGATTGACACAAGCACCGCTGTAATAATTTACACGTGCTTTGTTTACCAACACATCATAGACCTACGTCGCTGATTAGCACCAATATTTGGAAGCATAAATAGAGCGACGTTAAATAACAAAAAAAAGAGTGTTAACATTGTAACTGTAGTTTCAATTCTAATTCTGATTTATATTTTATAAATATTAGTAGTTGACGCTTAATTGTTGTATTCTAACAGAAAATGCCTTGTTTCAGCATGAATTATAAATCGAGAAAGTGGAAATGTCATTTAATAGTAAATATAAATTTTAATGTATACTTATTATACATATTTAAAATATTTCAGTTTGCTGCGCGAAAAGCAGAATATTTAATCTCAAGGATCTCATAATACTATACCGTGACGGGAAAATCCCATGTTTTCCATGTGAAAATGCATGTGCTTGTGCCCAGAAATCTTGGGTTTTCGAAATCTCTATTCATAGTAAATGCATTTACTTGTCGGAAAGACGGAAAGCATGGGCATTTCGAAAGATGGAAACCTCTATTAAAATAGAGCTGATTAAATATATCCACGAAAGCATAAATTGTTTGTACGGGCCGTACATATTATATATATAGCTGCGAGACATATAATTTCATCAAATTCTTTTATAAAATTATTTTAAGTATTGTCTTAATCATTATATTCATTCCCAATATTAATGTTAGTGATTTTTTTTATAAATGTTTATCATAAGAACGATCAAGTTATATTGGTAATTTTTAAAACGAAAACGTCAATGTCATAGACTATGAAAGCTTCTAAATGTGTGATATTCAAAATATTTATAGATTTTTAAATATTATAAATAGCGAATCTACCGATGCGTATCTCATCTGTACTTCGTTTTTCATCGGGAACAAAGACACCTTTCAAATAATATTTTTCAATAAAATAGTGGATTATCAAAACTAACGAGATTGAACATTTCACAAAGAACTGAGGGCAGGATTTTTTCCTCGTCGAATAATTAAAATTCAATAAGCATCACCTTTTCTACAGTCGCAGATACAGGAGAACGAGGGGGAGGGGTTTGCGGGGGGATCGCGAGAGGCGGGGGTAGACAGAATGCGCGAAACAGAATTCCTGTGTGAGTTAAGCCCAAGCTCGTGGGGTCTCATTAAACATTCAAACGCATTGCGCGCGACCACCCGAGCACCATACGCTCTCTTCCTTCCCGTACCCCCTGCCGTCGCCCACCCCCAGCCTAAACCCGTACAGCACCGTACGTGCGCGCACGTCCATACAGGCGCTTGACTATATATAATACGTATATATATATATATATATATATATATATATATATATATATATATAATATTTCTCCGCGGTCGATGCAACCGTCGGGAAATATATGTACACTGCGAAATTCTTTGAGATAGATGGAAAGAGATAGAGAGACAGAGGGAGACAGGGAGAGAGAAAAAAGAGAGAGAGAGAGAGAGAGAGACAGAGAGAAAGAGAAATCGAGGCAGAAATTTTACCTTAGGCAAATGTCGCGGATTCGTTAATCCAAATGAATTTTGCCCAACTACAGAGTTTGGGGAGTGACCTACCTTGTATTCCCAACAGATGCCAGCCCCGCAAATCGTACGCGTAGTTTTCTGTATTATTCATACTTCCTTCCACGGGCGCAGCCGTTCTTATTGCATTTTTTACGCGCATTCGCTCTGTCGCTCCCTTTCTCTTTATTCTGCGCACCCCCCCCTCTCTCTCTCTCTCTCTCCCCCTCTTTTCGTCCCTTACTCACACCCACGAGCAATGGCACATTACACGAATGGTTCACGATGGCTTTTACGGACGCGCGCAGCGCGTAATATTTAGACGCGTTGACCGGGAACAAATATCAAAAAGGACGGATCCAATTTGCCGGGGTAATAGTTTGGCTGCTCGTTATTTTCTGCCGTTACCGCAGCCGTATTTTTTTCACATTTGGACTTTGACGTATAAGCGACGCTTGTTTTTTTTGTTTTTTTTTTTTTTTTTTTGATTTACGAACGCGGGACTCGGCTCGAGCGCGCGCCTTGTGCGATTGCCACTTTTGTTTTCCTTCCGCGAATTGAACGTATGAATGTTCACGTGTTCCTTTCAATACTAATAACGTATTTTTGATAACTTCTATAGTTCGGTATTCGATTTCGCCATCTGTACACTTTATCATGTTGTTTGCGTGAAATTTTTCTGTAAAATTTTATAAAATAGCGAGTAAAAGCAAACCAGTCGGTGATGTTAAACGTTTCCATTGGAGAATATTTACTATTTAAATTTTGCACCGGAGTTGCTTACGCTCCCCCGAGCTCCCAAGATTGAATCTTAATTACCGTTAACGAGATGTCAGTTTATTATGTATTAGCCTTTAAGTAGAGTCACTTTATTATACGTTTACGACATCGTCAATTCGCGACAGCGCCTCGGCGCTTCTCATTTTCTTAAACCCGTCGCGTAATCTAACCCTTGCACACACTTTGTCACCGCTCGACTCCTTCTCCCTGAATAATTTGCCTTTCGTGCGCATATAATTAAAAGATAACTACTAATAACATTTTCACACATAAATTCACCCGGTTATTAAGTATTGCCCTTCCATTGTTCCACGGACAGATTGCTCTAATTTTCTCATGAATCATTGGAAATACGGCAATTTCGTAGGATAGATGGTAATAATAATGCTTCGAGACTATTATTAACGTTGCTATAATAATTTACAGAGAAATATTTCCATCATTCACTCCACAGTCTTTTCTTCTTTTCAGTGCATCAGGGTCTTAGGTAAAACTAAGACTGTACTTCGACGTTTAGATTTATAAATGATTATAAAGTATAATAAAATTTCAAGGAATTTTAATTACAAAAACTTAAGCATACATATTTGAAAGAATTTGATGCGCCGAGTTCAATACTGAATATTCATATAAGAGAGACAAAAAACATTATTTTTTAAAATATGAACGTAGTATAATTACTGTATAGAAGGTATACAATAATTTTTTTGCAGATAATTGATTGAAGTACTTGAACATATAAGAACGCTTGGTTTGAAATATCGTTGAGTTTGTCAAACAAATATCTCTTTTTCGATATATTATAAAAAAATTGAAATTTGACATTTTCGTTTATTGTTAGAATTATGTACTAAAGGCTTGTATAAGCCTAAGATATAAAAAACATATACATTTTCGATCTTGATTTGCCATTAAATTTCAATTAGGCTATAAACGAGTTGTTTTATTCTACAAGCATTAGTATACTTAAACTAACCAAATTGCGGAAAATACACTAAAGAAGATATTTTGAGCTGCTTTTCGCTAGCAGTCGATTATGGATAAGTAAGATAAAATTTATCATATCAGCATGGAATAACAAAATATATTGAAATTAATGGAAATTAAAAGCAAAGATTAAAATAATTAAATGTAGAGAACACCTAATAATTAAATTTAGAAAATTAAATATAACTAAATTGAGTTATCGAGTAATCGAGGAAAAATAGCATTATCTACAGATTAAAATATCTCAAAGTCTGACGTAATGGAGGGATTCAGAGACAAAATTCCGTTCCAGTAAATCAAAATCTTTCGGAAAATTGTACCGAGGGGTCTGGTATTTTATCGCAGCTGTGACTGCGTTATTAACGAAGACGAAATCTAAAAATAACAATTGCCATTCGGGCGTGCAGCACCTATCGGGCCACCGTCACCCCGCTGATACAGCCCAAAATCGGCTTTGCTCGCTCTTCATGAGCGCAATAATCGAATTACGGGATCGTACAGCGCGATCCTCACTCGAACGGAAAATGATCTTCGTATATAGTGTTCGAAATATCCAAACCGGCAGCGTTATATGCACTCCCTATATAGATATATATATATATATATATAACGGGGAACGCTCGCCGCGACAGACTCGGCTGTGCTGCGTGCTCCCCCCCCCCCTTTTGTTTTACCTTCGCCACGTCCTCCCGGCGACAGTTGTTCTGCAACCGACCACCTCTCGTGAATATAATAGATATCATTGTCATACATATATATATATATATATACCTAAATATATATTCAGTACTGAGCGCAGAAGCGCGTTGGGAATGCCGGTGTGACGCGCTGAAAAACGAAAAGGGGGCGGGAACGGGACGTTTCAGCGTCACGCGCAGAAGGATTATCGGGTCCAAACGAAGCTTCCGGACAGCGGGCGCCTATTTACGGCGGGCTGGGGCGGGGAGGGGTGAGCTCGAGCGGAGACGCGAGAGGTGCGCGGGCGCGCCGGCTTAATTCGATCCGCGCTTTGACGGAGATTCCGAGAATTGTCCCGGAGAAATGCATCAAAGGCTCGTCAAGCGCATGTGCGGTTATAATGATGCTACTCATATCACTTCAGTGCTTGTGACATAATTATGGAAATTGCGTACGGGCGTGAGGTGGATCTGTTGCGCTAATGCATAGAGAAAGCGGTAGGTGGGGCGCGGATCTCAGCGTTTTACGATTCTCGAAATGCGCTTCTTCTTCGACATCTTCCTTTATTTTTAACAAAGAATTAAACTGCAGTGGGGTGAGTTGAATGAGCTTTTTAGCAGTTCGTTTGGAGTGCAAAGACTTTAAATAGCGAATATTGGTAAATATAATTTGATTAAACGAACGAATTAATGGGCTCACAATTTCAGGTAATAAGCCGTTACAAGTGAATGATTGTCATAAAGAGATATTTATTTTTAACGTCGTGACGCGATCATAACTTCTTTATAAATTTATCGGAATTTTTTTTCTAATTGATTTCAATATTTTTTTTTAACAGATATAAGAAGTATAATTCCACGAATTTTAATGCTTTTTCTATGTATAATCGGCTTATTCTAATTTGTTTAAAATGCACAATTGCGAGAGCAAAAAGCACAGGTTGATGGAATAAATTTAATAAAAATATGATTCCAATATTTTATATCGGAGTGATGACTTCTATTTCTAGAAATAAACAAGAGTAAATCGAATACCCAGAATATAAATTCCAGCAAATTAATCTAAAATCGTTTTTAATTCATTATTCTGGCAAATCTTAATCAATCCATTAATTTAATTTCCAAAAGGTTGACTAAATTAGATTAATGTAAACTATAGTCAACGTAATTTATTTGAAAGTAACTTATTTATAAAACTTCAGAAGTTTTTTTTATGTAAATCGTTTAGCATAGACAGTCTATTTTAATACTTTACTGAATGAATAGAATTGTACTTCCAATCGAAAAGTTGAAATAGAATCGATCTAAAAAAATAATAAACGCACCATTTTTTATGGTTAAAAGCCAGTAGAAAACATTAATTAACAAAAAGTTTTGGATAAAAATTGGATACGTGCGATACGACTAGCAGTGACAAGTACATTGAAGCAAACATCAATACGTAAAAAACTGAAAGCATCGTGTTATTCACCTGCACCGAGCTTGTATTATTATTTAATGTATCGGCAAATATTTAATGATATTTCTCAATAACTATGTAAAATGTTTAATTGATACGACCAAAAACATAATAATATCGGCTCTTCCACAATTTACTAATTGCTTTAAATGTTTGCTTCACTATATAATCGTCTCTGCCAACAGAAAAAACTCATCGTATTTCATAAGTTCGTATTATAAAAATTATTGATCTTACGGATCGACATAATTTTTTCCTTAAAATAACACGTCAAATAAAAGTGCTATTATGAATTTAGCATAATTAGCAATTAACAAAGGTGAACGATAAACGATAATATCTTAAATAAACAGACCTAACGAAGGAACGCAATGGAAATAAAACACTTTTACCACTGTTTGCTTTCATTAGGAATGACATTAACGATGCAACAATATTTGTTACTTAATTCTTTTAAAAAATTTTAATACTATAGCAATAAATCGCTGTGTTTATAGTGCTCGTTACTTATGTTAATCGAGCTACATTATTTTAAACTTTTCTACAGAAACTCGGCAGTTTTCCATTGTAATCCAATATTTCTAAGTAAATATAGAGCTTTTTTCAGCACGAAATTCTTTAGATAATAAACTTTGAGCAAAGCTCCCTTATCGAAATTATCCCAACTTATCTCAAATTGCTACCCGAAATAAGATCCTCGTAAAACCTCTTGTAACAATCTCTTAAAATTCGTTTTTCAAAAAACATTCCGTTTCCCAGGTTTATTTCCAATGGCGTCGACATTGCCAGCCCTCAGACCGGAGCTCATATATAGGCCCTTCAAGTCCCTATGAAAAATGCGTTTGTCGCTTTAAACGGTAATTATGGCGATAGAACTGCTTAGTTTACGACTTCCTAACCCCGAGTATGTTCATTGAACGTGTGTACGCACCCTCTCGACGGGCGGACTGGGTAAAAGGGGGGCGTAAGGGGCAGAGGTCGTAGGTTTCCCTTGCGCGCCGCATGGCGCAGTGACGTTTGCCCAGGGTTTATGCGCTGATCCGCGAATAGAGTATGCATTTCATTGGCGCCGATAAACTTTTATTAGCTTGTTAAAATGGCTAAATTCGCCAAATGTCATTTTACCATTCTGGAACGGAACCAATATTTACGCTGGATTCAGGCGAACGATCGTTTAGTTTGTTTTCGCGACTTTCCACTTAAACGTTTGCCGAATCATCATTATAAAATGATCGAAATTTAATAAAACATTGCAGTATTTACTGTAGAAATTGAATACTGTAATTGAATACTGTATATGTAATACTGAATATTAGATGCGTTTTCGAAACATTATTCTACACAAAAATTGTTTACATGAATTATGCAAAGAATTGTCAATCGGTCGTTATAACTTATTTCCATCTCTTTGGCATAGCTCGGATACTTGAAAAGTAAAAGTTTATGTCTCTCAGAGACTCAATATGCAGAAGAAGTAATAAACATATTGCAAAATTCCTAAGATATATAGAGAGTTTTATACTACTTTTTATTTGACAGTTTCTATGTATGCTTCTGTGGGTTGAGTAGCATTAGCTGAGCATTCTGATGCGATGCAATTGAATCACTACAAACTGTATGATAATAAAATTCATATCTGACTGAAACATCATTGTTTGTGATGATCTACATACAGAGTATATATCTGGGGCATAGTCAAAGAATATTTCTTAGTTGAAAAAATAGGAGATCGAAAATAGAGGAGACTTAATGAGAAACGATGAGCATCTTCAACTGAAAAGTTATGGAGAACCGATCAAATGTTATGTTTACGCGTTATTAAAGGCCAACGTATAACCAATCAGTGGCTCTTTTTTAGTGTCTTAAACAACCTGTAACTAGCATTAATTTAAGCAGAAAACTTTATCAAGAGTAATCCTCAACCATTGGCCAGTCGACGAATAAAACGTATAATTTTTGGTTTTCCATTCTACTTTCTTGCTCATAATATTTTCAACACAGCTCTTACCGCTGGAGCTGTCTGATTGACAAACAGCAATAGGATTTCTTAACTAATTCAACTAATTTTAGTTCGACAACTAAAAGCAATTTCCAAAAATGGCCGACGCCTTGTTAAGAAAAACAGCCGGATTGTATAAGGAATGAGCGGAACATCCAGTAGCGTTCTTCTAAAAAAATTCGAGCGAGCGCACACGCGTCGTTCGACTCTCCCACCCCCCCCCTTTCCGAGCGTCCTCGTAATTTCCCTCGTAAAATCCATTTGGCGAGAGAAGGTTACACTATCCAAAAGGTCCTCCACCCAACGGAAAACCTCGCAATAATTACGGACAGGGGGCTCCGACCACCTGCAGTTTATCCCTCTTGCGCGGGGAGAGAATGAGCGAACGGACGGCGGGGCGGAGCGGGGGAGGGCGCGGAGCGTTCCTCCCGCAAAATACACAGAGAGTCAGATGCGCCGTTAAAGGGCGCTCCGCGACAGCGTCGCCGTTCCCCGTTTCGCAGAGCTACGGTCACGCCACGGGCCGGAAGTCCCTCGGTCTACGTCTACCGCCCCCCCTCCCCAACCTCTGCCGCCGTCCTATTCGTATACGCGTTTCTCTTATTCTCGAGCGTGCCACCACTTTCCTTGGGCCGCGGAGCGCGCACAGGGCTCCTGCGAGGGCTATAAAGACAAAAATCAGGCGGCGGCTGCCGGCTTATCGCGCCGGCGCGCGCGCTGGGGCCGCCTCCTGAATTTATCGCCATAACAGCCCCGGGGAGAGGGACGCCGAAGGGCGCCTCGTGCGCGCTTTGTCCGTCCCCGCGAGTCTCGGAGCGTATATACGCACATTTCACCCTCCGCGCCTCTGACTCCGTTTTTTCTCTCTTCTGTTTCACCTCTCGTCTCCTTCGGCTTCTTCTTGTCCCTCCTTCTGTTTCTCTGTGCTCTTCTTCTTCTTCTTCTTCTTCTTCTTCCACTTCTTCAGTTTTATCGCCTTGAGATTTGTTCGCTCGCGGAGAGAAAAAAAGATCGTATAAGAACGCAGGGGCGAGTGTAGGAACGATAAAGCTCATGTGAATTTATGACTAGATCGGATCTCTCGCCAGGGTCATTAAGGGCCAAGTTCAAAAGTCTTTAAGCTCGTAGCTCCCCCCCCCCACCCGACCCATCGGCGCTCGTTCTTTGTCACTCGAAAATGCTCTTGTTAATTCGGGCGCGCCGCTGTACGCCAGATATCCCCAAAGCCTTATGCTCGATTTTCGGCGACGGGAACGGGGCTCCTTATTTGGCTCATTCCGTCGAGCGCTATCGCTCGCTCCCGATCGTCCCCGCGCGAGCTAGCTGCCCGTACCTCGTTCCTGCGCTCGTGGGAAGGTGGGAGGGGGGGAGGGGGGATTTTGTGTCCAGGGGAACAAGGGGGGTGGAAAAGGGGTGCGAGATGAGATTTATTGGCTCGACTCACGAGCGCGAAGGCGCGCTCTTGCACGCGCATACACACACACACACACACACACACACACACAATCACAAATATTGGGGAGAATTCACGTCTGAAATATGAGAGATTTCTCAGGGTAATCGATCGTACGGGCGTGCGGTACAAATTATTTAGTCACCGAGGCGGAATCGAGGAGGGTTAAGTCTTGGCGGCGTAGTCCCTTTGGAGAGTTGTATATTTGTTGAAGGAAGGGGGGAGGGAGCGGAAAATATCAGACAGCCAGAGGGGATACCGATGCGAGCTTCTTCGGCTATCTCCTTGTGTCTCCATCCTCTGTGGCTCCGTCAAATTTATCGTGCTGGATTTGACTTATCGAATATGATGATAAGCAAACAACTCGTGATGGGACAGGTTGGGCACGGGGAAGATTATTATGTTAGGATTTTTCGACGAGCATAAATCTATGATGTCTGTTATTTATTGCCGAGCAATGTCAGAATTATATTTGGGTCAGTTTGCTTTTCAAAAGTATACATGTACTTTATTATAAGTTAATGTATTTCGAATTAATTGCAAAATCAAGATTTTTTGTAAATTTTAAGCTAGTCCTTATTTATTCATAAGGAAGATTTTGTATATTTTATTTGGCTTCGTTATTATCGAAAAATTTAACAAAAAAAATAAATATATTACTAAAAATTCTGTGTGTCTCTGAGAATTGTAGAATGGATTTGGAATATCTAAAAAATAGTTAGATAATTATATCGACATACTACTTCTATATAAGTGTAATATTATATTGACGTATTCTATTTCGTAATTTACGTTTGATTTTCAAGATTCTACCCATAACGTTATTATTATGATTATGCATTATGCAAAAAAAATAAACTGTAATTTGTTCAACATTTATCATCATTTTTGCACTTTTTGAAATTTTACCTTAAAAATTGTTAAAAAATTGTGTAAAAGTTATTTTTGTCAAAAATAATCTTATATGGCTTTAAACGCTTCAAATCAGTCATATTTTTACGAATAAACGATAATGAATGAGTAATCAAGTAGCAAATAACAGATTTAATCAAATACTATAGGTTGATATAATAAAGTATTTTAATTGATTACATCTATAAAACTGAGCTACGCGTTCCTTTTCATATTTCATTCTTCTTCTGCATATTACAATTATAATTCATTCATAACATTACGTGTAGCAATTAAATAATACAAGAAATCCTTTATACGTATGTGATCTCATGCATAGTGAGCTAATTGAAAAAAAAAGCTGGCGTATTTCATGAGCAAGTTCGGTCATAACTTCAGACATTCAAGTTTGCATTACCGCATAAAATCATTATTGTGTACAAGTACAAGTCGTAACACACGCTACCAGTACCCTCGTGATGCTCCAATTAACCGACCCCTCCCCCGTGTAGCATTGACCCGTCTTATTCCAATGAACTCGATAAGCATATACGGTCGCCCATCGGTTTATACAAATGTAAAAAAACGACGTCATTTTTATTTCCCACAGAAACCAAGGAGTGTTCACAACGCCTCGCAGGAATAACCCCGTCCACCCCCTACCTAACCGCGCATTCGCGGAATCATACGCGCCCCCACCGCGCCCGAATAACTGCCACGCCGTCGAGCTTCCTCTCCTCCCCCCCCCCACCTCCCTCTCGCTCCGGCCGCTGATTAACGATGAAAAAATGGAAATCTCAATCGGACCCAGGCGCCGTAAAACATCGCGAGCCTGCCACGCCCGTGACTGGCACTGCAATCTTAAAAACGTATCTTGCATTAGCGTTTTAGGACCGAGCGTGGCGCGCCGGGCTTGGGGAGCGGCAGAGGATAGGGTGGGAGGAGGTTACGAGTTTTCCCCCGAGCTCCCCCTCCACCCCCGGGCTATTTGTACATGCGCGCAGAACCGTACACAAAAAGTCGTATATATATACCGTTGCGGGGAAGGAATATTCAGGAGGCATGGCGTGACTCAAAGCCTCAAAGCACACGCAGGTGAGCCGGAGCGATGGATTCGAACGGCGAGGCGGGCGAGCGCGGTAGTTGTGGGGTGTCTCCGACGCCTCGTCAGTGAGTGGGGGGGGGCGGGCGTCGCGGCGGCGAGCAGCCCCAAGATTTCTCCCCTTTATTGAGGCCGGCCCGGTGCGCGAGCGATGGTCCGACGCGGGGAACGCGCCTCGTCCGAATAATCGGACTCCACCTCGAGCCGAACAATTCAATTACTCAGGTCCGTTGGCCTTTATTGGCGGTGCGGGCCGGGAGGACGAGGAGTTCGGCAATTCTTGGAATAGCAAAACGCAACGTTGCCGAGGTCCCGGGCGATTGTCGCGTGATGCGCGGCGCGGCGAACAGCGAACCATTTGCATTTTATTTTTCGATTGTTGTACTGTGCGCTGGCCGATGTAGGGCAGGATGTAGTTTACAAGATAATTCTTTTTGATGGAAGGGGGAGATACGCGACCATTATTAAGAAATCTAATAATATCCATATTTTCTCTATTTTTATGAAATGTCGTTATATCTTAATTTTACACAAATTCACAAATAATTGTATCTTTGTATTTGTAACGGTTTTTCAAGAATTTATATCCATCAACTGTTAACTACTAAAATCCTCAAAATCGAATTTATATGCTTTTATATATTTACTTTTAAAAATTAATTCAGAACATTTCATTTTAAATATTGTCAATACAACAAAACATACAGTTTGAAATAGTTGCATAACGAAATAGTTGATAAATGGATAACGAGATAATTTACCAGCTTTTATATTTATATGATACATTCAAGAACTAGGAGGAATTAACCAATTAAGTTTCTAGTCATCATTTTCTGTCAGTTCTACTTCTGTTTTTAAAAAAAATGAATTATACAATAATCATAAAACAATAAATAAAATATATAGATATAGCCAAAGACTTTTACATTAAAAAATTTACAAGTATCGTTGACGAATATGTTAACTAATTATTAAGAATTCAAGTAACTAAATCAAACCTAAATTAAAAATGATGATAGAAACGCAAAAAGAGAACCATGAGTCACGCCATCAATAAGTAAGACTGTGCGTTTATCTAAGGATCTGATAAATCAGCCGTATATCGATCTTCTTCTTCAGCGAAATTGTGTTATTCAATTGAGATGTACTGATTACGCGTTATATAAAAGCAACTCTTGAAAAATATATGCAAACTCTCATAATAGCAATACGACTTAATTACTTGGTATTAATGTCATAAGAATGAATACTTCACATTAATCCACTGAGTCGTAGATATTTGTTTTATTTCTCTCTATTATAATCCGACTACATATAATAAAATTAGCCATTAATGAAATTAAAATACGATCAATACATGTGTCTTTAATTTATTTTCAGACGTAATTGAAGATTTTTAGCTTAGATATTGTTCAAAATATAAAAACTATTATCCAGCCAAATTAATTGAAGAAGAGCTTATTCATAACTATCATTTTTAGTTAAAATTATCGATTTTGTTTAAAGTATATAACGTACAATAAGCCCATCTTCATTTACCAAAATATACTTTCATTAGTATTTTCAAGAAAAATATAGTTGCTAAATAGAATTAATTATAGAAATAAATTAGTGTATTAAAAAAGCACTGTATTCAAATGCATATATCGAGGCAAAGTACTTCAATGCCTACTTTAGGAAATAATCTCTCAGAAAGTTCTTCAATAAACACGATATATTTATTTGTTGTTTTTGAAAATTATTATCAATAAATACCAGTGATAATTCGTATAGGAAAGTAATATATTTTATTACCTATATTCAGCAAAATTTTGACGTTTTCAGTACGTTACCGTCAAATTTATGTTGCTTACTTATAAGTTAAAATGAACACTTGTCTGTCGCTCATCTCCTTTTTAGCTCCAGTAGCTTGACGATCTGCTATGATCCCTGATTTACAGTCTATGTCTACACACACGCGCGCGCGCGCACACACATATATAGATATATATATATATATAGCAATGTACTAATCCGTGAACCAATCACATTTCTATTTTACGAAGTGCCGAACGTTATATTCACTCGAATCTTTAGCCAATCTACCTTCACATTCTACAAGATGGCTAAATATATGAATAAATGTTATATGTATATGAAAATGTTAATTATGTGTAAATATAATACAAACGAATCAAATAATGTTAATTTTAGCTTTCGTAATATTTGTTTTGAAAGTTCAAATTATATTTTCTGGTACCACAACTATGTAGGTCCTTCATTTAAATATTGAAGCAAAATAAATGGACTCTCGTAAATTTGATTATATTGAAATAGAATAGTTTTCGAGCTATTAAATGTTTAATTCAATGCTAGGACCTATGATAGAGATGTAATCTAGTCGAATAAGTTAATAATACAATAACAGGATTTAAAATTCGTGTATTTTTGTCAAAAGTAAGTGAGGCGTCAAGTCCACTGAAAAAATGTAAATTTTTCAAATTGTATTACCATGCGTATACGTATTCGCTTCTGCATGAGATGAATTTAACGGAATATTTATTGTAAGCTTAATTGACACGAGCTTTGGATTTTATACTTTATTTAGTTATAATAAAAAAAAAAAACTCAATGCTCACTAGAAAAATATGGTATACGCTTTCATAATTTAAACTGCAATTAGTCACTCTTTCAGTTCTAATTTGACAGAAGGATTGGATTTTTTGCTTGTTTTATTTCAAAGAGTGTTATAAATTTTAGTACGATTCGTTTTTATACGGTCCATATAGCAATTCAAATACTTGTTATATAAATGATTATTATGAACCACTGTTCATTCGCTTGTTTACTCAGAAATACTTTCCTAACTTTACCTTCCTACCTCGTATCATTTTATACAAGTTGGCATAAAAATATAACAATAAAAGGTAACATATATGGAAACTTGAGATTTTTTTCTAAATCGTGATCATGAGATTAAGATGGTTTTATAAAAATGGAAATCCTCTTTTTGATCGTTCGAATGGAAAAAGCGTAAAATTTTATATTCAAATGCGATTTTAACGGGTACGAAATTCTTGAAAGTACCTAAGCCAATTATAATCAAATTTTGTATACGAGGGTATCCAAGCTCACGGATGAATTATTCAGGGTCAGGTTTTAAAAATTTATAATGCAGGATTTTAGATTACCGATCCGAATACTTGGGACCGCGGCCATTTAAAACAAACTGAGCAATAAAGTAGTGATTCAACATACAAACTTTTTAGGAAAATAAAATCGAAGTAATGCAGTATATATGTAATGAAAGCATAAATCGATATTGACAAATTCATAATTTGATTAATACGCTCTCGAAGTAGCCAGATTAAAAAGCATAATATAGCTACGTCTCCCCATTAGAACTCTGCAAAAAACCAAGAGTTGGCGGAGAGAGCGTATAAGTGACGGACTGATCGGGCGAGAGAGAGAGAGAGAGAGAGAGAGAGAGAGAGAGAGAGAGAGAGGAGCAGCTCCAGAATAGCCTCTTATATAAGCGGCGATCCGAGCGATTTCGCCTCCCACACACGCCGGGGCGCTTTCTCATCCTCCGCGATTGCCTCCGCGATATTTCCGGGATTCTCGGCGGGCCCGCGCGAAAACTCCATTCCTCGCTCGATTTTGCAGCAAAGTTGTCGCCGCTCGATCCGCTCCCTCGAACCGCCGCCGAGAAAAGAGAAGACGTCGAAGGGGGGGGGCGGTGGGCGGGGAGGGACTCTATATATACGGAAGCTCGCGCGGGCGGCTACTCAAAGTCTAACTGCGGCGCAATTAATTCCCTAGTCACGGCGCTGCGATAGAAAGAGTAGGGGTTGCGAGAGAGTGAGAGAGTGAGAGTGGGAGAGAAGGAGCGCGCGCGAGTCCGCGTTCGCTTTCCTATATACTCTCGCTTCGCTGACTCGCGCAAACTTCGCCGCCGCCTGCTGATTTAGTTATATATACGCGCGTGTACGCGCCCGGGTCGCTCTCCGTTTGTGTATATACGGTTGCGCATGCGAGAATGAGAATGGCCGAAGGCTCGACGAACGAAAGAGAGGGGGCGGCGGGAGGGAAGGGGGATCGAATTTTAGCGGGGATAGCGCCCCGTAATGCAATTTTATACGTATAGATATATGTATATATAGACAGACGAGTTTAGGGAAATATAGATGACCGCGAGCCACTGTATGAGAATTTATAGTGGATGCATTGTTTCATTACTAAAGCAGGATGCCCGAGCTCCGGTGGCGCTCAAACTTGGGGATTAAGCTTTCAAAGCGGGACGGATGCCGAGCGACTGAAGGATGTCGATTCCGACCGCTAAGGACGTGGCGACTATTTGAACGAGAAAATGAAATATTTCTTGCCGTCGCCATATATAATTTATAATAATTAATTTTTAATAAATTTAATAATGCAAAATACACTTACATTGTAGCAATATTTTAATGACTGATGAGCAGCGATCAAGGCATGTTTAAAGGATGAAAAAAAGTATTGATAAAAAAAAAATTTTTTTTAAGGAAAATCCGTTCATTTCAAAACTTTTAATCATGTTTTTAGATATTCTTCGATTAGATACACGTGTATGTTAATTCATTCTTGAACCAAAACTACATCTAGTTATTGTCATTAATACAATGATTGATTAACTACTCTCAAACATAAAAGTGTAAATTGATTTAAATTTCACAATTAAAGAATATAAAATTATGTATATTTCTTGTAAGAAGTGATAAAAAATGAATGTTATATAATAATTTTATATAACAACATATTCAGTCTTGTGCGATTTATACAACTTTATGATATGTAAACGTTTCATAAGGATCAAAAACTTGTATTCTTGATAATAAGAATAATCTGTATATTGAGCAATAGAAAAATGCAAGGTAATACGGAGCGTAAACCGGGAAGAAGGATGCGACGATATATAGCGTGGATATTTGACAAGATACGAGCAAGAACGAGCAGAAACCTCTTAAAGAGCTCAGGAGAGAGGAGGAGAAAGAGAGGGGAAGAGAGAAAGAGACAGCGAAAGAGAGAGAGAGAGAGAGAGAGAGAGAAGAGAGAGAACTTGGAATGGAGAAGAAGCCCATAGATTATACTGTATTTATGCATATATAGCCTTTCGAGGGTTAACGAAATTATTCATGGATCATGAGGAATTTCATTAGCTGCAGGAACCCACTAAGATCCATTGCATCCTTGCTCCTCCATGTATTTATATAATCTTGTCCTCTCTCTCTCTCTCTCTCTCTTTCTCCCCCTCTCACTCTCTCTCTCTCTCTCTCTCTCTCTCTTCTCATCTCATCTTCGTTAATTTTCCTTAAACACGAATATGCATCGTACTTGAGCCCACAAACACTGCGTTTTGCAAATTTTGGTGCTCCATCGTAAAGTCAAAGCAGGAGAGCATAAACTCAGGATTCAATGGAAAACTGTTAATTGCAAATTGTTATCCTAGATTTCAAATTAAAAACACAATTACCTTCTACGATTTTACTATATCGTTAACGTCTCGTTGAAATGTAAAAAGAATTCTACGGCTTTTTACAATCTATCATTAGAATTTTCTCATGCACTCGTGGCTGATTAAATTTTACGTAACTATAATATAATATAATAATCGTTGGTATAATCTCGATTCTTTTTGCAAATTTTATTATAATCAATACAATTCTGTTCTTAAATGAACGATAATGTAGATATTAAAGGCTTAATGTATAACTTGTTTAACGAGATTAGAATAATAGATGATAAAATGTCTTGTATTAATAAATTTTTTCTAGCAATAGTAACGAAAATTTTAACAATTTTTTTATAAAAATGAAACCATAAACAGCCTTCTCTTAGGAGGTCGAACCCAATAATGGAATTCAAAACTGAAGTCATGAATGGCTTAACAGTATTCATAAAGTAAAATGAATGATGAGTTCATAGTAACAATTGTTTTTTACTAAAAAATACTTTCTGCATTAAATACAATATGAATATTTATAGTTGGTTACAAGATGATTAAGATATCTTCCGTCATTATATTTCTCTAAAATGATTGAAGATTCGAATATCTATATTTCTTTTTTAATGTGAATCGAAGAAATAACGTATTGTGTTATTTATTTATTAAAGCAAAAAAATTACTATTTAAACCCTAACATTACCAACAAAATATTTATCTTTTTGAAATTTCATAAAAGAGATTATGTTCGATGTAATAAAAATTCTAAATGGTCCGAGAATTACAACAAAGGAGAGCTCAAAGATCCCAAATTCAATAAACTTTAACCAGCACGTACTCGAGGTACTCGGAGTTTAAAAATCCCTCGA
This sequence comes from Sycobia sp. Sy_11, assembly GCA_018907035.1. Lineage (NCBI taxonomy): Eukaryota > Metazoa > Arthropoda > Insecta > Hymenoptera > Epichrysomallidae > Sycobia > Sycobia sp. Sy_11. Next base: position 2,566,441 of record JACCIC010000018.1, on the reverse strand, counting down.
AAAAGTCGAACTAGTTTCGTGTTGCGCCCCTGTAAGCGTCTCCCCTCCCCCCACCTTCTCCCAGCTCCCCCATCATCTTTCCAAACTGCATTCATATACTTGGAGCATTTTTATTCCACGCCAAATGGCTCGCGAGGTAAAAGGTAAAAAAAAAAAAAAAAAAAAAAAAAGAAAGAAAAAGAAAAAAAGGAAGCGGATTATCAGGTCGAGCTGCCTCCTTTCAAAATGAAAATAATACCCCGGGATTACACTCGACCCGCGCCCCCGTTCAATTGCCCGCTCACCTCAAAACCAGGGAGGAGCGCCCGGCCGTACAATACATTGAAAAGTGCTTTGTAGCGCCAGCGCGTAAAGCACCTGTAAGTGCGCGTTCTACCCCTCCTCGCCCTTCCACTACCACCGCCTCCTTCGCCCTCCACCAACCCCGTTTTTGCTAGTCTCTGCCGAGCGCTCGTTCTAACGTTGCCGTTCTTTTTTGTCTGTTTTCCAGCCGGCGCACTGAAGCTCAACGTTACCGTTCCGCCGTACGTCCAGAGGGGCGAGTCAGCGCACCTGATATGCAAGTAAGAGGGAACGTTTGCCTACAATTACTCTACGCTTCTGTTTGTTAATGTATGGATTAACGAATGCATGCACGCGCACGTGCGTATACATTTCTATTTGAGAGAATGAAGAATCGCCATAGAGACAGTAAAAGCTGTGTTTGGTTTGGAAATTTTTCGCTCGTTTTTTTATTTGTTATTATTTTGAATAATAAAAGTATCAACAATCAATGTTTGTAATAGTTGCAGAGATATTTTTGTTTACTTTTTTATGTTTTCTGATTTTTTTTCTGTAACGATTGCTTTATAAAAATATCGTTGAGTGTCGTAGCAGGCGTGATTTATCGATACATTAACAATGATTTCAAACCGTTACTAGAATTGTTTAGTAGTAGTTTTTCATTAGTCGTAAAGAATATAAAAATATCCTTTGCACGACTTTTCTAACTAAGTCTTGCACAGAGATTAAACACAAAATTACTATTTTGTATTTCTCTTTTTTATATTACATAATTGTTTGTTCGAAACTATGTATATCCTTTTTGTGAAATAGTAAAAAATTTTCTTTTATTATTAATCAACGTAATATAATATATAAGAAATTAATATTTAATAAATAATATAATATATAATATAATATATAAGAAAATACTGTATCCTATTCGAAATTTGAATGCGATTCAATTGAACCTATAATGTTAAAGACAAGTTGATGATTATTTCATATCCATTGTTATTTTTCAATCTGAAATTTTATTTTCTCCATTAAGTAAGTACCTATTTGCACCTATTTAATAATTAATTAATATTGAACATTTAAGGATATTGGTACCCTATTATATTGATTGTCTTAGTTATAAAGGGTAACTACTTACATGAATGAATTTCACTTATTAATATCTATATGTATAAACGTGAGAAGAATTTTCTACGTGAGTACACTGAAATGTTTCCGACTAGAGAACGAAAAAGCAGTTTTTTCATTTTTTAACATCATCTCCATCAAAGCTAATAACTTTAACATAGCAATGGTCTTATGTAGAACAAAATACCTACTTGCAGCACCAATAACTTCCTCGTTCTTCTGAAATGTTTTATATCCGAGCTTTTTTTATTTCACCTTTTCGTAAAATTTTAGCCACTGCGTTGTGTAGCAAATGCAGGGTGAGATGTTTATGATGAAAAAAATTTTTATTTAACGCTAAGTGGAATCGTTTATTTTTTACCTCCACCTTCGAATGCTGCAATTTCTCTACGTATTATTGATTATATGTCTTGTCAAGTAATCAATAACGGTAATTGCATTCGCATCCGAACAAATAATAGCTATAACGTGATCTATGCATTAAATGTATTTCTCTTCTTTCAAGTTAGTTTATTCGGTCCAATCGAATGATTTGATTATGTTTTACTTTCCGAAATGGTGATATTAAAGAAGTATCACAGTTTAGCGGAAATGGTTCTATGTTTTTTAAAATTTGATATGTTGTTAATAAAACGAGAAAAATAAATTTATCCAAAAATTCCGAAAATTTCTTAGGATATTTTAAAAGTTAATATCATTTTAATTAAACGCTGATTTTTTATGGGAAAACGGAGTGTTTGACCTTTTTGTGGCTTCTTTTAATAAAAAACCTATAGTAGGCTTAGTTAGGCTCTTTGAAAATGTATGCAGTAATTAATAAATATTTTAGAAATATGTTTTTAATATTTAACATTCGCGGGATATTATTTACAATATCAAGTTAAACGTAAATCAGAAATATGATAATGTATAGTACTATCTGGTGTAATGTGAGCGCGTGCAGTTGGTCGAGTTGAATTGAATAGCGAAAGCAAACCAGACTGAGTAGCCAAATTTGTCCGAACAATCATCCAATACTTATTGTATAAAGAACAAGTTATGCTAATTACAGGAACGGATTAATCATGAATAATTTACGAAGTATTTCGAACATATTTTTAGTAGACTTTTTAATTTCGGAAGACAAATGCGCTGTTCTCAAGAAATATGCATGACCTTCAGTCTATCGGGATTTGAACCTTTAAACGATCCTTTAAAAGTGGCTAAATTAGTTTCTTGTATCAGTATCAATTATATACAAAGTTCATGAGAGAGGTTGAATCCATGTAAAGGTTTTCCGGCAGTTTAAAGGTTAAGTATGTATTATTTTGAAAAATATTATACAGTTTTATTCATTAATTTTTTTCGATTTATACGATTTCAGTTTTTCAAAATTATCAAGGATACCAAGCTTCATGTGTATTAAAACACTGAGAAACGTAATTATTGTCCATTTATTAATTTACTATTTTAATTAAATTGCACTATATTCACTTGCTTAATCAAAAAATAGTTCCACAAATCAAGAATTTTTTACTTTTAAAACTGTTTTACGTACTTAACCGCGAGTTCTGAACATTTCTGAACACTCGTTGAAACTCTTCTAAATTTATATATGAATAGCCAAATCATTGAATATGGTAGAAAATTTTTTTGAGTATGAAATCTAGATTCCTTTAGTTTTATATGATATTAGAGCTTTTAAATCGAAATATTTGATAAACGCACACTATTCTTTTTTTTTTTAATTTTGACTTAATAAATTGAGACGATTGGTGCAATAGATCCTAAAATTTACATTAACAGAGCTGTCAACTGGAATGAGATACTGTATTATACAATTTAATAATTTAATAATCTCACTTAATCTCACCACCAGCGCATGCTACATTAATAATGCATCAAAATAATATCGGCATGTCTCTTTTCAACAATAATCTATCAATTATCTCGAGTAAAAAAGTTAAATCAAATATACAGCATTTGCTCCGGTCTTCTCCTGGGCTGGAAACTCCGCTGTCCGAATCTTGACGAGCACGCACGCGCTTTGTCGCCCGGTCCGAGCGTCCGACCGGTCATAAAAGCAGGAGCACGAAGAAAAGAGGAGATAAAGAAACAACGCGAGGACGGCCGGCGTTTCTCTTTATACCGACGACCCGGAAGGGGCGCTTATTTTTCAAGTCCCCTTCCCAATTGAAATTCCGACACGCAGTGTTTGCGTTTGCCGGCGCGAACGCTACCCCGTCCTCGCTCCCGTCACGCTTGAATTTCTCTCGCCTTTTCTCTCGCCTCCGCGCTTCCTACCCTCTTACTCGGTCCTACACGAGCCTCTTCGGCTTGCACGAAGGGTGCTCGCGAAAACGAACGTTGAACGTCTAATTTTTCTCTCGCCCCGCGCTGGGTCGACGTTTTTAACAAAGCTATACCTGGGGATGGCGGGGGGAGGGGCGGGCAGGCGGAAAGCCATGTATGATCTTCACGCGACGTCTTAGAGGTCTAATACCGGATCTTTCTCGGTGGATTCTTTTGATTCTTTTTGGTTTAAGGGCACAAAGCGTTCTTTTCATAGATCTCGAATAATTCCCCTGGTAACGTTTTATATTAGAACTAGGAGAGTCATAAAAACGTTTTAGTCACTGGTAGTCGTTCATATTTTTTCTATACAGATATTAAGAATATCATGTTATATTTTAGTTGTACTAATATAATATCGTTTTAAATTAAAATAAAATAATCTTTTTTATTTCATATTATCAGCAGTACTTTTATAATATATTTCTCTATCAGTTTTTCACGGTCTCAAAAAACAACAGAAACGTATTTATTTTAAAGCCTTATTCATTATTTATTTCTTATTTGAAAAGGTACTCAAATTTTTTTTAGACGTTTAAGAAGAAAGTTTGCTTTAGAAGCCTTTCAAATTTATGAAAACCCGTTTTTGAAAATATTAGTTTTATGCATAATTAATAAAACTTCTAGCCAGTGAACGAAGTAAATGGGTGTGTACTTAAAGGTTATTTCTTTCTTATCTTATCTTTTCTCGCTGAAATAAAAACTCTCTTGAGTTAAAAAGTTCAGTTCAGTTTTCCCAAGAGATTTTGAAGAAGTTTCAATGAGATAGTTATTTAAAAAAAAAAGAATGGAAATTCACCGTGTGTATTATTGTATTTTCAAGATAATTCAATTGTCATTTAGTGGTAGAAATAAGTTTTTTTTAATTAATTATTCAAAGCAAAATATACTGTCAGTTACATCAACTTTGTATTATCGTATCTTCCATTATATTGTTTATCAACGATTATAATTTATTATATTACATAATGGATGCAGTTATTATCTTTATTAGAATGTTTATAAACTTAAAAGTGAAGTATAATAAAAATGCTTTTGCTAAAACATCATTTAATCTAGTTTATTATATGTATGTTCATGCAATATAATAGTAATCTAATTTTATTTAATTGAATCTATAAAATTAAATTAAATTGAATTCCGAATAATGAAAAAAGAGACAAATTTTATCCGAAATTTCGTCTGAAAATATTGAAAATATATTTTATTTTTCATTACAATATTTTCAATACGAGGAATACATAAATAAGTAAGAACTGGTCGCGATTAAAATTCATGAAATAAAGCAATTATAATTTATTGAGATACGGCTAAATATTTCGGTACAATTTTATACGTATCTTACGTACGGTCTTGCGAAGATGCGGGACTTCGCCTCCTCACCGCCCCGCGAGAGATTGCAAAGCGTCAAGTTTCAGATTTCGGCTGGCCTTGCAAACTGGCTTCTCGCGCGCTTTCCTCACTACACGCCCTCTCCCCGGCCCCGCACGTCGCGCCGCCTCTATACCACAGCGTTATACGTCTTTTCACGCGAAGCGTGAAATCGCTTTTCGGAGTCCTGCCCCCCCCCTCCCACCCCCTCGGCCCCCTCCCGGCCTTTGTTACACCGCCGAAAGTTAGGCCTGGAGGAACAATCAGCCGCTGTGCGCTTTTTTTTCACGCGAAAAAATTTCAGCCCTTTTTTACAATTTTGCTAGATGCTCAGTCCCTTTTTGTTCTATTTCTCATCTTGTTTTCCTTTTATGTCGAGTTTATTCATTTAAAATAACGTTGCCTGCTTCAAAATCTCAATTTTTTGCTTTTGATGGAGAAAGGGCACCGTGGAACCGTGTAATGTATTTTTCTGACGTTAAAGAGAAAACTCGAGATTAGGGTGTGACCTCGTGGATACATGTGAATTTTGTAACAAAAAGTTATTGATAAGATCTTATTTTAATTATATTCGAATTTAAACTATCTTAGAATAGAGAAAAACTTTTCGAAATTAATTCTAAAATATGATTAAGTAAATTTTAAGATATCATCCTAATATAATTCTCGTAACTTTTTAAATTTGAAAGATTATGATAAATATATGCATTCCATTTTTATGCTTATCATTTTTTGTAAAATAAAATTTTTCCAACACACGAATGCTGAAAAGTTACAGAATTTGTGTAGCAACGGAGAGGTTTATTTGGAAAAACTTTTTTTATTGTATAAGTATTTTGAAGTAAATTTATTTAAATTTTTTTTCTACTTTTTATTGTAAAATAGGAAATATATTTTATAAAATTTAAACTAAAAAAATGAAGATATTTAAATAATAATTTTATCGTATACAACCAATCTGCCTAAAGATCGTTATATTAAATAAAATAAGGAGGCAACGAATGATCCATAAAAAGTTGGAATTAACCATGCGCCAGTGAATTATTTGTTTATTTATCAACAGTCATGATGACATCTAATCATGACCTTGCATGAACTTTCTGGCTATTTAAAAAAAACGCCACTTTGCATACGAGCGGCGCGCGTATGCAAATAATGGGGCTATGTATTGCCGTGGCGCGGTGGAGAAAATGCACGCGCATACTTTACCCTATTTTTGCAATTTCATTATGGCCCTCGTTCTCGCACACACATACTCGTATGTGCAACTCATAATGAGATTTCGCGGAGTACTTATCGACGAACCGACCCTATGAAAATTTTAACGGCACGGGTGGTGGGCAGAAAATTAAACATCCAATGTCTCTTGCTCCGAATCGCATTCAAGCTAGTCTCACCCCCCCCCTCTCTCACTCTCTCTCTCTCTCTCTCTTTCTCTTCTTGTCGCAGAACTTTCCATCGTAACATCTTCCTCGTTTATTGCTGGCGAAATCGCCCTCTAATTCTCGATCGCATTGCGGATTTCGAGATTACGACCTCGTGGAAAGGTCGTGGCAGTCGTCGTGGAGGAGAAATAAAAGAGGACGGAGGGAAAAGGGAACAGGGGGGTTGGGGCTCAATTCAGTGTGGAGCTCGAAAGGGTGTACGTGTATACAAGTGTGCTAAAGAAAAGTGGGATATATATAGAGAGCTTGATAGGAGGGAGCGGTATAAAGGTGAGTCGAGGAAACTCGAGGTGAGGGCGCCAAATCTTCGGGAACAGAGGGCGATGAAAGTATTGTAAGTGGAAAATAAATTATTATTTTCATTATAACGACTTTATATATATACAGGGCTCTCGAGCATTCGTTTCCTCTCGTTCCGTTACTAATAAAGAAGAGACTTATTCGATTGAAGCTGAATTCACTCTTGTTTATTAACTATTTTTCGCATTCGAAAAGCTACTCATATTGCAACAATATCAACAAGGATAATGATTTATACATCATTAATGGTTGTAAAATTATTCACAGAGAACGAATGATAAAAAAAAGTTATTACATATTTTATTACTATTTGAAACAAAAATTTATATATAGATAATTTTCGTTTAAAAATTCGTTACAAATTAAATTTTAATGTGTATATAAATATTAAATACAGCAAATGCTATAGTATATATAGTTTATATACTGAAATATAGTTAAATGTTTAAATAAATATATCGAAGTCGCCAATGGAAGCTTGTGCATTGGGCTCATGCCCGAACTATGTACAATAAGAGAACAATGTCACTATAGATCTAACATTTTTATTGAATACTGAATCTAAATCTTTTAGATTGCAACATTTTTAAAAATAGCATCTTTTATACTGAATAGAAAAAATTAAATTTAATATTAAATATTTATAAATTTATTTTTAAAGTAATTAGATATTTCTAGAGCTAGTTCGTTATAAATTAATTTTAATATAGAAAGTGACATTAAGATCTCATTTCATGGAGCATACAATTATAAATTTTATTAATAACCCCATTTAAACAAAAAGATAGAGATGATTTAGTATATAATTAAAGAAATAAATATATAGCATTTTAATATCGTATAAGATAAAGTAACTATTAAATAAAGATATATTAGTACATCTGTATATTCGAAGTAATACTGTACAAATATAATGTTATATAATACTGTATAAATATAATCGAAAATGTAATTTAAAGTAACATTTGGAGAAGCAAAAGTGAAATTGTTTTCCGTTTATGCGTATTGTCGTTGTGAATCTCCCATACGAAACGCGCTCATTGAATCAAATATTCTCATTCATGAAATTTGATAGTCGAATAACATATATGGCCAAATACGATAAACAACTTTATCTATATATATATATATATATATATATATATATATATATATATATATATATATATATACTCTTAAACTGTTAACATCGTCTATAGTATTATTTTGCGGATAAAGTAGTATATGATAAAGTAGTATAACTCAATTGTAGTTTAGGCAGAAATATTTAAGATTTAATTTAAACGGCTTTCAAAAGGTAAGAATGTTGGCGAAATGTTAAATTCTGTATATTTTTCGAAAACATAGTTTAGTAATACAGAAAATATTTAACTAAGCAGAACATTAATAAACTTTGACATATAATATAGATCAGAATATATATCTCCTGAAGTAATATTTTTAATCAGCTTTTTCACGAAAATCAACTGTGGATATTCATTACGTAGTACACATTATCAGTTCTGCCAAGACTGTTCATTTTTTAATATTATTCAAAATTCTTCTTCGAAAGCAAGAACAAATTAAATCAAAAACATATTTCCCATTGTGGTAACTAATTATAGATTTCATAAAATACTGTAAAATATTTACGAGATAAAATACATACGTTCGATTTTTGTTTTAAGATTCATATAGAATTCCGTTAATTTCAAGATTCGATTTTTGTTTAAAGATTCATATAGAATTCCGTTAATTTCAAGATTCGATTTCAAGACTTATTCCAAGTGATCATAAATTTTATCTCAATATAATAATTTAAAGTATTATGTATTAATATAGATCAGTATGATTAATGATATGACGGACCTAATTTTGGATACAGTACTGGTAAAATTTTTTCTTGAAAAGAAAGAGGATGCATAATATGAGGATCAGTAATTTTTTTGCGTGACAATGCCGACATATTTAATTTATAATTTTGATAAGTTTGAAATACGATTTTAGTAATTAGTGTAACATAATAATAAATTCTAAAGCATTTTAAATAATTTGTCACAATAATTTATATTGAATAATATTAAAATGAATATAATATAATTTTCTGATTGTGAAATTTATTCATATTTAGATTATGATTTTATCTATAAGTTAAAGGAAATATAAAATTAGTTACGAAATATTGAGAAATATGAACTGCTTTAGACTGTATGTAATAAGGAAGAACATAGAAAAGCCTATTTTTTTAGTCTGGTGTAGTTTTTTTTTTAAAATAATATCCAATATAGTTTGTAAGTATATATATAACTTTATAAATTTTTCTAACATAAACGTTTGAAAAGCTTCAGAATATTGTAGTTTCTAATCTATTGGATTGATAAACAGTACAAAAAATGAATTTGATATTTGCTTCTTAGTATTTATAGATATTCTCTGTTTAGAAATAAATCCTAAATATTTTCGCGCAGTCGCTACTCTCGCATACTTAAGCATGATTATTATTTTTGCGCTAACAAGTTGAGCCAAAGAATTAGCATGGCAAATCTTACTACTAGAATACATAAATCTCAGAACCCTTGTCGTAGTTGAAATAAAAATACATTTGCACGGCAGCCCAAAGGGATGTAAAGATGGATAATAAAAGAGAATCGAGCCAGAGGTGCAGGGTGGCAAAAAAGAGCCTCGAACGGGAAAAATTGCCCGGCAGAACAGAATAAGACGATGGCGGTGGCAAGAGCATTACGTAAGTCCCTGCGCAAAAAGACTATACCGATGCCAAGTACCGTGGGCGTGGAAAAGGAACAAGAAAGAGAGAGAGAGAGAGAGAATAAGACGAAATCGCTGTTAGTCAGCAGAAACCTTTCGTCATCGAATATATGACGGCAGCCGGAGGAACGAGAGACGGAAGAGCTAAAGCCGAGGGGTAGGGCGAAAAAGGAGAAAAAGGAAAGCGTGCGGAAAAGAGAGCGCCTCCCGCCCGCGCGAGAGCGAAGAAAGACAAAAGAGCCGGAGAAGTGCGAGAGCGCGTCGAGAGTAGATCCCTAACCATACTTGAAACTTGCCGCGAGTCCTTTTTCCAAGGGGGGAGGGGAGTTGGGTGATGTAGTCGCCGGGCGGACTTAAAGAGGGGTTCGTGTTACGAGGATATAGACTCGCGACGAATGCAGCCGCACCGCCGCTCCCTCCGTGTCCTGCAGCACCAGTCCTCGACCGAGAAGTGTAAATTCCGTTTTATTGGAGCGTGGCCGCGGGCTGGGCGGAGCGCGAGTGGGGGGAGGAGGAGGGGCGGCGGATGGAGGATGAAAAAATGCTCGCTATTATGGCAACGAGGTGAGACCGTTGATAATGGAGGTAATCGCGTGTGGGAGCCAACGTGCCGCGGTCTACGTTTTACAGAGTAAATATTTTTAATCTTAACGCGGTATACGAATAACCGCGTTATCATAGTGCGGATGAAGTAAGAACGCTCTGGCGCAGCTCTTCGCATCGTTAAAATACGAAGAGATAGCTGAATAAAAACAAAACGATGATCAAAAGAATGAGGAATTGACGAAGCTTAGGTTTATTTTTCCGACCAATATTTTTTAACAAACGTAAAATTTGTAAATAAACATGATTTTTTTAAAAATGTTACAACTTTATTTGTATAATTTACTTATTTTTCTCAACTAAATTTATGTCACATACTTACAGAAAGTAATTAAAAATTTATTTTGTGATAATACACAGTTTCGAGGATTTTTGTAAGATGGTGCGATCTTGAGAAACTCAATAAATCTACACTACTCTAACTTAAACTTAAAAATCCATAAAAATAACCACGGTTTTTTATGCTTGCCTCCTTTCCCCCATATTACACAAACCCCAAGTTATGATTGAAAATAAAAAATTTTATTTCAACCAGTTGTTTCGACAAAATAAAAATTCTTTTGATGGAAAAAACATTATTTAGTGCATTTCTCAATAGGACAAAAAAATGGTCTATTCAAATAAATCGTAACTAACGATTGCCAACAGATATATTTATAACCATGTGCACGCGAAACCACGTCATATAACCGCGAGTAAATCGGTGCTTCAGCGGCAACCGGGCGGATGAAGGGGGAGGGGTAGTTTAGAAATTTCGCCTACACGTTCGGCTCGTCTATCTTTGCGTTATCTTTACGAGATAGACCCATTTATGGAGCGTGCCCCGGGGATAGCGAGAGAAGGAAAGAGAGAGAGAGAGAGAGAGGCAGAGCATGTAGTATACGCCGATGCAGCTCGCCCTTGCCTGCGCGTCTTCAACGACATCGTGACTGACATACGTGCGCCGTCTTATGCGACTCTTTACGATCTCTCTCTCTCCCTCTCTTTCTCTCTCACTCGCTACTTCTCTCACTCTCTCTCTCTCTCTCTCTCTCTCTCTCTCTCACTCTCTCTCTTTCGTTCTGTGTCTCCTTCTCTCCATTCTCGCTCCCTGCCTGCCGTTCTTACTCTCCTTTTTGCTTTCTCCCCTTGCACCGACCTCCATACCTCGTTCTTCGTTCAGTTTCTCTGTCTCTCTCTCTCGCTCTCTCTCTCTTATAGCACGTCCATAACTCGCTTTTATGCGTGCCGCTTACGAGCCCTTTAATTAAGTCTTCGCGTGTTTACGCGCTCGCAAATTTCGCTTTTTCTCCCCTCCGCCACCGCTCCTTACACTTTTCATCCATCCCCTATACCATTCATTCGGTTCTATACTCGACTTCACGACTTGGGGCGCATCTACTTTCGCTTTCTTCGCTTCGCAGTTGCCGTCGCACTGCTTCGCGAAGGCTCTGAATTATCAAAAGTAATAATTTAACCGCTTTCGCATTATGGCTCTGTAAATTTACGTTCATTTAGTAGCAAATTTAATGGGCTTGTTCCTGTTTTGCATGAATGAAAAAGACGCGATTTTTATTTTGAATTAAAAATGACATTCACGAGTTCATTTGTGGTAATACAGAGAAATTTTCTGTTTCTACGTTTTTTAATTGCCTTTTTTAATACTAATTTAAACTTTAAAGAATGATAAAAGCAATCCATTAGTTATAAAATAATAAATTAATCATAAACAGAATTTGGATTTAAAGAACTATTTATTCTACAATATGAAAAAAATTAATTACAGTTTAGTTAAAACAATCAGCCACATCGAAATATAACTGCGTATATATAAAATTTGAAATCTTTTTATCAGTTTTTACGACTTCTTTTACAATTACAGATTATATAAAAACAACGGAAAATTTTTATTTCATAACATAAAGTAAAGTTTTTTCTTAACTTTTAAGAAAGTATGGCAAAGAGAACATTTTTCTAAGAACAGTGGCTTACTCATAGTGTTAATTTAAAGTTCAAATTAGTTTTTAAAATTGAACGTAGAGAGAGGTAGTGAAGAGATATAATTAAACGAAAGTTTACTATTTATTAAAAGTGGTTAAAAGTTATGTAAACAAAAATCGTATTTATTAATGGTAGAAAATCACTTTGAAATCTCAAGTGTGATTTTTCATACACAGTGATAAGGATTCGGATTATTTCGCATCTTTCATGCAGTTAGAATTTGTCGATAACTAATAAATAAATAAATAAATAAATAAATAAATAATATATATATATATATATATATATATATAAAGTAAATATTGATTTATTTGTTCGAAAATGAATCACATATCGAATCGTAATTCAATTTATTCAGCTAAAAAATAAAATTCAAGCAAATAATATCCACGATTATGCTTAAACTTTTAGTTAGTTTAAAAATATTTATTATATGTTTTAGTTACATCGTTCATTTTTATGACAACTTCAATTTCGAAATTAACATTATTCACTCGGTACGAAAGATCGTTTATCAATTCAGAAAGCAAGCTTTTTCACTAAAACGCAGCGAACCCGAGAGGCAGTTAAAGCAACATCAGCGGCCTCGGTAAATATTATCCTTTCGGAACGCGCCCTCTGTGTTTACGTATTTTACGATTGAAAAATTCATTGAAATGTTAAAATACACCGGGAATTTCTAATAATTCACGTTGAAACGATCGATGACAATGAAACAGAAAATATATATCCCGATATCTCCCGGTTTTAAAAAAAAAAAAAAAAAACTTTTTATGCGCGCCACTTCCAACTTATGCGGCTTCAGAATTTCCTATACTTTTTCTCCTCGTCCTCGAACTTCGCTGTTTTCTTATCACTTTTAACGGCTTCGTACGAACAAGATATTCTCTCAACATATCCCAGCTAGAACCAGTCATCCTGTTAATTACTTTGGACTCGCTTTGAGTTCAGTTTAAGAGATGATCTGCAACGTTTATTTCCAGCTCGCTATAGGGCTAGGTATGAATGAGAAAAAAATCTTTGCTAATTCGACGAATGTACGATTTTTATTAATTTTATTTATTATCGATCTTAAATGCATTCATATGTTCCCATTTTTCTGAACTATACAATCAAATGCATATTTGTGTATGTTAATTGATTCTATCTACTATTTAACATGATTACGTAATTAAGTTAGTAAATTAAGTTTTATCAAAGAAATCAAAAGTTATTTGAAATTGCTTATTCTACATTGAGCAACTTTGTGTTTTTATTAATGAAAAAAAGAAGTAAAAAATTACTGTTCCGATAAAAAACCAAAACATTAAATTTTTAATATTTCATGATAATCGATACCTTTATATGAATTAACAATCCTGTACACGAAGATTTAATGGAACAGTAAATGTATTTTACTTTATTAAATTTTAATAAAGCTCGATCGTCCTTAGTAATTAATATGCAATAATTATTAAATAAATAAATATATAAATAATTAACGGGAATAAGTAAAAATTAAATATTTTATTTTGTAAATGTTGCTTTAGTAATCTGATATTTTCAAACATTTTATATACTTCACAGAAGTTTCAACATAAATTTATTTTTATCCAAAATATAATATATTATTATGCAACTCCTATTCTATATAGATTTTTAGTTTTACACAATGATTTATATAAAATTTTTACTAAGATATAAACTTTATTCCCTTTTATATGATATTATAGTATTAAACTGCACATTAATATAAAACGTATTCGATGATTTAAAAAATGAAAGGGTAATTTCAAAACTACTAAATTATTTATTTTATACGAATTTAAGTGTAGAGAATGAAAACGAACTCCGCCATTTTTGAATGCTTCATTGAGTGTATTAGTAAGGTTGATGTTGATAGTAGAATTGGGGTTCAAAATCTAAAACATGATCAAGGAAATGCGAAGGAATATATGGAATTTCTATACGACTTTCAACAATCCGAAAGTAGTACAACAAACTCTTTTGCTAAGATCATTTTCAAATATTTTTATTCTTCCACTTTACGTTTACGATTTACATTAATTATATATAGATCTAATTAATAATTATTATTTGCCATAACATTTCATACCTTGGGGATTGTCTGAGTTATAAAACCAAAATTATAAATTTACTATTTTATCAGCAATAAATTTAAACGGCTAAAACACTTCAGACCTCCTTTACTGAAAATTCGACACGCTCCCAGCCTCGAAGCATCGAAGTATCGAACCCTATTGCGCAATCTGTCGAGCTTCCAGGCGCGACAATTTTCGAAAAATAAAAGGATCAAAGTTTCGCGATCATCGGACGCGAGCGCCTCGTAGACAATGGACGCGGATGATTTTGCCCCGTACCTCAAGAGCTCCGCGCACGCGCTCGCCGGAGCTAGACAATGGCGAAAGGGGGGATGGGCTGCGCGGCGGGTTGCGTCAGCAGTCGACTAATTGGCCGATATCCTGGGCGCCACAGAGCCCGGACGACTCGTTAATTAGGTTCTTGCGCGGCTGTACATGCATGCAGAGACGCAGAGACGCCGGATGCGCGCGAGAGTGCGCGGGGTGGGTCGGGGGGGGGGGTCGTGGAGAGGGGGCTGCGAGCGCGCATCGGAAGCGGCGACCGTCGACAATGGCGAGAGGGTGCGTGCGCGGAGTCGAGCGCGCGGCCGCCGGCGTACGCGAGCATAGCTCGTTGTATTAAATTTTTAATCACGGCGACGCGACGCTCGGGGCGCGCGGGAAACGCGCGCGTTTGGAAGGATCTACCGATAAGGCACGTAGTTGCTTTTGCGCTCGTTGCGAGCTCGAAATAAAGCCGTTCGTTTATAGGGATATTTTTTACGACTGGTCGTTAATGTTATTTGGATTTTGTTTCAAAAGCACTTAGTTCGAGATTTCAGATATTCTATAATTATTTCAATGACTACCGATGATAGTTTACGTTTTAGATTTAAAGATAATTATACAGTTAAATTGTCGACATCGAATCTTGCGTCGCGTCATTTCGAGATTGAATATTTTGAGAGAATATTTTTAGAAAATCAAATTGAGAAATAAATTTGATATTGTGCTGTAAAATACGGAAAAATTTTACATCTGTCAAAAAGATAAAAAGTTATATCGTCATTGTGCAATGGCGTATTTCAGTTATATCAAAATTATGTAAACATTGAAAGACGGTAAAACTATTCCCGACAATTTTTATAGTAAAGTATGGCGAGCCCTTTTTGTATGTACACTCTAAATGGAAATCTCGAAAGAAATAAAATTTTATCCGTCCACTTGAGCTTGAAGCAGCAAAAAGTTATCTCCCCCCCCCCTCGACTGCAAGGCAAAACCCCGGCATTTCAGAGCCGGAATCAAAAGGTCGCGCTCTCGCCATTGCGCTTGATAATATCATTATGAAGCAGTTATTCTCATTTAAATAGTAAGAAAAAGCCCTCGGCGTTAATGCGCTTTGCTCAAAATGCAGCGAGCACTTGGGGGGAGGGGAGGGGAGGTAAAAAATTTGCCCGACCATCCCGCGCGGAGCAGTGCGGCTTTTACGCGCTCAACGAATACCGGAAGCTCGTATAAAAACAACGGGCGCTCGCGCGCGGGCGTCGCATCGCCCGTACAGCGAATGTCGCTTAAATCCAGAGTGCAACGGTGACCATTGACGAATCCACTTTTTCGCCGATATACGCGCCCGAAACGGCGGACGGCGGTGGGCGATTATCAATTCGTATATTTTTATTTTCGAGCGTGCAGATCTGCCTCCAAGGGACCGTCGTGGTCAAATCTTGCCGATTCAGCGAAATATTGGATTTTTATAGCCTTCGATTTATTCGGACGTCGAGAAGAAATATTGTATTCTTGAAAAAATAATTCTTAAATTTTTCAGTATAATGTTTAGTATTTTTCGTTCTCTGCCTGAAGAGGTTGAATAAAACTGACGAAAGGTTGTGTATGAATAAATATACATTTAGTTTCAGCGTTATTAAGCGAGTGTTTTTTATTTTTTTGACGCTTAATTTTTCTTATCGATTGATGTACATTTCTGTTTCAAAAATTCCTGTTTTCTTCTGTACTTCTACAAACATTCGCCAATGCTAAGAAGAGTAGGAATATATGTAAAATTTCAATTTATTGCTACCAGTTTGCATCACATGTTACTTGTTACTTGTAACTTGATTTGCTGTTAAGCATTTTTAAAGCAAAAGAACAAGATAAAATCAAAAATTTGTAAAGCGAAAAAATGGATAAAATTTTGTTGTGTAAATTTTACCTAGAAAATGAAAGAAAAGACAAATGACTTGACATGAACATGGATTTTTTAGACTCGAACCTGGTCTTAGACTGACTGCTGGACTTTCAACCGGAAAATTTACTCTTCGAAAGGGAGATTTTTTTCTCCAAATTAATGTAGATTTACTCTGCCAGGTTCGAGTACATATATCCATATTCTTTTTTTTTGTACAAAAAATTAGTTCCTACTATTGTCAAATAAAATGATAAGGAATTTTCTTAAAAAACGCGATCTTAAGTTTTTTTGTTAAACAAAATTATAGGTTATTATAACATAATTTTCTATGATAAGTTGTTTAGTGTTAAAATCGGATGGATATCGGAAAAACATGTTATATTGACTCTACACGTTTCGAACCCGACCTATCGTTCAAGGCTCTCGACTATGCCAAGGTTTTGCACTGTATCCAGTATCAATTTAATTGTGGAAAGTATGCTTGTAATTCTATATACTTTGCTTATTTCACTTTTCTTAGAATAATTTACGTATTATGTATTGACGAAATTAAAAAAAAAATGTCCAATCCATTCCCACCTATCAAATGATCAATACCTGTGGCTGTATTATGGCCAGTAATATCTTTTCATAATAATTCGTTGCAATTGATTTCCAATTTCAATCTCCGTAAGCAGAAAACTAATTTAAAAACTTTCAAAACGACTTCCAAATATTTTACATTTGCATGAGTACAGTTAGCTTCGTACAATGGAGAGCATGACAAAAGCCGCCGCGAAATTCTGCTTTGCAATTTTACTCCAACTTTGACTAATGCAATAAAAATTTGAACGACTATCCACTGTTTAGTTATTGACGAGCAAAATCTCTCCTCCGTCCTGGCTTTGTCTTCAGTTTCTACTTTCTCTAATCTCCCGCCCCTCCCCCTTGTTCCTCTTCTTCTTCCACTCGTTCTCTCGGCGCTCTTGTCTTTGTTCGGAGCAGAGCCAGTGCTGCAGTGGCCGAGGATCATCTAAACATCAGTCCGGCAAAGTTACTCCAGCGCTCTCGGTGCTGTCGGCCGTGCGGTAAATAATGCAGAAGCTTCTGCCGCAGTAGTTTCCGGCGGCGGATTCGGCTTCGGCTGATGCTGGCAATGGTTTGATGCACTCAATGAGTTAAAGCAGCTTTGGCGATTTTATTCGATAGTTTTTTTCCGCGCTTCGAACGGCAGTCTATACGGAAACCAAAAAACAACATTAACGAACGATCTACCGTAAATTTCGAAAACTAATTAAAACAGAACTACATATAAAATATATATGATTCAACTTTTAAATATTTCTTGATTGTACTATTCATTATAATTTTATATCGGATTCGATAAAATGTTTTTTCTCTCGACTTTTTTCAAATTACGCCGAAAGCAATGCCGAATAAAATTCAAAGATTCCGAGATGCGGACTGCTGCTGATTACCCATTTAATTCATTCACAAAAATCATTTTCCCACCATTCACTGAATTCAGTGAAATTCTAAAATGTCCTTTTGAAATGTATATTCAGTCAAAAGATTTAAACATGCCCTTTACAAAAGCATGTTAAAATTCAGGTATCCTTCCGGGAGACTACATGAAAGTCTGAATGCTTATCGTTCACAACCATCTTTTCGCAATCACGGAGTACATTTCCTGACGAGTGTCTTTAATAAATATTGAATGACTATACGAAGAATTTTAAAGGCATGAATATTTAAAAACAGAGCCGAAGCAAGGTTGAAAAAATTAAGGGAGGTCATAGAAGGATTGGTGTATGTAAAAGACTGAAAATAATTAAAAAAGAAAATCTTATTCTTTTTCTTGGCCCATTTGCGCTGCTTAAGAAAATTTGTAAATGTTTTTTTTTTTTTTAATTTTTCCTAAGATCTGCTAAACAGCATGGGTATATATAGACTATGAATTAATTTATTTTCCCTTCGGAAATATATTGCCCGAACGCAATTAAATTTTTCAGATAGTACCTTACGCGCCGTTTGCTCTCTACCCTGTCGCTCTCGACCTCGGCTCCATCGAAGTTTATCTTCGCTCGCGCCCGCGCGTGCGAACTGCCAAAGAGAAAGGCGCCGGGAGGGGGAGGAGGGGAGAAAGACAGAGCAGCCAAAGACAGCAAGAGTGACGGAGCGGCGAGCGAAAGCGCCTTTTAAGCACCGCCGTACCCTCACTCCCCCCACCGGCGCGTGCGTCGGAGCGCAAGTTTGTGTATACATACGCACTTATAACAACACGGATCGCTGATAACTATGTAGCCAACCCCCCCCCCCCCGCCCATGCCCACGTCGTCTCCGTAAGTATATAGCCGCGTCAGCGCGTCATGGAAAACGCGCCGCCGATGGCGCTCGGCTGCGCCGCGCCTCGACGCCCGGCCTCGCTCGGCCCCAAGAACTTTTAGTATAATTAAGCGATGTTGTTTCCGCGCATATAAACCCGGGCCTCTTTAAATTCAAATTAATTTACAGTACTGCGATTTCGTAGTTTCGGCCTGTAATTAATAGTTTTCTCGTAAACAGCTAAAGTTGAGCAGTCCCGGGATTATTTGCTTGATAGAAAATTATGCGACTGTAATGGACGTGGCCATTGTAAGAGACTGCAAATTGGAATAATAAAATTGTAGCTGAACAAGACAAGTGGCTTATGTTAAATAGACTTACTATAAAATATCTAAATATTATTGACAATAATTTACGCAGCACTTGGATGGAAATCGCTTAATAGTGACTTAAATATCGTTAGCTAGGAGAATATCGTGACACTGACCAAAACTGTTGGAACGCTTTGCTTCCAAATACACCTTAGACTATAGAACTTTAAGCGTAAATACGACGTCGAAGCATTTTATTTAACGAATAATTATACAAACGAACAAATTTATCCAAATGATAAAAAAATTATGTAAGAACCTTATATTTGTATTTACACGCTTCTTATTATTTCTTATGTTTTAGATTGATCATTAACTTATTTATTTAATAATAATATATACCCCAATGAATTGGTAGCTATTCTGCCGATGTTTGTTCGTAAAATAGTTCGTAAAACAGCTATTCATATAATCTATCATTAGTGTTAAGGGTAAACATAATTAAAATATGTTGAGGGACGAATAAAAACCATTTATTTGTAAAACGACTTGATCGTAACTTGTTTTGGTGTAAGATGAAGATTACATCGGAAGATGAAACGGGTCTGACTGAATCCTTAACTAGTCTCATCCCTTCGGTTTTCCAGAATTTTAATCGAGGTGTCTTTGATTATGTTCATGAATTTTAATATTTGTTGTTCATAGTCGCCACGCCATTTTTTGTATCTCTCGCAGTCACAATTATTTCTTGTATTCCTTTTCTTAATTTCCTTTGCTTTTATTTCTTTCTGAATAATAATATATTCCATTAAGCATAGCATTGACCTGCATCGATTGACAAATCCACCGGACCTATCGTAGGCATGTGCGTGAATCTCGCTTCTGATCAGTTTTTGCTCGACGGAAAGCGGTATGGAAAACGAAATATCTTGATTTGATTAAAAATCATAACTGCCTTTTTTTGAACTTGAACTTTCTCTTAGTAGAGAGGATGAAGTTTGCTCGGGAAATTGGATCGGCGAACCATACTTAGGGACACGTATAGGTGCGGATTGCATGGGCTAACTTTTACGATTGGTACTCTCCTTCGGGGTGAATTAATCTCTCTTATCTCCTTCGGGGTGAATTAATCTAAAATCCATAAATATAGAATCTTGAGAGCCAACTCTTTGCTGTTTCTATCAAATTTACAGCTTATACAAATCCAAAACAAATTAAGGAATTGTTTGTTCTACCAATGGTATTAGTATTAGAATAAAATGTCAAAAGAAGTTAAGAAACATTTGACGAAATGTCATAATAACGATTTTCAGTTACTTTTATCTAATATTTTCTGCTCTAGATCGGGTCGAAAAAAAAACTTTAAAAACTGTATAATCTGAAGTGATAGATAATTTAAAATATTAAAACACGATTTAACTCATTATCACCCTTTAAGGGTACAGAATTTTAACTTGTTTACGTAGTTAATATATGCTTTTCAAAAGTTTTAACATTTTTTCAACCAGTTTCGAAAATCGTCAAGGAAGTACTTAGTTCTCATGAAAATTGATCAAGGAATTCCACCATTTCGCTGCAGACATCACGTATCTTATTCACATTATAAATACTAGCAATAAAAATAACGCCATTTAATTACATAATAAAATACCAGTGATCATAATAATTTCATTTTTAACGAATGGTAACCCATTTTATCAAGCTAAAGTGTTATTTGCACATTATTGATCGAGCGATTATTTTTCTATTTTCGACACTACGTCGGAGACGATCGCGGCGACACATAATTTAATTCTGCAAGTTCAAAGAATATCGGAATTTGATACCTCAGTTTCCCGGGTAGAATAATCCCGGATTGGAAGGCATGGAGTTCGGAAACCAGCCGGTGACACCGTCATTTTTTTTTTTTTTTTTCATTCCCCGTCCCTGTCTCGCTGTTTACTCCATCGCCGGTAGCTCGTTTCTTAATGAAGCTCATTTTTCTCGGCCGCGTCCTCGACCCACCCCCCCCTCCCTCGCCGCCACCTCCGCCGCCTTCCCCGTTATTTACGTCTTGCGTCGAAGTTAAGAGCACGCGGCCAGGTACGCGTCGCCTCAAAGGACCCCAGTTCGTTAGCCGCGTAATGACATTGCTGGCTGAAATTTCTTTTTTTTTTTTTCGGTAAGGTTTAATATCGTGGCCTCGACTACACTCAGCTGGCGGGCGCGCTTTTCATTAAATCCCGAAGTTTATGACGGGGTCCAGCCGTTCAGTTTCGCGATCCCCTCCGCGGCTGAATTTAGCCCGATTTCATTAAAAGTGAGATAAAGTGGGAGAGAGAGAGAGAGAGAGAGAGAGAGAGAAGTATAACGAACAAGAGGGACCAAGGGAGTAGGAATAGTTGAATGCGACGTGTGAAAAATAGCATTAAGCTCGTGAAATTTGTTTACCGTATACGACGGACGATGAATTTTCGGTACGCACTTTCGTGGCTTATTTAAAGGCAGTGAGAATAAATAGTATTTTTACTTAATTTTGCTTTAATCACGAGAAAAGTTTTCAACTGACTGAAGTCATTTGAAAAATGAGTGTACCATAAATAAAGGTTCAGCTTTAAATCAAGATATTTTTTCTCTATTTATCTGAAATTGTAATAATAAACACATGTTTAAAGTTTTAAAATTATTTTTGTAAACTTATATACCTACTGTTTATACAGTATTTCATATATTAATTTTTGCGTTCATTATTTACTTATGTGCAAGAAAAATTGAGAATTTCGTTTTCAGTGAGTTCATGATTAAAAATCGAAACTACAACTAAAAAACTGTTATCAAGAAGTTCGACATGCCGAATTTGTACAAATTATTTTTTTACCATTTAAATACATAGCAGATTCAAGGCCGATATGAATAAATACCTCTCGTTATTGAAGATTAAGTTTGAGAAAAAACATTTCAGCACTATTTACTCATCTGATCTGTTTGAAAGTTATATTGAATAATT
Source organism: Sycobia sp. Sy_11 (assembly GCA_018907035.1). Taxonomy (NCBI): domain Eukaryota; kingdom Metazoa; phylum Arthropoda; class Insecta; order Hymenoptera; family Epichrysomallidae; genus Sycobia; species Sycobia sp. Sy_11. Next base: position 2,544,413 of record JACCIC010000018.1, on the reverse strand, counting down.
GACATTTTATACATAGATTGAGTCATAATTTAATGAGATTCTTAACATAGGGCTGTGCACCTACATCGAAAAGGATCACAAACCCATACTTAGATGAATAACTTATTGAGATCGTACACGTACGGGATAGCGTGCTTTGACTAACTTTTGTAGTACTATCACAACCTATATTTTATCAAGTTTTTTTCAGATAGAACTTGTTTCTTACACTCAATTTCTCTCTTCGATCTAATATCAATAATTACTGCCAAGCAGCAACGATTTTCGTTTTTAAGTTGCGTGAGCTTATGTTTTAAAATATGAATTATTACAGAATTAAAATTTAGAACAGCGTTGCTAAGAATAATATCATTGGCTCATAGTTATATTGCTATAAACACAGTTGCCTCAATGAATTGTTTATCGATAAATTCCAAAACTACGTCATCACATATTAAATCACACCCATTAAAGTGGAAGGATTGGATTACAGATTAATTAATTTATAATTCAAAATTATAATCTCATATATACTATGTAAGATGACTATAGATGTATATAAGTATATATGTATTATAGATGTGTGTGTGTGTGTGTGTGTGTGTGTGTGTGTATATATATATACACACACACAAGATCATAAATAGTATGTATCTGGCTAATATAATATTTAATATTCATCCCAAAATCAATTGTTGAAATCCCACTTATCAAATTGTTCTATTTAATTGTTTGTCATAATTTGCTTCTTTTTTAATCAAAAGATTACCCTTAGAACAACGAATTATTAATCGAATGAACACGTTAATTTTCAGTAAAAAGCTAATTTCAAATAAAATATATTTCATTTGCGGATAATTGAAATCTGGAAATGATCCTTAAATCTCACATAAATCGCACAAACGATAGCTTCGCCGGGCCCGAAATGCAGCGACGAACCTACGTAAATGAGAAAAGTTAGCACCGGCATATACGTACCATTGTCCTACGAAACATTAATTAGAGTCGCTTAATACAAATAGTTCAGTTTAAATTTACGCATGTTTTGGTAATGGCTGTTGTTTCCAACTTTTAACTGTAACTGCAATCCAAAATTCAAATTACAGTATAAAATAAATGGAGCGCCAATAGACTTATCGAAAAATTAGTAATAATAATAATTAGCTTGAGTCTATAATCGACATCGAAGAAAAAACGAAATTGTTGTTAATGCTGCAGAAAATTGAAGCGCAAGAGCCCTGCATTAAGTTTTAAACACTAGTGGCCACTGTTCGCAATGTTTGAATCGACTCTCCATCGATTTGACTTCGAGTGAACCCTCGTAAGTATATTTATTCCATACTATCATACATAATTGAAGCAACGGCAAAATCAGTTTTAGATAACTTCGAATTAATGTTTACCGGAAAAAACCGAGAACACAAAATTGATTGTGGCGATGATTCGATAAAATTTCTCATCAAGCTAAAATAAGTTTAAAGGATTTTCACTATTTCACGAACGAAAGTTTAATACTAAAATTAAAATAACGATAAACGCCGAAAGTAACCGTCGAATACCTTTGACTTCTCAATGGAAAACTGCGTAGAGCTGCGGAAAATACACGGGACTGCTTATCCCACAATCGATTTCCAACTTCCTTCGACACCCGGAGATCGTCTAAGCGAACTTCTACTCCCGTCCCGTTAAGCCTCTGTCCAAGCCCGAACTTTTTCACCAGCCACTATCTAGTCGTTATATCGCTGGAGATTTTTATATATCCTCCTCTCGCCTCCTTGTTGCCCGATCTAATGCTCGCTCGCCTCCTCTCATAAAAGTTTCAGTCAGCCGCGACGAGAATAAAATGATTAAAGCAGCCCCGGGATACTTAACTCTTCCGGTTGGCAAAGCGGGCTTTTTCCTTTTTCCATCTCCTTTCCTCTTACGGGCTCACATTTGCGACCTTTTCAGACCCCTCGCCCCTACTCCGCACACGTCCACACTTCACTCCCTTCCGTTCAACGCCTTAATCGCGCGCGATCATTTTTATTGTACGTATTTCTTGACTGGACCTATGTGCAAGAGAAAAAGGTGGGAAAAAAATGTGAAAATAGAGAGGTAGAGGATGAGAGGGAGAGAGAGAGAGAGAGAGAGAGAGAGAGAGAGAGAGAGAAATGGTTTATTTCAACACTCACAGAACAGGATATTAAATTTTTTACTTTTTTGGAAAGGCAGATGGGAGACGTGGAAAGGGAGGACGAATATATATGTGCTTTTATAAATTCATTTCCCCGCGGAGCAGCAGCAGTAGCAGTGTAACACTGGCGGCGGGGCGGAATTTATTTTTGAGAATCCTCCCGGAGCAAAAAGAAAAGCTGCAAGCCACTCGCTATGTACGTGCATGCAAAAATGTGGGAAGGGTTTTCCCCGCCCTCTCCCCTCCCTCCGCGCAGTCGTATCTTGTTCTCCGGGCGCCGCTAAATTTGCGTTGCGCATTCGAATTTTTTATGGTTCATTGAGTCGGGTGCAGGAGTATTTTGAACTGCCACTGCGCGACTCTAAGATAAGCTATTCCCGTTATTTAGAATGGCAACATTCAGTGTAAGATATTTATTGATCTTTTTTTAGATCCGCCCGCCGAGCGAATTGGGGCAGTTTTATTATAAAAGAACACTTGAGTCAACATATTAAATGCTTTGCCGAATATTAAAACTGTGGATATTTAATTAAGCTTGCCGCAATGAAAAATAATAGAGCGAGTAAAATAATGCATTGATAGTTAAACTTAAGAGTTTTAAAAAGATAAAATAGTAAGAATAGTATTTAATGCTCGTGTCAAGTAGTGACTGATAAAAAGTATACTGGTATGAACGGGAACGCAATTAAAACGATAAATCATTGACTGAATTTTTCGATTATGTGGCTTGCGTAAATGAACTTCAGTGTAGTTGAAAATTGTAATTCCAGGATCGGAAAACGTACAACGAACTTTATATGCCGGCTTGCAGACGAATAAGATTCTGTTTGTCAAAACTTTTCTTTACCTGAAAAGACTTGACTTGCCTTGATGCCAGACAAAAGATTTTCCGATTTTCTGAAATATATTGTTTTCTATTTGAGAAAAGTTACGCGCCTTTATTTATAAAAAAGTAGTGTTGAAACATATCATTTGATAAGCGAAGATTTTTTTCCACATAAGAAAGAAATCAATTGGACATCTTCTCATCCTTTATTATGCCTAAGAGGAGGATTATATTCATGTTTCCAAATGGATTACATCTGTTTATTACATACATGTAAAAAATTTCTGTTAATATTGTTTTGATTGATAATCAAATAATTTAATATTGTTTGATTGATAATCAAACTATAAATAATTTAATATTGTTTTGATTGATAATCATATTTATAAATTATATTCAATGTCCGAAAAATATTTTTGGAAAAGACGAAATAACAACTTGTTTTGACACCAGTACCTGTAAATATATCTAGATCTGTTAGCTATATTCAAAGATGTATGCTAATATTACGTTGATAAATTTATATTTGTATAATATGCAAATCTTTAATTAATATCTATTTGAGCGGTGCATTTTATTTCTTAGATAAGCTTAAATCATGGTACACTTTTTAAGTTTTCAGTTCGAGCGTTCAAAGTTACAAGAATTTCAATGTGTACATGAATGATAAAAATTAGTAATTCTGAGATTATAGTGAAGTTTTTTTTTCAAGTGAAAAACGACTAATAGAATTATCATAAAAAAACCAAAAGAAGTGAACATTTTGCGATCTGCACCCGTACTCCCTCTCTCTTTCTCCCTTTCTCTCTCTTAACCATTCGTTTAACCATTCTATTACAAACAATTCTGCAACGAAGCGCTTTAAAGTCATTTACCTAGAGATAATTTCAAAATCGACCGCGAATGAACTCTGTAAAATATAAAATCAGCAAATGTTCATCGATCTGAAACATTGGAAATACTTCGAAATAGAACTAAAATATTTCAATACTGTTGGAAATATAAAATACTACTTATATTTAAATCCAAATTTTTTAATTTATATTCAAAAATATGCCTTATTACAGAATACTAGAACGAAAAATAGATAAATTTCACAGAAAGAAAATATGCCTCTTTATTAACTCTTGATGCGATTTTATGCGTAAACCAGAGGATTATATTGTTCAAAAAAATAAGTAAAATATGATAAAATCTGAGTTAATAAATAATTCCTTAGATTTAAGATTAACTTAATCGTTTTTTATATTATTCAAAAATATTCTAATTTGTTGTTCATTATTCCATGATGCGAAGTAAAATTCACAACTGCATAATCATGAATTATTAATTAATGTCATCTACTGGTTATTTCCCAATTCATTAGTTTATTTCATAATTTTTGAAAAAATTAAGTGTAAAACTATGATGACAATTTTTGCTTTTTTGATAGGAGACGCCGCCTCTTTCAGATATATAAAACAAAATATTTACCGGCAATCTATCGCGGTCGCGACTAGCGTCCACGATTTCTCGATCTGAGACTCGGCGCTCACTGGCCACGGTTACGTTAACACACATAAATAAGTAATTTTAAGTAGAATTGTCTATTGAATATGGAATTATATTATATTTTTAATACGAAAATTTACTTTTCCGAAGTTTTTCCCAGCTAGGAGAATATTTTAAATATTGTGTATTATTTTGATCAAATATCGTAAATACGGCCTTAAACGATCAGTAAATACTTGCTAGAGAGAAATAGGTGAAAAAATTAACAAGAATAATTATTGAAGGAAGTAAAAGTCGACTCTGTAGCAAGAAATGAGTAACATATAAATGTTTTTATCACTATACCCAGTTGATTTATTCTTCTCTTTATTTTTCCCATAAAGCCTTTAATCCATTTGAATGCGGATTGGTTTCGGATTAACAGGCAGGTCCAGATCTTCAAATCCAATTCCCTATTGAGCAAATAGCCATCCCACTTTCTATCACTTTTGAATGTACTATATTTCAATTAATAGTAATCTAGACAAGTGATATCCTTGCCCGCCTGAGGCAGACACACCACTCATCGCGAGAACTTAGTTTACAAAGTGCGTTTTCAAGTGATTATCGATATCACATATCGATGCAATGAAATTATTTTAAATAACCAGAGTTCTTTGATTGATATTTATACTTCGAATTTGTATTTTGTTAGAAATATATGACCTATTAACATTTCTTTATATGAATAAAAAAATATCTATATATGTATTTTTTGCAACATTCTATTGTAAAATAATATTAAATTCTGTATTTTTTGGGATCACCCGTAAACTTAATAAATTAATCAATGAATAAATATACAATTAATTTTTAAATATCGTAAATAATAGAAATGCATAGTATTCTTTAATCCGCGTGCATTTTAAACGGACAGTTATTATATTATCATAACAGCGACAAGCTATTATATTAGGAAATTTGCGAAAATCATATTTGCATACCGAAAACCAGTTCACGAGCAGCGTATAAAGCGAAATTGGATCTTATGAATTTCGCGAATATGTAAACGTGGGGCCTCCCACCTCGGTCGGCGCCCTCTCGCCCCTCTATGGCACACAGTGCGGCGGGGCGAGCGAGAAAAAGTAGCCCAGGAAAATTATCGCGGCGGACTAATGAAAAGTGCCGAGATCAGCCTGCGCGCTACTAATACGCGCTTACCAGATACGCTCGGCGCGGGGCGGGCGGCGGGGGCGTCGTCGAATACTTCGGATGTCACGCGCGCGCCGAATATGCGTCGTTAATCTCGAGCAAGTGAACAATATCGCGACGAAATTCGCGAAGCCGCGGCGCTCTTGAACTGCGGGGATATAATTACAAAGGTGCGCGACGCGACGCGGGCCGGGCAGGGGCTTGGGGCGGTGGAGGGGGAGGTGTTTGCATTGCCGCTCGCTACGAGCTCCTGGTATTTGATGGGAACGCCGAGGCGAGGGATGTTTTTGCGATAAAATACGCCGCGAGCGCCGTCCCCGATGCAACGGCGAGATAGATGCCAGCCGGCTCGTCTCGAGGGCTCGGGCGGATAAAAGAGAGCCGGTAAATGGCTCGGGGGTGAATTCTGGGTTCGGTCGGGGAAAAAGTCGCTGAGAAGCCGGATAGTCGGCGGCTACTCGGCGGATTCAAAGATTTGGAGGACTGGAAAGATTCTTTTAGACTATCGCTGCATACTAATGGCAGTTGTTTCTAGCTGTATAAATTCGAATTCTCTTCATCTCGAGTAGTAAAGGATATTGCATCACATAACATACGACACGACAGTTTTTGCGACTGTAATATTGAATTAAGCAAACATTCTGCTTCCTGGTTTGTGCAATAAATCTCCTATTTTGAAACCGAAAATTTCATAATTTAAATGCCTTTTAAAATCACATTTTATTCATAAAATTCATTCCATTATTTAATTAATAGTTCTCGTACATGGAAATAGGAAAAATAATAGCTATGAGTTTATAACATGACTATCGCAGTTTCTTTTTGTTTCCATCTATTTTTCCTTCTCTAAAAAAGAAAAAAAAACATTAAGACATTATTCATATACATATTTCACATAAAAGGAAAGACAATAGACCATGTTCATAATTTTAAAAGAATGGAATAATGAGAGAAAAATTTTATTAAAAAAAAAGCATGACAGGAAAATATACAGACACTTATATATACACGAAAGAAAAAATAGTTTACGAAAAAATTTGCAAGAGAATTAATACGATATTTAGCTGAACAAATCCTTCACATCAGTCTTTGGGTTTAGACACAAAAAAATATCATCATCAATAAGTTTAATAATCTGAAAACAACAAATAATATTATTAATATTAATAGCATCAATGATCTTTTATTAGTTCATTTTAATATTGTCTCATTTTAGATAATAATATATTTATTATATTGCAACTTTGCACTTCCTAAGATAACCTCGTAGTCAGATCTCTATGGATGCCAGGATCTGCTTAAGTTAAACAGACAGGGACTGCCGATAATTAAAGAGATCCCAAGTGGTCACCATAGGCTACGGTAACGCCTAAATAAAGTCAACGTTCAGGCTGATAACAGCTATCGTTACTGCGGAGAAACCTCGCAATACGACCAAATCTCGACGATTTCCTCAATTCTAGCAGCTCTCTATAGCACAACAACATGTTCGGCGCATGAGCTGTGCGGAGATTCTAACCCTGTGGGCCGAAGCTGGGATTGGGTTCAGCTCTGAAAATCAATCAAAGAGACGCGAACGATTTACCCATATATCGTGGACTACTCTTGCGGCCCCTGAGTCGCAGGTTTTACAACGCAATACAAAGTCAAGTCATGAGCATTCCTAAGATTATTCAATAAATTTTTAAATAAAATATATAGCTATTGACCAAATTTTCCTTCAACTTCGCTAGTGCTTTCTATAATATGTTAGAGAGGCTACGAGGGCGTATTTTCAAGAATAACCCGGATGTGTTTCTTGAACATTAAAGCAGCTAATCAAAACGAAAATATTTTATCCTTCCGACTCTTCGACGTAAAAAATTAAAGATGTACAAATTTCAAAACTGCACAGCTAAATTAATAACGGTATCTAGGCCAGGAATATACGGGAAGATCGATTTAGTACTCTAACTTAATAATATACTTGATATTAATTTACCACTTCATAGTAGTGGCAATCTAATGGATTACCTCGGCTATAGTGAACATCCATCGAGATCTCGCATACACAAGCAATACAAAATACAAAACTCGCCACGCGTCTCACTCTCGCAGAGGCATTAGCGAGAGTGACACAAAAGAAAGCTCAGAGAGGGAAAAAGGGAAAAAGAGCGGCGAGGGGAGGGGGGAGAGGAAGGGAGAGAGGAGACTCGGCCGCGGCGTCCCGCAGGACGCGACCCCGGCAAATGAGCCAGAGGATGCAAATCAATCCCAGGACGCAGAGCGAGCGAGACGGATGGAGAAGAGACTCCGCTCCCGTACTACACCCCCCCCCCTCTAAATTGCACCTACGCTCGACTACCGCCGCAATCCCTTTTCCAGCCGAATGCATCCCCAGGGCACGACGGTCCTCCGCGCCTCTCCCACCTTCCCGGACCGTTGCCCGGGTTTATGCACCTCGGTGGCGAGCGAGACGCCGAAGAGTATTATAACGCGCATATATATATATATGAGTGTGTGTAGGGAGGTGTATGTGTAAATCCGAATCCATGCACGCGACCTCTTCACTGTTTTGCAGCATTACTGTACGTGTGCAGCAGGCTTCGGCGCAGCGCCCGCGCAGCTGTAAGTTACTCTGCGCGCGGGTTCAAATAGATGCAACACCGGTGCGGGTATCCTCAGATTTTATAGGGCCAATAAATGAATATTTAACAATTTACATTTTTTTATTATATTCTTCAAAGAATATTCTATTAATATCATAAATTATACAATATATTTGAAATATATATCTGAAATTTATATAGACATATATATAGATTCCATTTAGTTTAGAGACTCCGATTTACTTTACATCTATTATCTTACTATACATCTACTTTACTATACATCTAAGTACTTAATGCACGAAAAAATTAAAAAGTGTGCACCAAATCTAGAATTTTGATTTTTAAAGTAATTGACCAGATTATGGAATTAAAATTTCATTGATAATTAGCAGATCCAATTATATAAGGTCAATTACAAAGCCGATATGGAATATGAAAATCCAGCGTGCTACTTTCTATACCCTATACCCACTCTAAATATATTGGTATAATATTTATTGAACGCCCACCTTCTTGACTTAAATGTAAAACATAACTTTTATATTAATTAAAAATGATAGCTTGTGTTGTCAAATTTACTTGACTCTAACATTAAATTTACATTATTGTGATTCATTCAAATATGAATAGAGTATATAATGTAGCATGTTGGATTTTTCATTTTAGTTTAGTTTTTGGGGATGAACCGTAGTGGTTCGAAACATCGGGACACCAAAAGAGAAAGTAAGGTGGTGGGGACAGTCACATTGTCCTGCACTAACATAGAATATCGTTTATTATTTCTATTATTTTTATTGTATTTTATTTTATCGTGTTATCTTTATTATTTTTAATTTTTAATCTATTTTATTTTTTTATTAAGTTTTATTTCCAACCGGTATCAGAGGTAATAATAAACAAGAGCAGTGGCTGTCATAATTTTAGTTAATATATTATATTATGAAGACTGTAAGACCGATAAAAATATTTATTGATTTGATTTAAAACAGTCGACATAAGTAGAATTTTTAATACTAACATTAAAATAATACATTATATTGACAAGTGTAAAATTTGCTTTGTCAAGTCTCCAAAGTAGACTATCTAAATTATATTTGTTTATTAATAGATTAATGGGCATGGTGTACCATTTTGCGAATAGCATGATTTTCTGCGAACAACATACTATCAGATTGTGTCGATTGTCTTGGAAAGTAAGTTTTACGTTTCTGGTGCAGAAGCAGCTCTCAGTTTAAGCTCTCAGGAAAGAGGAAAGTAAGAGCAGTCGGGGCCTAATCCATGAGGGTTTATACAGCTACAGTCGTTCGAATACTTCTTGCACGTCTCTGCTTCCTGTTTCAGATATTTCATATTTTAAAGGAAATTTTTTCCGTTCGATTGGACCGCAGTTTCCCTTATCGACACGCTGAAAATGAGCTTCGAATGAGCAGCGAAGTTGAGCTTCAATAGACCATGGCAAAGAAAACCTAACTTGATATTTGCCGAGGACCGCGAAAAGTATAGAAGTGGATATATATATATAAAGAGGAAAGAGGAAAGGATGAGATAGAGACATTGAAGAAGAAGAGACAGGGAAAAGGATAAGAGTGATAAAATCTGATATTCTCTCGGCTCTTGAAGCGACTATTGTCTTTTGCCATTTCGTATCCCATTTATTTTTATATGATCTCAATATATATCGCGTCGACATGACCCCTTATTTTACTCGAAAACGTGAGCACATTGGACAGAATGATGTTTTATGCTCGAGCTGAGGGCAGTTGCAGAGTTTCCGGTTTTAAATTTTTGAAAAATCATTCTGCCCTCCCCACGGTGCAATGAAAAAGATCCCGGAATTGGATTGGTTACATTTCAGAATTTATTATACCACTTATTGTGGAAAATTCTTTTTTATTATGGATATTATCCTTAAATGTTGATGATGTGAAGGTAAATCTTCTTTATTATTTATTAATAGAAAATTTTGTCGTTTTTGTAAATATAATTTTAAACTATAATAAAAAATATTGTCGATTGGATTTTTCGTTGGCTAAAATTGACTTCGTTATATGCCTAACAATCAATAAAGGCAATATCTCGACTAATAATATTAATAAAATAATTAGAGAAATAAAAGATCCAGAACGAATTACTACTTTTTTAATGATACTTATAATATAATATTTATACATAAAAGAAATATTTTTCTTAAATAAATTCTAATACAATAGTTTTCAATTGAGCATTATTTTTCGATTTTGAAGTTTGTGCATATAAATTTCCTATCGACTATTATCAATGTGTATTTATAGAATGATCGGTATCTGAGTAGCGGGAGCGGCTTTAAATATTTTACGTTATTGTTGACGAAAACTTTTTTTGATGGGTAGTCACATTATCATTTAATAAAAAAATTAACTTTCATTTTAATATTTCATGTTTTATATGTCAAATGGAGTGCTTATTTCATAATAATTATATATTAAATTAGTTTGATAAAAAGACTAATGATACGATAGAAATATTTATTACTTTGTAGTAAATCATGATTTTTAAAAACGCGATTATCTTTTTATCGAAAGATGATTTTTTTACAATATAAATATATTGGTAAGTAGTAACTAAGATATATTAAAAATTAGAACATTTCTTAATTATTTATTCAGTAATTTATTTAACAGAATAGTAAAAGGTTAAAGAAGTTGAAAGTATAAAATAATAATTAATAAATAATACTATCTCGTAAAAAGATTTACATACTTAATATAAGCTTATTTTAACCTGTGTTACAGTAGACAGCAGACATCATAATATTAATATTTATGACTGCATGTCTGATCAGAAAAAGTCCAAGTAATTTTCCAGTTTAATCTTGTTCTTATTTTCAATGTAGAGCTGACTTCCTTCATTATGAAAGTATTCTTCTTTATAAAATTAAAATTTTTCTTGGAATTCTCATTAAATTTATTTTTAATAAAATAAATCTAGGATTTCGACCCGGAAATACTATTCTGCTAACGTTAAAGCTGGGATACTTTTTTTTACCAGAAAATTACCAGCCTCCCATTTCATTTTTTTTTTTTACAAGGCACAAAAATAGTACACAAGATATTAAAAATAATACGAATGTAAAATCTGAAATCGTCGACATATTTAAAATTCGTTCATTCGAACGATTGAATTTAATACATGTAATCTTCAATTCTGCAAATTATCAATATTTTTCAAGGTCCTTGGTAAAAAGCTCGCTGTTTAAACATTCTGCGTGCTTTGTTTGTGTATTTTAGCCTTTGCTTACGTAGTACCAGAGAGTGCGCGCAATAACCTATAAACAGCTTAGGATGCAGCATTCGACCGAGCTGCTCTGCGCGTTTCGCTAATTAATGAGCTGCAACATATTATGTATATATGTACATATACAAATCCACTTGATATCGAAACGAGTAAAGCCAGTGGCGCTACCCCGTCGGGGCTGTTTCGAAGTCGATTAAAAAAAAAAAAAAAAAAAAAATTACTCGATTACACTCGCGAGAGTTCGCTCGATCCAACGTATACTCGGTGGTCGATCGAGCCGCGCGCGTACCTTTTGCATTTCACCAGCGGCTCGGTGGGCGCGAGATGGAGGAGGCGAGGGCAATTACGAGGCCGGAACACTCGCGCGAAACATTTATGACCCGGTACACGGTATTAAGATGCTAATTACTTATTTGGAGAAATTTTTTCTTTTTCGCCGACCACAGCCTACGTACAGAGCCGTGGCCGGTAAAATCGTTTGTATATTTGGCTATATTTTCGGGGCGACGGGGCGAGCGTTGGTCGCTGCACCCTCACCCCCCCCCCCATCATCTGGAATGGCGGATTTTAATTAGGACTTGAGATGCAATTATATGAAACTTTCAGGATTTAATTAATTCCAAGTCGTAAATGTAGGTAATCGCTGGATTTTTTGAAGTAGTCTCGAAAAATTACTCATGGATACATGCAATTCCATCGTTCGCGTGACTCATGTAGTTCGGAAAAACAGTTATCAGAAGATTATTTAAAATTTTCTAATTTCTACTGTATTTTCCAACACTTCGTTACGCTTAGTAGAATACAAATTGCCAAACGTTCTGTGAAATAGTTATTTTTCTCAGCCTCGCCATGCACTATTCTGTTCGCATACGGTGAGCAATAACGTATGTAAATATGTACAAAGTCAATAGCTATCTTGTAGATTATATCTTCGTATTCCAAATATAAGCCGGGCTTCAATAATAAGAGTATACATGGGCCAACAGAAAGGAAAAATAGGTGTATTAATAAACATATTTTCAAAATAATTATAAAATATTAAGTTTACAGTTAAACATAAATTATGAGAAGACAATCCAACATCAGTCCTTGCATTAATAATATTGTTGCCTATCAAAGAGGCGAGTTTTATCGGTGCACGAAATTCCTATTTTTCGATTTATATTAAATGCAGAAAATATTTTTTACTGAAAACTCTGTAACTTTCGACCTAAATATTGGACTCTTATAATCTTAATATTTAATATTAATTTATTACTTCGTAATAATAGAATCCAATTATTTTTACAGACATTGTGCAGTTAGGACTTCTTAAATAGCTAATGGATTTCTTTTTTCAGTGACGCCATTTGTTTTTCAGCGTCGAGACGCATTGTATAATTTGCATAAATTAATAACACGATTTTTATTGATTTATCATATAAGAATATGTGGAATTAAAAAAAAAAATTAGCACGAATCTTTAATTTATGTTTAAATACGATATCATATTCGGCACTGATCTAAATATTGTTCGATCAATATAATCTGGAGACTGTTCTAAAGTATAATTTCAGATTTCTGCGTAAATTTCAGCTTCATTTGCTGAGCTCCGATTCGGGATAATTTATTGCAATAATTATACTAAATCACGTTTGTGTTCGACCTCTAATGAAATAATGGATCTGAGAAATGCGCTGACAGTAGGCTTCTTGGCTCCGAGTCAGCATGCAGATCTAAATTTCTTGGAGTGGTCAGTTGCTTGCCACACTCTCGACTATAACTCTATAACTATATCTGCCCGCATACCTCTCTCTCTCTCTCTCTCTCTCTCTCTCTCTCTGTCTACTCTGGATCTATTCTCGATTCTCGCTCTATCTCCTCCGTGGCTCCGTACACAACGTGCTCGAGACATTAGTCCCTAACGTGGAATAGAATGCCGACGATGAGCGAGTGGTGCGGCGAGGGAACCGGTCGATCTGACTTTGGTCCGGCAAACAATGCTATACGACGGGCTACGCATTCGGCGATGCCGACGAATGAATGTTGAAACAGGCAATCAGCTAATGCCGAACGACCCGGCAATTCCGAAAGACTGCTATACTTGCTTAGCTCTTTCGGTCTCGGGCGCACTGGTACGGAGTTTGATCTTTCAAGATTTACGGCTGGATTCGAGGATGACCTCAATTTTGAAGAGATTGGATTGATTTATTTTCTAATTTCGTAGTAGATATAAGATTCCATTGGATTGTGTAATATGTTAAAAATGAAGAATAAATGTAACTAATTTAGATGTCCATCGTGAAGATAATTCAAACTAAAAAAGATTACATATAATATTATACGTATACTGAATTTTACAGTATTTAATATGTTAATAAATTAAAAGTCATTTAAGCGTATTCCAGAGATTATTTTACCAATCTTTTACATTATTAAAATTATTATTTTCAGAAAATTCTCCTTTAATTTAGAAAGCATTTTTCCGTTTGTTATTTATATTAAAATTCATACGTCATAATTGCAATAGGTTCTTAAATCTATGTAGTATTAAATTCGCTAAATGATATTATATCTAATTGCTTTTACAATATGTGAATTTCGATAAATTTCCTCCACTTCGAAATTGAATAAATAAATAACCTTTCTTAAGTTTAACGACTATTTAAAAAGTACTGCATGGAAACGATAAAATAAGTTAAATAATGACTTATTTCGTACAAACCTCGAGAATGAACCTTTCTTTTTTAGAACTGGTTATATTAAATGTTCCGTATCACTGTTGCAACTCTCGACATTTTAAAATATAATCTGATTGGAGAAAAAATTTAACAACCCTGTACAAAGCAACCGATCCTCAAATCCTGCCTACGATGGGGCCATATTCTGAAAATAGACAAACTAAATTATTTTCAGCCTTTCACAATTTTCATAACTAACATAAAATTACAATCCTATAACAGAAACATGAAATGTTCTGAGATATTTTTCATACTGGAGTTTATAATAGTAAATCTATTATAATCTTTAATATAACATTTCACTTTCAGATAATTCAAATTGCGGAAAATTTCCTGAAAAATTTAAGTACAAATATCTGTTCATTATATACATATATATATATATATATATATATATATATATATATATATATATATGTATATATTAATACATATACTTCACATTAAATACTTAGTAGATTAGATTAATTTGGTTGAATTTCACATTGTTAATAGACATAATTAATATACATTGATAAATAGAATCAGATGAAACATTTTAATACTGAGTAAGTTTGTATGCGAACCAACGCCATATAGGAAAGTCTAGGGAGGAAAAAAATTAACTTTCACGCTTGCGTCAAATTATATTTTGCACGACTATAATAGAAACGTCATGTTGAAATTTTCATTTTTAGGTTCAAGTCATAAAAAAGTAAATTTAACTAAGCTGGGACTAGGTCAGTCGTGCATATAAACGAATCCTTTAATAATTTTTATCACAGATCTTCGTTCCTCTTTCGCAAGTTAACTATATGAATTCATCCGACAGTTATTCGACATGCAACTAATCTAATAATCACTTTTTCATCCCAGCTAATTCTGCGCAGTGGCCACGCATTAATAGAATACAGTGGTTGCAAATATTGATTTTATTATGTTACTCGATTAACTTTCGCTGAAACTAATTAATTTCGCGAGATTGTAACTGGAACAGCTTCTCAAAATCCCTGCGAAGCACTTCACGAGTGATTGCCTCGAAAGCCAACTTCCAGAGACATTTTATCGTTTACCTTCTCCACCTTATCTCTCTCTCTCTCTCTCTCTCTATATATATATATATATATATATATATATATATATATATATATATATATATATACAGATCCACATAAAGCCACGGCAAGACCAACACTATAACAGGAAAGATCGGATTTTCGCACGCGCGCGAGGTAATAGCCCGGCTAGGAGCCAATGTAACGCCAATGATTCGATTACCGATCAGCGAGGATAAGCGAGACAGAGTGCGGGGGCTTAAGACTCGTTGGCCGGGGAGGGGGGGGGCGGGGGCTCGAGCGTGCGGGACGAGTAAAACCCCGGGCGCGCCGCGGTCGCGCCGCCAGCTCTGCGATATCGAGTTTCGCCGTCGCGTCGCGTCGCGTCGCCCGCCCGCGCGCGGCGTCGTCGCGCAACGCGAAATAGTAAACACTACTTTGTCGTTGTTCCGTTGTTGTGATACACTATGCATCTGTACGCCTAGTATCGCATGTTATATAGCTGGATTTACCTGCCTGCGGTGCTTGTACGCGACGCGACGACAGTCGCGGCGCCGCTTAGCCCCGCGCGAGCACCGGTATTATCGGCGTCGATCCTCTGCGTAAAGTGCGAGACACTTGTAATTACCGGCATTATTGGAACGGGTAGTTAATGCATTTGCCTCGACACTTTAGTGCGTATTACTTTGTAAAGTCAAGCAAAGGCGATACTGGTGTTTATAATGTTTTATGGACGGATCCTCTATTCATATGATAATAAATCCGTGACTTTTAATATTGTAATAACCAGTTTGTTATTCACAGGAACAAATAATGTCTTATTCAATATAATGTACGTAATGAATGAATCGTAATAAGAGTGTTCAACGAAAGATTCTAAAATAATTTGATAGAATAAACCTTTAAGAAACTAAGAATGTGGTTGGGTTTTCAGTGTTGGCTGTCGAAAAACTGACGCGTGAAAAACTTCCTACTCAGTTTATGATCTGAGAGATCATAAAGTTTGACAGCATATAACCTCCTCTATGATATTTGAGTAGCTACAATAGCTCGGAATATATTATGCATTACCGCCGTATTCTATATATGGCATCGATTTTTCATTTCTATTAAAGTTTATTATATGACCTCAAAGAAATAATTAAAGTATAACAAACAACTAGACAGTTATAATCTAAGAAATTAATATTAATATGTATGATTTCTTGATAATAATAATATTAGGACATACTAGTTCGAAGAATATGTTTTTTTCTCTGCGTAAGGCTAGCTTATGAAAATACTATTCACCAATTTGTATCTATACTAAGTTTCAAAAGTTTCTTGAAAAATTAAATCGTCGAGCAGAAAAATTAATCAATTTTTTAATATTAACGCGGTCGTTGCATTATAATAGTTTACATAAGTTTCATATAAAATTATTAAATATTTACATATCAAATGAAATTATTTAATTGGTTCAGGATTCAATTTAAATATTTAAGTCAAATAAATATATAGTCGATCACGTACGAGAATTTTAAAATAAACATTTGCAAATCATATTTACGGTGCCGGTTGGCTCATTCGCACCGATCATTTATCCGTGCCAACTCAAAAGTTAAAGACTTTTTCCGGGAACGTGAACACTTTTGCCGCTTACACGCCCGAGTACCCCTGCTTGAAGAAGAAAAAGTGGCCCCAGATCCAGATTAGACAACTGCGCGTGTCGCAATCGCTAAGAACCCATCTCCAGCGCCACTCTGGGATCGATCATTGGAGACGAACGGCCTTTCTTTAAAAAAAAAAAAAAAAGAAAGAAAAAAAGAAGATAACGAGAGAGAGAGAGAGAGAGAGAGAGAGAGAGAGAATTAGAGGAGGAGAAAAAGGGAAGCGGAAATTGGTCACGCGACAGGCTCTTCGCAATTGCGTGCTCCGGAGTGCTGTCTCCTTTTCCAGAGCGACGATTGGATCCCGGGCCGGCTCTACGTGGGCCGATGCTTTCCGACGGCTAATTTCGTTAAAACGAAGCGATTCCGCGAAAAGGACATTGTTCGCGTCGCCGAGTTCCTCCCTATATATGTATAGGGGCAGGAGAAAACGAGCGGTTGACACGAACGGCACGCGGGAGCATCTTCCCCATGGCCTCGGCTTATTTGGCTAGTTTATAAATTTTACAGCGCGTAGTGTGTAACCAAGGGACCTTCTGTTGAGCGTAAAGCTTATAACAACGTGAACGGACGATTTCGTATAGGCAGGATTTTGCCGGGCTGCTCTTTATCTTCATGCCACGACGTTATCGCGAAATTGTACTGCAGCCGCTGGAAAATTGACGATGGCTGTGTAGCGCCCAGAAAGTTCTTCTGCCGTTTTCCCCTCCACTGAAATATTCAATGTTTATTTATTGTCGGAATGGAATAGAGAGCGAATCGTTAAGTGCAAGGGAGGACCGAGGAATATGAAATATTTAGCTCCTAAGACTATTAGCGACGTTAACAATTTTCTACTTTCCTTTATAAATATTTACTCGCCTCCTAGTTTTACATAGTTTACTCTTTCAAGAAAAAAAAATGGTTAATTTTTTCTAACAGTCGTAGTTTACCAGCTCGTAATTGAGATGGGTAGGCATGTTTTCCTAGGAAAAATATTCCAAATAATTTAGCGCCATTTTTCCCCTGTCTCTACTGCACTGCGAATAATACTAAACGTAAAGCTAATCATCTAAAGTCACATTTATGTCAAGTTTAGCAGTTTTTTAATTATATAGCCGTTCGGTATGTCCGACTTAATCAATCTTTCACAATTCTGATTTCAGGTACGATACCGATTCGGATAAGCAGTACTATTCGGTTAGCTGGTACAAGGACGACGAGCATATCTACACGTATTCGAAAAAACATATGAAACAACAGGTTTACAAAACGGACGGCGTCAAGATTGATGTAAGTGGAGCGAAAGAAATTGTAATCTTTTGAAATCTTTTTTTTTCTCGCCCCTAAAATAAATACGTTTCAGGATTATTGGCTATACAAGAAAAGTTTTTTTCTTACATTCCCGCGCATCAATCAGATTGTTTTTGTAGCTCCGTGCTATTCATTTATATATTAGATTAAATAAGAAATTGCTTGGGAAACATTTTCAATACATTTTAAAAAAGAAAAAGATAAATTTACAAATAACGGACATGAAATGCTCCGTAATCGCAACCAAAGACACTAATAGTATATATACAACATGATTCTTGTAAGTTCAAAAATCAATGTAGGGCATTGTCTAATAATATTTATCAACTTAATTTACCATACTTATATCCACGATATTATTTTTCCCATCTCATTTGAAATTATAGGCTTCGATTTTCTAATTATAAGTTGGTGTATTTTATTCTGCTTTTACGATTTCATATTGTTTTTCCACTTATTAATATATTACTGTATAAAATAAAAGTTTATAATATATTTTTTAAATTATTCTCAGAAGGAGACTATTTAGACTCGAGAATATAGATTTGAAATCAAAATTTATTACGTCAATAATAGTAGTATCGACAAATTCTAATTTTTATACTAATGTACTGTACCGAAAAGCATTATTATTGAATGTTAAATAACATTGAAAAATAAAATATTGCAATTCCACATGAAATTTATACTATTCGTAAAATATTTCTTAAATAGATATATTTCTTAAATATAAATATTGCCTAGTCCTTCTAATGCAAGTATAAACTCGTTACCGCAATTGCGAACTCCATGATGATGATAAGCATTAGAGTCCACTTTTTTCCTAATAACAGTTCTATTCATATCTAAATTTCACGTAACGATATCACTGATCATCCACCGACTGACAAAGTAACGGAGCAAAGATCTCTATACTGTCCCATCGCTTTCCAGTGAACTCGAGCTTTCTCGCGTCATTTCAGATAAAATCGAACGAGCCGTTCCTGCGCGCTCGAATCCCTACCCACTCACCACGCACAGGATCCTCGGGGCAGGATAGAGAAGAGTCGAAACCCTCTACGAGTGCCCTTTCCACCCCACCATGCCTTCCCTCTCCCACCTCCGGTACGAAGCGAGACGGCTCAGGCTTTAACGGCGGCGCGAGAAAGCCTTCGGCGCGGGCGCCGAAAGGTGGGGGGGCTGCCTTCCGAAGTAGTAAAAGTCCCCGTCTGGTCAGACGAGACGACCGTATCCAGGCGCGTCGACCCGCGCCGGCTGTAACTAAATACACTCGCCACGGAGGGGATGATTATTCGTCCGGCACGGCGACGCTCGGCTGGCGCCAACACGCGGCGCGCGCCCGATACAGAGAAGTCCGTAAACACGCGCGAAAGCCGCGGATTTATACAGCCTTTCCGGAACGAGGTGGGCGGCACGCGGTATTTATATATATACACACATACACACACACACACACACACACACACATACACACACATATATATATATTTATATATATATATATATACATTTCTTCCCGTAGTCAGTGACGTGCCCCAGCTTTTCGATTAGCGTCGGTGTCGCTGGTCGCGTATCCGTTCCGATACATGCGACCTTATAAAATTTTCTAGGAAACCGAGAAATGGGCGTTCGCAGCTCTTGACTGGAGAAAACTTATCGATGCGCTAGTGCATCCTCTTATTTTAGTGGGGATGGATAGCGATTTTCCGATAACTTTTATATTCTCTGCATTGCTGTAGACTAACATTATGCTTCTGTTTTCCTTATGTACTTTGTAAAGCTCGATAACTCAACGTCCGTGATAAAATTCGTTTGCACAGAGGACAATTATTTTGTTTCATTTACATCATTTAAAGTTTTTCTAATCCTATGATGTCTGCTGGTGGAAAGCTGTTTCCACGTAGTTTACGTGGTAGCCTTAGTGCATTGTATTAACACGTAACTGGCTGCATAATTAGAGATTAAGCTGGAAGAGAGGCTACTGTATTTGAAGAATAGGTGAAAAAATGATTTCAGATTACAAAGTGATTTCAATTGGTTTCATCCGATTACAAATTGATTTCCAATGACTTAACGCGCATACATTAAAAGTGAAATTACGAACTCTTGACATCAAATGATTTCCTAGGTATAAAAGCCTTGCCGAGCGATTTCATTCCATTACCGATGATACTTTATCAATAACATCGAATTCCCGGGCCTTTGAGCGCTTTCGATCCCGGCGATCGATCACCGTGGCGGGGATAATAAAAAAATTTTACGACCTCGGGAAAATATCTCGCCCTCAATTTTGTATGGCGCTCCCCTCCTCAACCGTGGCCGTTGGATATTCGGGCGCCGAGTCTACGAAATTTCCAAACGTTTTCCCACGGAGTGTCCGGATGTAGATTGCTCTAGCGCTCACCTAGCAAACGTCGATACTGACAAGCCGACGCTCCTCCCCTTTCCCCTTGCCCCGACAAAGTGCTCGCCGCCGACGCTCGATCTACGTCCAACATCTACGTTAAAAATCCACCCGATGGAAGGGAGACGAAGGTCTGCGCATATGTGTGTGTGCGTGTGTGCGCGCGCGCTCGCGCGTTTGTGTATATATGCGTACTTTGAGGGATTCGCGATCGGTGGCGCTCGTTTAAAATTGATGCCTTCCCGCCAGCGTCGTGCGTTGGGCGGGGGGGGGGGAGCGCTGGATTTGATTGCTACTTTCTGCGGCTATCGGCGCTGCCTCGTTTTCTTCATCCACCCGCTCTTTCGACTTGCCTCGTGCCGGCCAATCGCCTACTTTAACGCGCAGGCGGTGCGGGGAAAGGGGACGGGCGGAAATGGAATTACAAAACGGCGTGCCGCCGGTCTTTGCCGGGTTACGAATTGGGCCGGAAAAAATCCGAGGCGCCCGCGGGTTCGGCGCTAGTAGAATATTTATGGCTCGGCCGAGGGAAGGGAGGGGACGCGCCGAGAGGGTCTCGCGCTTTAGAACGAGCTTGAAGGGCCGGGTGGAGTGGGGAGGTGGTTACGCGCCGCCTATTCGGCAAGGCAATTGATATGATTTTTTATTGGTTTCTTGCCAATTGCCCGGCTTTTAAGCGAGAGATTTTCCAGAAGTAACGTAGTCTCGAGGTATCGGCGTAAGGCCGTAGCACTGTTGATTTTCGAAATTACCGCGCGAGCGAAATGTGAGTCGAGGGAAAGTTCGTGTAATTCCATGGTAGTTTAACTCCGGGGCAAAAGGGCTCGGAGTTAAAATAAGCAGCTTTCGGTACTTACAGTGGGGATTGTAATTTTATCGTACAATTTTTTTATTTTCAACTCCCGATTACATTGGTGTATGAATGTAAAAAATTACGCCTGTTCCGCGTTGAAATTTTGTTCAATATTAAGTATAAATGGGATAAATTATATCCAACGTGCACGGAAAGCATAATTAACTAGAGTTTTATGCAAATAGATTTAATTATTACTGATAATTGCAGTTAATCAATATATTATTAGATCGAATATTTTCGAATTTATCGGATTATAAAAATTCAAATAAATCGTTAATTTACATAAAAAGCGAGAATTTTAGATGAGATAATCATGTAATATACCATATAAAAAAGCATTGCTATCAATATTTATAAGCATTTAATTTAATTCACCAATTCGGTATGATAATATACTAGTTGAAAATTGTTCGAAATTCTCTGCTTACAAATAGAAATTCAGATCATATAGGACATTTCTTTAATAAATCTGGAGTTTTATTTTTGGTTTTCGATAATTTAAAGTATCGGCATTTTCTAGTTGAATCTTTTGGTATTACTGAAACTATTATGTTTTATAAAAAATATAAAATATATGCAAATACTAGAGGTTGGACAAGACTAGTTGTAATTTCGAATTATGTCAGATATTCAAATAAGTAACTATTCAAAGATTAATTCATAGAGATATTCTTACAATTCCACTCAGAAGATTTAAATTAACCTGACAGACTATGAAGATATTAGTCGGGATAATCTTACACGGATGAAGATACATTGACATTTTTGTTATAAAATAATCGAAGATCTTTAATAAAAGCGACTTTATAAACTCGTTAAGTATCCCCTTGACCCCGAAATATAATTACACGAAATCCGCATATCGGTACACAGATGCCAATGTCCATATGCCCGGGCAAATAAATCGCAAATATCAATGCGATCAGTCCAGCCGAGCCTCGAACGGGTCTACTGCAAAAACGGTGAACGTCCAGCAATTACTTCTAATGGCAAGAAATCAAACTCCCTCCGCCCCTCCTGTAGAATCATTCGGTCTTGGGATGCGCCGCTAGCGCTGTTACGGCCGCTGTGCGAGACTGTCCTCGAGAGCGCTCGCGTCATGCCTCGCTCGCCCGATGTGCGAGACGAGACGCGCGCGGCACAGGCCCCGGGCAGAGACCATGGAAATTCATTCCCCGAGGAGGTTGAGCCAGGCAGGCGAGCGAGGCGGAGGAGGAGCGGCTGGCTTATCGAGCGGTTTGCGGTTCGCGGTACTGTAGTCGGTCGCCCCGACACGTCGATCTCTCTCTCTCTCTCTCTCTCTCTCTCTCTCTCTCTCTCTCTCTCTCGCTCTCTCTCTCTATCTCTCGCTATTTCTCTGGATCGCTTTGTTGTCGGGGGCGTATGACAGGAAAGTCAGACGGAATGACGTTTGACCGGCAAGCGAGCCGACCCGCTCTGGCTAAGCAAGGCGAGCAGCGCACGGCGGCACGCTGCTCACTTTGACGTTCGTCCCGGAAATCGCGATGAGGCGGCGGGAGGGCAGGGTGCTTGAACGTGCGAGGATTTCGCACGAAACGGGCTGCAATTGAATGCCGAGATAAGACGAGTTCGGAGATGTGGGAATTTTTTTGGGACGAGGCGGGATTGGGGAGGCGGAGTCTTTGATAGTTTTTGAAGTTTTGACGGGATTTTAAACGTCGATACTGTCGATGGCCGAAATTCAAAGCTGCGAGCGTGTATTCTATCAAATTGAATTTCATCACTGAGGGAGAATTTTTTTTTTTTTTTTATAGTTACATAGAATTTTCGAACTTCGTTCAAAGTAAATACTTATACCGACGAATACTTCTTTATAATTGAACCAAATATAGTACTTTTCATTATCGAAAAAATCACTTAGTTAGACATACTTACTGTTTAATGAATTAATGGCAAATACTCTAAGTGAAAAAGTAAAATATTTTAGAAACGTGACAAGATTCGATCCTAAAAATTAGTACGATTCATTTTGAAGGTAACCAAATCGGTTTTCTCCTTTCTTCTCAATTACTTTCGATTTAATGATTTAATGAAAGAAACTAAATTAATTCTTATTTAATTTTAATAGAAATTATAACGTAAAATTTCGTGATACGTCGAAAAATTTAGAATTTTACATAATAAAACTAAAAGATTTAAAATAAATAGATTACGTAATAACGGCCTTACTCAATTTTTTTATTGAATAAAACGTTTGAAATATTTTTCTTTATAAAATTTTTTCATTTATGTAGTTTGATTTGAATTTCTTAAATATTGATTAAAAATTAAGAGACAAGAATTTTTTTTTATTTCTTCAATTAATATACGTAAGTTCAGAAGTAACTGACCAATACCATTTATTAACGTTAATTAAAGAATACGAAACTTTAAAATCATACCTCTTCAGGGCTAAGATTTCACGTTAGCTTTCTAAATTTCGAACCATTTTTTAAATTAAGATAAATACTATGTTTACGCGAACCAATGTTTTTTTGTTTTTTTGACGTGCCGTATAGAATGGAAAAAATAAAAACAATAATTCTTGATAGAACAAAACATTGCCAACTATAATTTAGTTTTACGTCAAAACTTTTTATTCGAAAATCTTTATCTTTTCATTGTGAAAACGATTTTATAGTACAACGATTTCATCATAATGCGTAGTATAAAATATTCATTTTACGTTTCAAGTAAATCTGACAAGTTACAGTAAAGCAATTTTTTTTATACATTATTCTTAATATAAAAATATTAACTGAAATTCCGTGCATGTAGAAATACATATAAATTATAAGAATTGTCTATTATTTGAAAAAATTCCCTGAATATGGAAAGTTTCTCGTTGAAATATTCTTCTTGTAAGATAAGTAAGATTTTAGTCAAAATTAGCATAATAGTAGCATTTTTAAGATTTATTAATATTATCACGCTCACTATATTCAATAATAATAGATAAAAAGATCCTATTCGAAGCGTGGATAAGTTTAAAAATACATAACTTTAAGCATCTCTAATTCTAATTATTTTCTATATCGAAAATGTTACATTATTCTAGTCACAGTTATGGCCATACGAGACATTTTCTCCACCATGGATATATTCACTCTTGTATTATAAATTCGATGAATCCATGCATTCGTTGATTCTCCTATCCTTTTTTTATTTTATTTCTACAATATATTTAATTAGTAGAGCTATATCCTCTGAACACATAATTTTTTACAGAGCTTGAGAGACATTATGCTTCTTAGTCTTACATTTGTCTAAATTATTATTACCATTTTCTTACTGTTCAGATGAATATCTTTAGGTTAAAAAATGAGTTGCTTGTTTTGAATATTCATTTTAAAACTTTGAATTGCAGTAAAAATTATTTGAATAAATTATCAGTTTGGAGTCAGAAAGATAGTTGAAAAAATGAAACGGCATCGTATAATGTAAAAATAATAGTTATTTTATTATTACAATATAATTAGATCAATAAGACAAAATCATAAGATATCATAGCATATGTAATACATGAGTAAGAAACGAAGTTCATAGAAAGATCTAACTACTAATTAACGGTTATGATATACCTCTAGATTTAAAATATCAAGCTTTTTTTCACTAGTTTATCGCAATTCAAAATAATAAGATTTATGACAGCATCTCCGTTCAGAAATAATCTTTTTCGGCTTCAAATAAATTCTAAATAATGTGCCAATAATTATAAACTCATCAAAATTCTTGTATTCCTGCTACGGTACTAATATTTGTTCAATTATAGTAATGCTTAAATACAGATACCTTTAGTATCATATTGGACAAATATTGCTTCTATATTAATGGACATTATTACTATTAACAATAACATGTAATAATTGATATCATTTTATTAATTTGTTTAATGATATTTGATATATCGATAACTATCGCTCATTCAATTATATAAATTTACTAAGATCACAAATGCTTACTATGTATTCAGTGCTATCAGTCAATAACTCCGAATATATAATTGGAAAATGGAACATTATCCCGCAAATGCCTTACGTGATTTCGCGTAATTTCTATAAGTGCCCTAAATCAAAACTTTGAAATTTGAGACGTAACTGGAGCTGCGTATTGCAATCGATCGCAGCGACCTCAACCCCGCTCCCTCCCTTCTCTCGGCACGGTAAGGTCATTATATTAGCGTGAAACCATCAATAAATCGGCGATAGAATGGAAAATAAGACTTGGCAAAAGTGTGAGTGCAGTTGAAGAAACTTTGGAACCGCGAAATCTATGGGTGTGGCAGGAGGGAATTAAACAATGGTCTCCTCGGCTTATCGAGTGTATTATATATATATATATATATATATATATATATATATATATATCGGACTCCACGAGACAATTGCAACGCGCATATATTCTGCGATAAAGCGCGAGTGCGAGTGGGGCGGGGGAGGGGGGAGGGCGAGCGGCGAGGCGCGATTGGAGCCATTCGTTGCGCGTTCGATAAAAGCAACATGCTTCTGGTCCGCCGCGCTTCTCTCCTCTTTCTTCCCCCTGAGAGGCACGAGCGCCTCCTCTTGGAGTTTGTGGTGGGAAGGGAGGGGGGGCGGAGCCGACAGAAGGGGTTTCGCGAGATCTCAAATTGCTTACATTTGCATTATTCATTAAGCCAAATCGATTGACTTGACTGTGCGCAGCACCGCCGTCTTAAGACCATCGCCCCCTAAGCCGCGATTGTGGAATTTATATATATATATATCTATATATCGATAGCGAAACGCCACACTCCCGCCACCCGCCACCCTCGAGGATAAGCAGCTGGAAGTTTTCCGCGAGAAGGACTCTTTAAAGTTTTGCTTAACGAACGTTATTGCGCGCGATAAAAGTGCGCGTGCGCCCGCGGTGTCGGTTCGTTAGGCCCTTGCCCGAGGTTTGACTGCCAGTTTAAGAGGCGCGGAGTTTCTCTGAAGCCTTGTTTTGTCTTTAACCGGGTTATATCATGGAATCGAGCTGTGACAAATTAACTTCTCACCGGGGATATAATTTAAGGTAATTTACTGTACGCAATGGATTAACGTTTTTATATAACTTATATATGAATTATTATATAATAATATAATTTATTATTTATTATATAATTTTATATAACTGTTTCTTATTATTGACATGGTATATAAACAACAATGTATAAACAATTGTTAACTTATTAGAATAAACGTTCAATTGATTCCTAGACCTATTAATTTATTGAAAGAGTACACACACAATAGACGATATTTTATAAAGCCATAAATTTTCCGAAAAATTTAATGTATTGCCATTATCGTACAATTTTAATATTCTGATAATTCTTAATATTGTAGGCTAATATGTGAATTATATTGCAACGATTATGACTCAGTTCTTTAGTAAAAAAGTTTTTTTTAACTTTACAACAATTATAAAATGAAAAATTGTGTGTTGTATGAGAGGTATGTTAACTTGGCCTTATCAGTGCCCCAAGAGTCAACGTCAAGGGTCAGTTAAAGGGGAAAGGAATAAAACAATCAATTTTTTAGTCCAGAACACGATTGCAGGATCTTGAACAACAAAGTTAACAATAAAATTATAAAACATTCTATTTTCTATGCCAAAAATACGTTTCATTGTTTCAAGTTAACCATCTTTCATTGCCTGATAACCTTGAATATAAAAACTAAAAGTAGGTCAAATGTCAGTGGAAGTTTGTATGCCATCATATACGACTTAATCTGCATTTTTTTTACTATACATTATTCTACAAAGCTATAAATCCTCGTTATCTATTGTAATATTAAGTTTTAAGCATTTCCAAAATTTCTAATTGCTTCTAATATTTTTATTTTATGTTTTAGCCTTATATTATATTTAAATAATTAGACATTTCAAAAATATAATTTTAGCAGAAAATCACATTGCTTTCCGTTTCGTTTTTTATTTTCACGTTGAACTGACTTTTTTCATAGGTTAGAAATATGCCTTTATAATCTATATTAGTTCATGCGCTCTACAATAAACTCGCATGTGTTTTTTTAATCTCACAAGTTCCAGAATTGTGTGGCGGGGGGATTTTTGACGATTGACTATAAATTTTTTAATTTCTGTCAATTGTACAGCTGTATGAATTCCTATGTATTATTTGGGATTTTTGTAACTTTAAAATTTCGTTAGCGATATTCAGTGAGACGTACGATAGTCATTTCGCACCATGTCTTTAAAATTATAAATACATTTGCATATAATTTATATAAGCATTTAACTGAAATGAAACTAGTACTAGTTTCATATATTCCTTCGAAAAAATTCTTAGAAATACTAGAGGCTTGCCAGAATCGTCGAAAAATGTTTTCCAATCGATCGAACGCGTTAACGCACACGCGCACGATATAGACCACTTCTCGATGGCCCCGGCGATTCGAGGAAATTCCTGAAAAAGCGACTTTACGTCGCCCTGTGCCACATCGTTTTCGTTCGCTTTCGCATAAATTTGAAAGGGGTGCGCGGCGAAGAGAGGGGCAAGAGGCGGACAGGGCGAGCTTATTATTTCGCAAATCTCCGTACAGCCCTCGGCCGCGCTATCAACGCGTTGCAATTTCGGAATAAACCCCCTCGCTCTATGGCCGCGCGCTCGCGTATCGAGCGCTGCGATCTCCGGTTTTAACGGTCGCGGGGCAAACGACGCAAATGCCAGAGGAGGCCAACAAGATGCATATACGCGATGCGCCCGGGCCGAGCACCGCCGCGGCCGTATAACTAAAGATGATCGGATAAACGGGAAAGAGCTCGTCCGAGTCCCCCGGCGCGCTGCGCCCGCGCGGCGACTCGGAAAACAATGACGCGCTGCGCGGCCCTCTTCTCTCACCGGCGCCGACATATATCTATATATATATATATATATATATATATATATATATATGGATAGATGGATAGTTAGATAGATACATACATATATAGCTGAAACTGCGCGTTCGCGAGCGAAGGCTCCCCGAAACGCGTGCCTCGGAATCTCGACGAGACATCGGCGAACATCCTCTTTCTCTCTCTGTCTCTCGCCTTGGTTAAACGAGTTTGCATGGAATTGGTCGTTCGGCGCGGCCGCCTCGCAGCTTTGCGCCCTCAACGTTGTTCACGAGAAAAAGAGGAGCCCGAAGAAAGTACCAAGTTACGCGCCCGAAACGAGGAAAGTATAAGGACGATTCTCTCTGTTATTCATCTCTCTATCTCTCTCTTTCTCTCTTTGGCTCGAGTCTCCAGCCAGTACTTACACTGCTTTTACTCCGATAAGTGAAGAGGGTAAACGAGAGAGAGGGAGAGAGAGGGAGAGATGGAAAATGCAGTAGCTTAGCGCACAGAGAAAAAAGTTAGCGGGCAGAAATAGAAGAATGAAACAGTTTTTCCAGCGATAAAAATCGCGGAAACTTTCCTCTCGATCTGGCACGGCACTGTAACCCTCCCTCCCATCAGTCGAGCGCTCGTCGTCGACTCACGGCTTCTATATTCTCTATTTCTAATTTTTTCACTCATATACTTGGTTGGCTTCCTCTCGCTCTGTCGCAATATGCATTTTTTTATGATAAGACGATGTGCAACATTAATTGATTTATGAAAAAAAATAGAAAACTATCGTGTGCGCCAAGTTCTACGATGCCATACCAATTACGATGTTAAATTTAATCAAACTGAAAGTCTTACAGCAGGAATACCTCGCTTCACACAAAGAATATTCCGGTCCATGATTGATTTATATTATGTTAATATAATTATTTATTTATATTATATTATTTATATTATGACGGATTTATGTTAACAAAATGCTTATAGATGATTGATTAGACAAGGAGACATCATTAACACAACTCAAAGACAATTTTTACCATACCATTTTTTCTATCAAAAATGTATTGAATATCATGAAAAATAAACAATACAGAATATAGAAGTATATGTATTGCAAATAAAATTAGTATGCATATCGAGTTTTGAGAATATTAGCTTTCTGCTCTTATTTATGGAAAACTTTATACAGTGTTAAGTTAAGGATGATATCAATTAAAAATTTCAATAAAATTAAAATAAGAATATTGTATTTTAAGGGCAATTATGATTTATTAAATTTCAGTTCTAAATTTATCATTGTGTAAGCATCATACTAATTTACTTTTTCACATTAAAGTAGAGAAGCTAATAACGTATTCAATACATCAATCTTTATAATTTATAAGTGGAAAGAGAGAAAAAGCTAAAAATTAATTTTCGCTGTTTTAATGGGCAGGAATCAAAATTAAATTAAAGCAGATATGATATGATTGTATTTCTGAAAATAAAAGCAGTACTTTGAAAAATAACAAAAAAATATTATTCAAGTCTACTCAAACTCGTTTTTCGAAAACCTTATATAGTATAAGATGATATTAAATCGTGAAAATCAATGTAACGATTAGGAAGAGGACTATTTTGAATGCAAGAAAAGAACGAAGAACAGTACTTTTTGTTCTGATTTTCAAAAGTGCGATTCGTTTTAAGACAATGTAGTTGATTTATTGAAACATACAGAAATACAGAACGATTTTCTTAGGTTTAAAGTATAAATTAATTTTCGACGCGGTGATGGAAATTAGTTCTCCCGTCAATCTATTTTTCTTTTGAAAACAGTTGCAACGGTTTATATTCCAATTGCACATACCTAATACTATAACTAAGTAGTGTACGTGCAATCATCGAAAATGGAATACATATATTAAAATGCCCTCGTTACGGGGTACTTTTATAAATAAAGAATTTTTGTATAAACATGAAATTTATTCGAAAAGGCAAACTTGCTTACGAAACTTTTCGAATCTTCGCGAAGTTTCCCTTGCATTGTAAGTTCATCATAAAGTTGTCTAACTGCATTGTACTCAAAAATTATTCTACGTTTGTGAATTTTTCGGCCAAGAACTATGCAACTCCGTTAGAATTAATTTCGTCCTCTACTTTGTATTCCGTGCCAGGGCACATCTACATGTTGCCTTTAAGTTCATCCCACCTTATACGACTCGGAAAAGAAAACACGAGAGAACTTTTTTCTCATTTTCTCTCTCTCTCTCTCTCTCTCTCTCTCTCTCTCTCTCTCTCTCTCTCTCTCATCTCTCTTGTGCGAAATGGCCGAACAAACCACCCCGTCCTCGAGAACAACCCCGTGGTGAACGACGACATCGAACACGTGCGCATAGAGCTACCATGTCCGCGAAAAAACTGAAAGCGCGAGCTTGACCTCATTGGCCATCCCACAAAGCCATTAATGCTAATCGACTTCTCTCTCTCTCTCTCTCTCTCTCTCTCTCTCTCTCTCTCTCTCTCTCTTATGTCACTGTACAGTGCGAATGCGCAACAAAAGAAAGCAGTGCGTAAGTCAAAGTAATAAATGACAGGAATGCACGAAAATGCGAGAGAAAGAGTTATACGCCCGGATATACGGTAGTATACGACGAGTGCCAGATCGAGGAGGTGGGGCTAAGTTTCCTCTCCCCCCACCCGTCCCATCGAGGGAGAAAGCGAGCCGCATAAATAATTTTAATCGACTCGTTGCGCGATATACAGGATACATAATAAAGCCCCTTCCCCGTGGGGTGGAACTGAAAGAAGGATGGGGGGGGGGTTGCGTTCTCCCTGCGTTGCCGCGACTGCAGCGCAAGCGCGGATTTTTCTCTCGCTGCCTCGTCGCTGCTTTTACCGGGAAAACTTTACGTCCTCTTGCGAGTAGTATAATAGTCGCCTCGATGTGTAGAGTTGTGCACAAAGGCGCGGTGGCATATAACAAGTAGTGGGAGGAAGAGTCTCTGTCATTTTTTTTTGTTTCTTTTTTTTGTTTTTTTTTTTGTCAAAGGCGTAGAAGAGAGCTAGTCGAGGATTTTCGCGTCTATTTTGCCTCTAGGCATAAAGTTGCAATTTCGACGATTCTCGATTTTGACAGGGGAAGCTTTCAATCGACGAAATTGAAAATGTACGCCAAGCTTTCATTTATCTTTGATCATTTGATCACTGCGAGCTTACCTTTTTTTGTCCTCCAATTTTTTAAAATTATTTCCTTTCAAAACTCTCTCCTATAATTCGTATTTTTTATAATCGTAAATTTCTTCATTATAATGAAAAATTCTTTACAATGATAACAGAACAATCGATGTATTCGTCAAGCATCTAAGAAGAATATAAAAATATAAAAATCTGCTAAAGTAAAAAATTCATTTTATGTTATAGATTACGAAAGCCATGATACACTCAAAAACGAATGAAAGACTTTAAGTTATGTGATAATCTGTGCTATAAACAATACTATCAATTTAATAAATAAAGAGGATATTCATAAATTTTAAATAAATTATTAATTGAATCAATTCATTATAAATTCACTTTCATATCGTAAACAAAATGATTTATCAGCGCTAATAAAATTTATAAGATCATTCGAATCAATCATCGAAATATTTTAATGTAAAACAGGATAAATCCATAATATTTCTCATTGAGACTAAAAAAGGAAGAATACCAATCGAAAAAGATTATTTCAAAATATTCTTAATTAAAATGCACTCTGGAAAAGATTTTAGATTTATCATTATTGTGACTGGAAAGCGCTATTTTTCCC
This sequence comes from Sycobia sp. Sy_11, assembly GCA_018907035.1. Taxonomy (NCBI): domain Eukaryota; kingdom Metazoa; phylum Arthropoda; class Insecta; order Hymenoptera; family Epichrysomallidae; genus Sycobia; species Sycobia sp. Sy_11. Next base: position 2,512,303 of record JACCIC010000018.1, on the reverse strand, counting down.
CATTGATAATCTATGCATTGGAGAACCGCCGTCGTGCCATGGCCGGAAAACCTTATTGTTTTCCAATACTTCATTTCTCAGATGTATATATTTTACATTGAAGAAAACTTGAAAAGTGTTTTCGAAAGTCGAAGGAAAAATCGAAATTTAAAAGAAATGAAAAAGTTTCGTTTCTTTCCACCGTTAAATAAGATATACGCTAAGACTTCGTCTCCCGCTATAACCGAAAAACTGAAAAATCGTCTTTTCTGTAATTGATATTTTACTTTGAAAAAAAGAAGGAAGCTCGAGTATATTGAAGATAAAACGTTCCTATAAAAGGATATAAAGGAATATTTTACTTTGTGAAGAATTTTGAGGTGCAAGTGAGTAGGTTCTGCGAGAGATTTAATATTACTTTATGGAGCATGGCTTTCTTCGCGAAACCTAAAAGGGTAAGATTGGGGTGGGCGTGTAAAAGGGACACGTCGTTCTCTAGAGACACCATCACAGTAGTCGGCCTGCCGGTAGCTGTACCCGTAGCTGGAATTCTAAGATTCTATGCAAAAAAATTTCTGTTAATCTTTATCATTATTTCCGATAGAAGCATAGAAAAAAAAATATTATTCTAATTCATACTTAAAATAATAGATAGATATCAGTAGGGTAATATCGATGAAAAAAAGTATGAGCTTTATTGAATAATCTACTATAGTTGAATACTCAGTATTCAACTGCTCAATTTTACATATGTGAGAAAATTTGAAACATTTATCCAAACATACTTTCTTTTAACAATATCAATAAAAAAATCATCGTTCATATTCCACTGCCCATTTCTTCCAAACTTTCTTGCTGACATCATCTCAGTTAATTAATTTTCATTTCCTTCTGGCATTTATTATTCTTATATAAGTAAACTCTATATCTTATGATTAAGGCGATTTCTTGAAAATTTTTAATTACAATTTTCATAATTTTATTTTCAACCAAAATTTCATGAAAATTTCATTAAAAATTTTTATCATAAAAATTCTTGGAGGATAAGTAAAAGCTTTTAAGCTTTTCAAAATGAAATCTATTTTAGTATATATATATATATATATATATATATATATATATATATATATATATATAGTATTAAAAATATATAAGAATAATAGGGGAAGCTTAAAACTGTAAACAAAATTTGCAACCTATCTCCGTGTACATAAGTGGCTGTGAGAATGATGGGTGATCATGCATGTAGGAGTCACGGGGAGTTTTCAAACGAGCTATTAGTGTGTGAATAGTGAAACAGCGCTATAAAAATTGCATTTTATGTACGGAAAAATGTCACTGCTCAAAATGTAGTTTTTTTAAACTCCTTACGGATAACGGACAACTCAATTATTACAAAATATCAGAAAAATTATAAAAAATTTCGGTTCGTTTAAGTTTTATTAAGTTTTTTTTAAATAAAATTAATAATTAGTTACTATAAAAAATTGCATTTTATTGGATATTTATCATATTAAACTCACTTAAGCCTCTCGTAAAAGCATTTCTTACCTTCTTAAATGCCATACGGTTTATAAAAAAATTATACTTTTTGTTCTCTCTTTACCTATATAAATATATTCATACACAATAGATAATACAGTGGTAGAAATCAATATATTTCCCAATAAGAACGATTTTACGCCTTTCTGGTACTGAAATTTGCACCAAAACTACCGTTTCGCTCTCCATACCCCCGAATGTATATATCCTCGCTCTGACGTAAAAACGTCTATAAGAATGTGCGTAAAATCTGAGATGGCGGAAAAAAGATCCCCCCGGTGATGCCGGTAAACAGTCAAAAAAGCTCGCACATGAAACTCATGCCACTTATCTCTGATCCCGCGCACAATTTTTTTAGTCGCGGGGCCACCATCCGGCAAAGCGCGAGCGCCCATCCCTCTAACGTATGCGTCCGCGGGGCAATCTAGCGAATATATATATATATATATATATATATATATATATATATTACATACACACACACACATATATATATATATATATATATATATATATATACATATATGTATCGCACGGTAGCTCCCGCAAACCCCGGCGGCCCGGGTTTCGTGTTGAACGATATGACGGTAAAAAACAAAATAAAGAGGGAAAATGCCTTTTCAACATTTGCGAATGCTAGAGTTGTTACTAAACGTTGCTCATGAAGTAATGTTTACCGGAATCCAAGTATCCTGCGCAGGAATGCCGAGATTTTTTTTGTTTTGTTTCTAAAAAGCAGAATTAGCAAAGAGTGATTAACCAAAAAATCTACACTCTTGTAGACGTAAAATATTCGTAGCACGTAAAAATATCTCAGGTGAAACTCAATATTGGCTTCCTTTAATTTCATTGTATTAGAAACTGTAAAGGACGATAGAAATTTCACGCCGCAATATTTTCACTATTACAAAAAGTTGCAAAACGTCCTCTCAGAGAAAATCTTAAATATTTAAGAAGCTCGAGGAATTAATTGTGACTGACTCTATCGTCGGATAAAATACATATTTAAACCTACTACAACAGTATAACTTAATTATTATTTTTATGCTTATTTTATAAATTAATTTTATGACAGTTAGAATAGAAAAGTAAATACTATGAATAATAATTTTTTTTTCTGTTAAATCAGTTATGAATTGATTTAAATTTATATGCTCTACTTTTATCTGACTTTAACATTATATATATATATATATATATATATATATATATATATATATAACATTGTTCTTCTTTTTTAAATTGTTCTCTTTTCAAATTTGCTCAGATCATCCGTATTAAGCATTGACAAGTGATCATGAGCAAAGAATTTTATTAACACAATTTTTCTATCAAATTAATTTTAAAAATAACAGGTGGTGTTCCTGATAAAATAACTCTTATCACTACATTATGAAATGCAGTTACAGATAAAAAATTTATTCCTTTTTCTTTCAATTCAAGTCGAACTGAATTCTATTCGATTTATACGAAAATTCTCCCTGTCTCATACACATTAATTCGAATATACATTTATCAATGTAAAATAATGTACAATATTTCAAAGAATAATGGTACATTATTTTGTATGACATACGTAAAGCATAAAAATAGCGACGATACGTGTATTATTTATATCCGTATCAACAATCCATTAGAGAGAAAATTTATTGGTAGAGTTTGCTTAGCTTATGAAGTAGAATCTAAAATTTAAAAAGTTTCCCCATATGAATATCCCATTTTTACAGCCAATCGTCACGCCATAATTGAAGCTACAGATATGGGGCTAATAAATTCGAACCTTACCTACTAAATATCCACAGACCCCGTCAGCAATTTGAAATGCAGTATTAGCATGATTTCGCAATGATCAGAAATTGAGTTATGAATAATAATCTATGAATAATAATTATGTAGTACTTGGAGAAATCAGATATTTTGATAATAGGATAAATATAGAATATAACGTGAGACATAAATCTATAAAATTAATCATTTAAAGAAATTCCAAAAGGTAATTTAAAAAATTTAATCAATATTATTGATTAAAGGGGCTCTTTATAATTCTTAAAATAAATTAATTTTTTTAAGCTTTTTTTAAACATGAAGATCTCCTTCGAACTCTGAAAATTCTTTTTAAATATTTTTTAAGAGAAAAACAGTCAAATAATCAGGACGATCTTGTTAACAGAACCAGTTCAGAATCACATTCTTAAATGTGCTACGTCGATGAGCCAATGCAAATTTATACTCTGCCTAAAGAAATTATAAGAAAATCGAAAAAGTATTTTTACAATGAGATTTGTTGAGACCAAAAAGCAAGTTACGGCTTAAAATTATTGTTAAAATGTTTTCGTCCTTTTTAATTATCTTGTCATATATATGCTCATCGAATTTTATTACATTTGAGAAAATGACTGTTCAGTTATGTATATTAAGCGGTATAAAATTATTTATAAATCGATTGAAGAATTTTTATGGATGGCCAACGGATCGCTCCTGCGCGTCCCGATCGTTTAAGACAATCGGATAACGTTTAAATTTAACAGTTAGACTCTCCGATCTACTGCGGAGTATAGTCGGCGGTTATTTTGCATTTTTATTGACTAATATCGAAGATTCCGTGCTGCGCCTCCATCCTCACCATCGATTTTTCCCTCTCTTTCACCCTCCTTAATCAGCGATATGTTATCGATTCGATGCATTTTTCTCCCCTCGGATCGTAAATGCTTTCATACTATTCCGATGCCGGCCTTTTAATTCGAGTTCTGCGAAAAAAAAATATTTTTTCGCATTTCTCATTTGTGCATAAAATATACTATAATGAAATTCATTTAAATGCTTCGACGATAAAAACTTTATTTTCTGAATTCAAATAGTTTACTCTTTCGATAAAATGATATTATTCAGTGATATGAATGAAGCTATACGGATATTTGAAATCAAATTTTTATTATCATAATATATGGGATCATTTTCAATTCAATATTATTATCTATTCATGTGTATAGTGATGCAATAATTTTTAATTATGATTTATACATTATAGAATTAATAATTTTATTAGCACAAGACGAATATATTATTATTATTGTGGTAAACTAGACCATCGAGTTTAATGTAGATAGAAGCAAACACACTAATAATTTTATACTAATTTAGTACAAGATAAACCTTAGGTAAAAGTACCATCGATTACATTTATTATCATTTTGAATGTAAAATTTATTACATATAAGCCCGTACTATTAATTTTATTAATCGATCGCATTCAGAAGAAGGTATACGTATTCAGGAATAATATCATGTGAAATATTAAACATTTATTGTTGTAAGTAGATTAATCCTAGAAAAATCATATTACATAAATTGGATGTTATTGTAATAACACACATGGAAAATGTACTTAATTTATATTTGTTTTTATTAAATATTATTAATATGAGCAACATAGCGGAGAGCTATTTTTTGGAGGTAATGTCCAATAAAATTTTTTTTCTACGCTGAATATCCTTTAATATTTTAATACGAACTTTAGCAGCGTTTCTTATTTCTCAAATGTACAATGAATAATTAGAAAAACAAATCGTTAATAAGGCGTGCTCATTTTAATATAGCAAATACATTCGACTTTTACATTTTAACTTCGAACGTAAAATGACTACCGATATTTTATATTTATTAATCTGGGTGAGAAAGATATTCCATTTGAATAAAAATGAGGATGCAAGTGATATGTTTAAAATATTTAGAATCGTTCATTGCAATTAACAAATTCTTATTTTCGCCTTAATTAAGTATTATTCAGCTAACACACATGGCTTAAGTTCCAATATCGGCAAATCGTAATTAGAATCCAAGTATCACAAACAATATTAGCAATATGAAATCTCGTAAGAAAATAATATACAACAGACAGTAATCATACGATACTATAACCAAAATGTATATATGTATCCGACGTCTTGGCCCGCAGCTTCTCTTCAAGATAAATCCCCACACGCCCCCCCCCTTTTCTTAATCAGATAATACCCATACGTATCTGGCTCATTATGCCCCTATCCCATCTCACCTTACAGCCCAGTCGTGACAGCTTACCCAATACATAGCTAATTTATCCCACGACTTCTCTCTAATATCGAGACATTTAACGCGTCGGCGTAAAAAGGTAAACGCGCGGGGCTAATCGGTCCGGCAAGACGATCGTTTAAGAACAATCTGCGAGAAATTAAACGGTAGCCGGGATTTTAAGCTGAAAAGTAAGTGTATACAATGGACGACGGGTCATTAAACGAAAGTCGAGAACAATACTCGGCTCCGTTGCTCTTTACGCGCGGGCGGCCGCCTCGGCTCGCGGCAAACGTGCCTCCTCGACGGCCGCCGCGGGCCGGCTCGCCCGAGTCGCTTTGATCTTCTGGCCCTCCCTCCCCCCCCCCGCCCACCCCCACCCGTCCACGACTAATTATTACCTCCGGCTACAAAATAATTAAAGTTTCCATTAAGAGGATTCCAAGTTTTGTGCGCGCGAGCGCGGCCTCGCTTTCAGCGATTCGAGCCCCTCCCCCCTCCCCCGCCCCCGCACCCCGATGCTTAGAACCGCGACGGCGCGGTGTCTAAAAGTATATATAGTTGACATACTTAACGGGGCGCGAGCGAGCGCGCGCCCAACTTGATTTTCCCAATGGCGAGTATTTGCAATTATATTTACGCTAATGATACTAACGAACCAAGTTTTAATTGAGCGTCGACGATTTTACCCCCCGGGGGGTGGCTCTGCCAATTATGAATGAGCGAAAGAATAGGGGGGGCGGGAGGGAGAGGGTGGAGTAGTGCGAGGCAGACAGATATTGTGGGGACAGGTTGAGGGGACCGGGGATTTCAATAAGAGTTTCGAGTGGCCGCATTAGGAGCTTTTATCTTCGGCCCCGTCGTCTCTCGTTTTGCAAAATCGGGCTTCCCGCCACCCCTCACCGCCGTCCGCATCCCTCTGCTGCCTGCAGCAGCAGCCGCTCTGCTTCGCCGTGCGTGCAACTTCTCCATCGCGCGCGGCAATCAATGCGCGTACAATGGGCGCTCGCCGCACTTATCGCGGGAGCACACGGCGCGAGCCTGCTGTAGAGCTGGAAATTATTCCGAAAAATTATTTGTCCGATAGAGCTGAGATGAATGGAGATGTGCCGAGGCGCCTTTTAATCGCCTACGCATTTTGCGCGATCGCTGACGGTATATAAAGGGGGAGAGGAGAAATTCCTGAATGTGGTAATGAAAATGTTATTCAACAGCAAGGGCGTCCCATTTCAATATTTGTCGGTGTTTGGTATTTGAGAAGGGCACATGTTTACGAGTAGATATTACAATTTATTATTAATTCATTTCATAGACGATGAGCCAGAAAAGCATCTAACTTTTAATTATACGCTTGAATTATTATGAAATCATTGAATCATTGTTGTTGCACCAACAATGCTAAGTATTACGTTATTCAGGCATTTTGAAAGCCTTCTCTCCGCATCATTAAATACCGATATAGATCATATGTGAATTGAATAATTGCATATGCTCGAATACTTCAATTGAAGAATCTTAACGTTTTGTTTTTCAGTTTGGTATTGACAAGTTTTAGCATAGGTTAGGCATATCATGTCTTTAGTTTTTCATTTGCTCAATCTGTCTATGCTTGGTTTTTCCAGAGCTACCCAATATCTTTCGAGATCACTGCTCAATAGAAAATGCCACAGTCATTCAAATACAAATTTAAAGATACATATCAATAGTATTGTTTCAGATCTGATTTCTTTTTTCAAACATATAATTCTGTTTAACTATTGGATAAGTAAAGCTTATCACAATGAAAACATAACTTATGATAAAACAATCGTAAAGACTAGATTTATTATGTAAATATTTTTATATACTCTCCGTATAATTAAAATAACGCTTACTTATTGTAATAACATAAATAGTCACGCATACTTTAATAGAATTCATATTACCATTCTACTAATAATATCTAAATTATGTAGTCTGACATTCTTCATAAGAATAATGTTAGTAATTTTTAATATTATTAATAATATAAGATTTATAGAAGTTTACAATTTGAAATTTATCTATCTTTTAATCAAACTGAGACTAGATCTGGTAAAATTCATGTTATCTATATCATACTTATTTTATCTATATTATAAATCTGTTAATACATATGAATGTACTACACAGAGTAGCAAAATAACTAATGCGAAATAATTGTGGAAAAATAGTTTTCAAATATACTTTTGTATTTATATATATATTACCTATTAATTTTAATTTTCATTAGAAAAATTTTTTAAACACACAATTGATCAATACTAATTGAAAACATTTTTTTTGAACCATAATATTGAGAATTCACAATAAATTTCTAAACCTCGGTAAATATCACAGTATGTTAACATACTATGCTTTCTAAAAATATATTAAACAATGAGAAATATGGTATTAAAAAAAATATTGGGCGTATAATAACGGCGCAACCAACGCCTAGCGATCATCCTCGATTTTCTCGCAAAACCGGGAGATAACGCGCATAATTACAGTCACTAACAACCGCTACTCCATGTCGGCGATCGAGCAGAGCTCCAATTATGCCTCCTCTATCCCCGCCCTTGGTTCGGCGCCGCTAAAAGGAATTAGGAATTAATTGAGCAATTCAATTCAGATTCATGAGGCCCGCGTGGCCGGTGCCCGACTTTCCCCTCCCCGTTGTCCCGCCCCCTACTGCTTCCGAAAATTTATAGGGAATTCGTCGGGAGCGAGATGGATAGATCGAAGGGGATCCGGCGAATTTGCCCGTCTTCCTGTATTGTAAAACGCACCGGCCGCTACACGTCACGCGCTGTGCATGCGGATAGGGGGCGGGAGGGGCGGTTAAAGCCGCACGTCGCGCTCCGCTGCCGCAAACGGAACGAAGAATAACCTCGTCAGCTTTATTACCCCTCCCCCCGCCCGCCCGCCCGCCAACCTCGCCCCTCACCGCCGTCCACTCCATTTATGGCTATCTCGCCCGTCGACGTCGTCGAAGAGCTTTCTCCAAATAGCGGAAGTCGTTGGGATCTTGATGATGAGGGACGACGGGGCAGGGGATCGTCGGCTCGTCCGCACCGGACAATCGAATTTAAGCGCGCGGAGTATCGTCACGAAACTGGGGCGGATCTGCATAATTTTCCAGGATGCAAAGGGCCCCCGGTTGCGGTAATGGGCCAGAGCGGAAGCCGCAAAAATTGCTTTTATTTGCAAGACGCGCTGAATTTTCTAGAATGGAAAGAAATGTAGGAAAAGAAATGTTTTGGCGTATGCAAATGAAAAGTGAAGAAGTGACAGAATTCACGCAGTTAGCCGAAAGAATTTATATATACGTTCTCTTAATGTATTTTTACTTATACAGTTCAGTTATAATTATGTTTTTAATATAGTTCTCATTCCTTCACAACGCCCACGAGAAACCAATTGTTTTGATTTAATCGCAATTTCATAAGACAACAGCAGTAATAATAATTCTTTTTTCAAAGGAACAAATATGAATAGCTTCATCAAATAACTTTGATCCGAGAAGGAGCCGATCATTTTCGTAAACTAGAATATTTCATTAATTACAAACACTGTAGAATTCAATACGAAATAGGCAGTGAATATAGTTAAATTAAATACCCAATACCTTAAGAAATGATTATTTTCAAAGTAACGACTGAAATATAGAATAAAAATTTGCCAGCTATTCGAATGGATTAGTCACTCGTAAATGGGAAAGAAGCTCAGGGACATGATTATGGAGAGAAACTTCTACACGTCATCAGTTGACAGGGCTACAGTGGAATTTTTGATATGACTGCAGGATTCATGGTTTTAGATTTTTGACGAGACCAAGCACGATTTAATAAAGGGAGATTATTCTAGTTTCAGATTATTCCAGGTATGATTCCGAGCATATCACTATTACGAATAAACCGAAGAACTCAGAATATCAGTAGAATCCTATATAAAAATTGCATTTTTTTCAATTGTTTTTCAGAAAAAAGACGTAGAGAAATATGCCCGATGAGAATTTATATTCTCCAGGTCTTAAGTGATTAGATTTTATATTAACTATTTTTATTTTTTTAATTATGATTGACCTACAAAATTTGGCAAAACATCACAAAAACGCTGTGATATTACTTAATTTTTTATTCAAAACAAAGCTATGTTTTTACTTCGTTGAACTATTGAAGATCAAGGAGGGTTAAATTTGTAATAGACCAATCTTTTATTAATAAATAATAATTATAAAATATAATATACTTTTCTACGGAATAGTTATGATAATAACAGCTGTAAGATGTACCGTAAATACAGCAGTTTGCCTAATCTCTCAAATATTTCGTATAATCGTGCATTCCTTCTTCTCGATAATGTGTCTTATCGATGATAGTTGAGAACATACCATTTTTAAAACGTTCGAATACTTCGAAAAAGTTTAAAGATCTTCTCTTCATAATTATTTATGTTTGATTTATTCGATCGTACGATGTCCAATACAAAGTGCACGCTGCATTTAAATGCAAAGTATTAATCATACATTAAATATTCAATGAATTTAAATATCCATCCAAAGTATCGTGAAAAACACTTTTTTGGATAATTCAGCGCAATGAAGAAAAAAGAAAATAAATCAAATCAGTATAACGTTTGATTTATCGAAGCACTGAACGCTGCACATAGCACGACTGCACACAGCGCAGTCGCATTCGGAACAGAGTAGTTGATTTCACGGAGCGGGAGCGAGGGACTTTAACGGATCTATCAGTGGAGTTCCGATCGCTAAACCAGGAAAGAGCGAGGAGAGGGCTAAGACGGCAATAGCTGAGAATTCATCTCACGTAAAAGTCATTACTTTTACCGATATTAACGAGGGCGAATCTCTTTCTTGCGCAGGACCGGAAGTGCAGCTGCGCGATAAGAATAAAGAAGCAAAGTGTTTTTTTTTCGTTCTCCCCCGAAGCTCTTTCACTCTGCAATCTCATGCTCTCTCTCTTTCTCTCTCTCTCTCTCTCTCTCTCTCTCTCTGGATCTTTCCCCCTCCCGATCACTCCCTTCCTTTCCCTAACTGCCACCTCTCTGTCTATCTGTCTCTCTCTTTCTTTCGCTGTGGCACATACAAGCTTTATTTCTGTATCACTTTTTATACCTACCTCTATCCCACGCTAACTCGTGAACGCTTAATACTTGTGATTAAATTCAGCTGCGATCCGAATAACACGCTTAGGCTCTATTTTTTTGGCTACAATTCAATAATTTTGAATTCAAGACCATTTTTCGCAAAAGCTTTGTTGAAAATTAATCCTACAATCTTGCAAGAGAAAAGTTATACTCAGCTTAATATGGTTATGTTTTTTTACTCAATCTGCGTCATACGTCAATGTTACAGAATATTTGTCTTTTTGACAATTTCAAAGAAAAGAGACAGATTATTATAAAAAAATTGGTGACAATACATAAGTAAGTTCGTCTAATTATTTCAAAAATTAATTTTATCATACTAGTATAAGCATACTAGCTACAGATAGCTTGTAAATTTTCAGCTACATAAATTTTTTCATTTGTTTCATTCCATATTTATATTTCAGACATCGGCCGTATTTAAGTTAGATTGAAATCTTAACATTAAAATTCTATATTTTTTAAGATTTATCTGAGATATGGTACTGATCAAATATAGTTTTAATAATGTCCAAAACGAAATCATAGTTTATTTATGATGAATAGTGTGTTATAAAAGCAAAATAATTATGTTGAATTGAATAAAATTCTAAATAAAGTTCTAAGTATATATTAAAAAATTTTTCGAAAATAAAAAAAATTAAGTATAATAATACGGTACATATAGCGTTGTATAGGCTAGTAAACACAGTATATTTCGTAATCTCTTCAAAGTATTGCGTTATAAAGTACGATGAAATGAGAGCAACAAAAAGCGATTACAAAAAAATATGTTCGAACCTCATTATTAAATATTAAAAAATTGTAGCTTGAAATCCATTCGTCAATAGTTTTATCACCCGCAATAAAAATTCTTATTTCGTAGAAAAAGAAATCTTTACAATTGCATTTACACAGAAACTTACCAATTTTTTCTCTCCACTAAAGTATACATCACTTTTATTTCCCCAGTCGACGCATCGCCTTCAATACTCCTGACAGTTAGCGAACGGAATTTTCTTGTAATACAGAATTATGGCTACTGCTCGACAATATAAAACCTGAATAACTGTGAGCCAATAAAAAACCGCACTTGTATAATCTCTCTAAATTTCACATCTCCGTACTATTCAATTATAAATGGCGGGAAAAAACGAGAGATCCCATTTTATTTCCCGTGAAATAAATCGCTACCGAGAAGAGAAAAATAGAGATGCACGATACGTGGGGTAAAACGTCGAGTAATTTCTCATTATTTCATTACTTTCGCAAAATCTCGGGAATACTGAAAATGTTCATTCAGCATTTTAATAAAAAAGTTCGAAGGGAAGAGAGCGAAAAAAGGGAACAGAAGAGGAGAGAGTTAGAGAACGAGAGAGACAGGCAGACAGAGGAATAAAGAAATCACAGGTTATCGGAAGCAAGAGCGATGGGGGAGCTGCAAGTAAAATATATATACACGTATAGTGATATGTAGCAAAATACGTACAGATAGAGAACGAAGTATTGTCTCACTCTTTTTTATCCTACTGAATTTACATACGGGCTCATTCATGTGCATAGAATGATACGTAGAAATAATAAGAAGCTGTGCAATAAACTTTGCCATTGAAAAATAGATATTCACATCGCGATATAATTTTTATACAACATTCTAACTTTACTATAAATTTCCGTATAGGTACCTAACATCGAAGAATGCATCTCACACTTTCTAATATATATTAATATTCAGTTTTTAATTTCTATATCAAAAACATATGTGCTCGCAATCGCTCATCCAATTTGATCACAATTCTACGTGAATAAAATAAAAAAATGAATGGATCGATAAAGATTAGTTGTAAAAAACTAAAATGAACTTCAATGCGTGCATAACTGCCTGTTAAAAAATTATTTAATATTTGAATTGGAACTGTACAGTATTTTTCTATTAATTTATTATCAATTAGTTATTAAATAAAATGTAAAGAAGAATTATTTCCGATGGATGTCATCTCTAGTTACTGCTGCGTCATATTGGAACAAAATATTAGTTTAATAAAATTCATTTTAAAACAAAATGAAAACAAATAGTTAAACGACAACATTTTGCAAATATATGAAGAAAAATTCTTAATTTTACGTGGATTAATTACTTTTAAAATAAATTATATTCTATTTCATAACTTCGCTAAGTAATTATCGACGCAAACCGTAAAATATGTTTCTCTACACTTTCTCAACGTAATTAAAAAATTAAAATTAAATCTTAAAGAAATGGCTAATGACTCCATTGCTTAATGAAAAGTTGCCAGAGAAATACTGAAAAATTTTGCATTAAATATATTCACTAGTTTTTTTCATCATAGCAATCGTTGAACTAAATCAACATCTTCAGTAAATATTTCAAAAGTATTGATTCGCATAAGAATGTTTTACAAGTATCTTACTGCACACATTGAGGTATAAATTCTGCGTACTAAGAATTAGATATATTACTTCTACATTTCCCTTAATAATGTTTTATGCTAAGTAGTTTCTATTTACGAATTGGATAAATTATATGTATAACTTAAATTGACAACTATAGAAAATGACTCTCCAGTAATGACAGATAAAGTAAAACATAAAATTCTGCAGAAGCACGCACACACGCAAAGCCGAACGAAAAACTAGGCACGTCTAAAGATAACATAGAGATGATTCGATGGACACACTGTCACGTTTGGTTAAACTAAACTCGAGTCGATCACGGAGTTAGAGAAACGGAGCGGGGAGAGAAGAAGTTGGAAAGTAAAGTAGAGAAGCGAATCGCCGCTGAATTCCGACAGAAGGATATTTCGATGCAATTTGCCCCTCCCCCCTCCCCCGCTGCGCCGCCCATATCTCCCCATCTCTCCAAGCTCTGCGAATCTCTTACTCTCGCAGGAACGCATCGGCTGCTCTCCCCCGGGCGCGCGGTCCGCTTTCGTAGGCCAGCCTCGTCCGCCCCCACCCCCTTCCGACACATCTTTCCCGCCCGGCTTCCTCAAACAACGAGACAGCGTCTCGTGCGCAGAGCGTATGTACGTCGGGCAAAGAGCGGGCCTGCTCCTCTCAACTCCCCCGGCGCGGCAAGTTCCAAGGAAATCCGCGTCTGCGAGCGCTCGTGCGTGCCCCATAGTGCCGGGGATAGCGCGGTTCGCAAACTCGCCGCGGCAAAGGATTAACGATCGAGGACCGGCCCGGCCGTGGCCTCGGCGCCTTGTTCCACCTGTCATCCGCAGCGCCCGCTCTATTGTTGTTTATTGTGACGGGGCGGCGCAGCGAGCCGCTAATGCTAAGTAATGGCCGAGGGCGCTCGGACGGCGAGGCGGCCGCAGCGGCGGTGGCGCGCGTACGCGGCTGGCAAAGAAGGTCGCGGAAGAGTTGTGGCTCCCACTGGACGACGCGTTGCGCCCCCCCCCCTCCACCCTCTCCTGCTCCTCTTGCTCGGATCTTTGCTAGGCAAATCTGACCGTTAATACGGCGGCCCGAGGCCGATCGCAGGTGCTGTGCACGAGTGGCATAGCCCGCTCCGGTGTCTTCTGCGTGGTTTTCGACCGAATTACTCGGAAAGATAGTTTTAAGCGAACTTGCTCTAGACTGACGGAGATCACATTACGTACCGACTTTGCTTCCATTGATTTTTAGTGATTATTGAGACTGCTTTGGTGTACATACGCGGAATCGTTGAACTAATGATTGAAAGATTTATGAGGCGACGACTCGTTCGATAGAAGCTTTTTGTGCGACGTTCGATGATTGTTAATAAATGATTGGCGATAGAAATATATTGGTCAGACATCGAAAAATTAAAAAAAAAATTAATATTTCATTGTAGTTAAAAAAATTTTTAATCTTAACTTATATTTTTATAGAATGAACATTTGATATACATTGATGTGACAACTTTTAAATTTTAGAACAATAAAATCAGTCAATTAGAAAAATATCGAAATTTATACCTTCACATGTTATTTGTCCATAATGAAAACAAAAATTACATTAATAGACAATTGATGTATTCTGATGAAAGGATTAATTAAAATGTGCATAATACGCTGTCAATCAATTAAAGTTGCACTCAAACTCCATATTACAGTGCCACTCAGCACGTAGCTGATTTCATAACAAAATTATACTAATTTATATACGTCTCTATAAATTGTATATTATAGTAGAAAATTAATAATTTTCGGAGGTGAAAATTGTTAAAAAGTAATGTGTTGACGTAGTATTTAATTAACGATTAAGATATAAATAAAAGATTATATAATTTTTAAATATAATATTTCGTAGGCAAGGAGAAGTAAGTTTATGGTAACAAATGAAATAAAACAATAATATAAATGTAATATTGCATTTATTTAAAGCAAGGCATAAAAAAATATCAATAATTTACATAATCATTCAAACTAAATGTTACCCTAATATACACGGATGATGCGCATTCATTACGTGATTTATATGCGTCGCAGCTTGAAACCTCGTGAGGTTAAGAGATCCTACTCTAGAGTGAGAATCTTTCATGTAAAGATCCGAGTATTTTTCGAGGTAGCAGAGGCCTGTAACCAATCAGATACTGGAAATTTCAAGGCAGCAGGGGCCTAAGTAGAGCTAAAGCTCCGCTACGGGCAAAGGTAGATGATCGAGGAAATTCATAAATTATTAGCTGCTCAGAGCAATACATACTCGCACTTCAGTATAGAAACAGTGGCCACAACGCAAAAATCTATACAATTAAATTAGTATACTAATTACAAAATAATTAATAAAATATGAATATCGACATGTATCAATTCAAGAGGTGCACATTGCTCATTATGCTAGTTTTCAAAATATTGGCCTAGAGATACAGGCTGCGTTTACTTTATTATAATACTATTTCCTTATGAATCAACAAGTAATTTGTGAGTCTTCAATCGTTCTTTTGTTATTTATTGGTCTAAAAGTTTTTTGATTTGTTGAAATTATTTTCGATAGTAATTGTTTATTTCAATAATTAGCACCATTAATAATAATAGTTGATAAAATTTATTCATTAAGCAAATCATATAGAACGATCTTATATAACAGAGGAATATAGAAAAAGTTGGATATAAAAGTTGATAATTGAAAATTATTCAAACTATTCAAAACTTAATTTCTTCCGAATGATACTCTCATAAACCAATCCCTACACAATTACATGTATGCATACCAATAGCATGAATACATACTTATAATTTTGCAATAATTTTAAATTCATAGATACGCTGGAAGCTTCTCAATCACAGCTCTGGTCCGACCGATTTCCGAGTTCTACTACTAGACCGCTCATTCGAAAACTTATGGGAATATGAAGTTTCTGGGGCTAAATGAATTTTCGTATATAACTTTGGAACTAGTATTAGATGGGATAGATATGAGTTTGCTCATATTATTATATAATATAGAGCATTTGAATTCTAAATAAAAAACTATTTGAACTTTTATGAATTGTTGAAATGAAATAAAAACTTTAACTTTCTCATAAATATATATATATGTGTGTGTGTGTGTGTGTGTGTGTGTGTGTGTGTGTGTGTGTGTGTGTGTGTGTGTGTGTGTTTACAGAAATTAGTCGCGCTCCGAACGCCGAGCAATTCGGAGCTATGCAGAAAGCTACGCAACTAAATTAAGTTGGATGCAGGACGCATTATCGTCACTTTAAAATATAATGCATATGCACAGTAAAATCATTATTGTTCTCCAAGATTAATATCTATATATCTTTCTATACTTAACTTACACTTTTCATATACATCTTCTATAAGCTGTTGCTCTTAAATTATCGCAAATATCCAGATACCCTTCGAATGTGTTTTTGTTATGCCGCCGAATTAACATTCTTTTTATGTAAATATATTTCCTTTTTTCGTTGCTTTCTCTCAGACTCAAGCGGCGTCTCGCTGATGGTTGAAATACATATTTATTATATTTCTAGTCGTTTAAATTTAAAGCGCGAGCAAATTCTTTAACTTAATTTAAAAATAATAATCGTAATACAGATCTAGCTCTATCCAGGACTAGTCAAACACGGTTTTGTGATTGATGCACTTCCAGCATCGCCAAACAAGCTCAAAGGCAATCAGGCCTTGGGTATATGCTGAATAACTTGTGACAATAAGCGTACTCGAATAGAACCTTGACTATTAAGAGGCATGCTATTTCAGTATAATTAATTCAAATTGAAATAACATAAACTTATTAAAAATACTCGAAGCGTGTTCTCAGTCATAGATAGTACATATAATAATTATAGCAATCAGCATTATGATTTATTGCATACATTATTAATTTTTATCGAACAATGTATAATTAAATATTACAATATCGTTTAGTCTTTGAAGATGAACCGAAGGTTTCAACAAAGCCTCCAGAAGATGTTATCGTGGGGGCAGTGAGGTTGTTATTAGTTAGTATATTAATTATTTTTATTTTTATTTTTAATTTATTTGTCTTTTTAGTAATAATTTTTATTGCAGATTTTACGAGATTGATTATCAACCAGGTCGAACTGGCTTTCAATTATTTATAAACAATTATATTATTTTATAAAAATTATAAGACCGATAAAAAGATTTATTAGTTTTAAATATCACAATATATAACAATGTTGTTGTATTATAATACTTGTATGATATTAATAAATAATATATGTTAAAACTGTTTTCCTGGTGATAAATCGTTTTTCTATTAGAGAAAAGGTAATTTTTTGTATTTACATTAAGTAGAGTTTTAAATAACATTTGTAAGATGCGTACGAAATAAAATAGAAAAGACTTTGTCTGCTATTATCTTGTGAACTTTGATAAAACACTCACACAATGAAAATAAATACTTAAAAATAGTAACTAAGCTTTAATAAAGAAAAGTAGCTTGGAAAACGAATACTGGCCAAAACAGATTTTCTGTGAAAAGTTAAATTCGAAAAAAACAATAGGGTACAGTATATAGATAAGATTGCTTTTTTCAAACTATTAATTAAATTATCAGAACCCAAAAGCAGATGTGGAGAAGAAAACTTTTTCAACAGTTTCTTAATACTTCTAATGTAGTTTAGATGTATTGATATATAACAATACGAAAATAATTCTAATGTTACGTATATTGAAATAACTAAATTGTTTTCAGGTAAATTATACCTTAATCTGACATACCTTTAAGTTTTATCCTGTATCTATTCTAATGTAATTCCTTTAATCAATATTTTCTTTAATTTTTCTAAATAAATTATATGTAATAAAGGTAATTTATGTATTAAATCATGTAATAAACAATTCACGTATCGAAATATATATTAAATAGTTTATCATAATACGTTGAACGGTGGATTTGGTATTCCATTAAGTCCTTCAATGAACTTACAACTAAAGTTATGGGTATTCTTTACGTATTCTTTACAATATTATCGATTTTATTGTCACTCTTCGTGACGCATGGCTATCCACTCCTTTCGTCGTCTTGAACCGATTCTCTACCTGTTTGAATGAGGTTATACCACCGAAAATAGTAGCACGAGATGTAACACTTCGTTTCCTTTGCACTTTTAATAACATTAAAGCAAAATTTAATTGCAACACCTTGTTTGATATTTTTATTCATTTTAAACAATGACAGCGACCACTTCGATACTCCCACGCAAACTGCAACTGAACATCTGTATGTAATCCGATGATCTTGAAACTTTGTATAGAGGTAGAGGTTGTTATAACTAGTGGCAAAAGTTTCATGAAGATGGTGCAAGTAGTACAGATTTTATATACGTAGTCTTACAACGTTTGAGACTGACTGTGTATATATATATATATATATATATATATATATATATATATATATATATCATCGCTACTGTATTGAAAGATTTTATCCCACCGTCCGTTGCAAAAAGTTGCTATCTCGCAAACCATTTTTTTTCAATTATCTTACATCGAACTTCTAAGGGGAAATATTGTAGTTTCATCTTTAAGTGTCAGAAAAAGATATCCAGGTGTCTCGGACGACTTTTATGGAGAGTCTCATATTCACGAAGTAGAATGCGATGTCCTGATGCTTAGGGACGAATTCTATGGAGAGTAAAAGAAATTAAATACTGTGAATATTAAGTTAGTGCTTCCAGCTGAAATGGAAGCGAAAAAATGATCGGCAAAATAGCAACTTTTTGAAGTGAAATCTGAAATAGTAGTTTTTTGAAGTGGATAATCAGATGTCACCTTTTTACGAAGGCAACGATATATATATATATATATATATATATATATATATACATATATATAGTTTTAGAATTGTTAGAGACTTCCCATTTTTTCTATCTATTTTTGTGTTGAATTTGCAAGAATTCGGTCTATATTCTTCCGAAGACAGAATATAATATAATATATATATATATATATATATATATATATATATATATATATATATATATCGAATTCTAGAGTAATCGGTTCAGTACTTACTTTGGTTAACGTGTAAAAACTACAATCAAAGACACGCTTTGTCTTTCTAAATTAGTATGATAGTATGATATCGTTTTAAAATACATTTTCTTAAATTTATTTATTTACAAAAACATTGTCAATCGGATATAAATATTTTGTGAAGCATATCTCCGAAAGTTATGTAACCAAGAATATTCGACCAGTAGTGTTTCAGTAACCTGACCTTATTTATTATTACTTTAAATATGGAATTTATAATCTTCTAAATAATTCAAAAATATTTAAATCTGAAAGAACACCAGTCATTAATACGGAATTGAAAATTTTAATATTTTATTAATATTATTGGATACTTTAATTAAACCTACTAACTGAACTTATCGACTTATCCCTCGGCCAAATAAGATATTATAATTACGTCATATTTACATTCGAATAAAATAATTAAATAAAAATAACATGTACTCTTACATTAGAATTCGTAAATACATACAAGAAAATTTATTCCTGTCAGTCTACAATTTTGCCTCTTTCGATTATACCAACGCAGTTTTCAACTCTTGAGAACCGAGAGCGCTTCATAATTCTAGTTCTTTTTTTTTCAACCGCCGCGCAGCTTCCGCATTTCTTCGCGCACTGTTTCAGCCTAGGACTTCAGACTTTTCAACCACAGCTCAACGCAACTAATGCGCGATAAAGCTGCGAAATACGAACTTTTCTCGAACGACTCGCTAAATCGCTGATGGCGCGTCGAGCGTGGAGAGTCGCGCGCGAGCGACCACGAAAAATTTCACTCGAGCACCGACCAGGTGAGGGGGCGCGGAAGAAGAAAAAAAGTTAAGTGCGAGACCGTCGCCCGGGGAGAAATTGAGGAAGTGGGGCGCGGGCGTCGCGCGAGCGCTGCATTCCGAGGCGCTGCGCCGCGCCACTCGACGGCCGACGAGGGGCGTCATCGTTGGCGGTCGGGCGTCGGTCGCTTAGAAGTTATACAGCCCCATCCCCGCCGATTGAGAAAGTTTCGCGGAACAAGGGGCGCGCTTGCTCTATTTACTGGAAGTAAGAAGGAACTCGCTCTCCACCTTCTTTTTCAAGCCTCCCTTGTGTCTCGCGCATCTATCCTCGCTCAATTTCTTCATCCCTCGTCCTGCTTTAGAAATCTTGATTATGTTTTTGTCCTTTTTCGTATACCGCTGAAAATGAAATTTGATCATTCTGTATACTACATTGTAGACTTTTCTAGTGATTGTATTTTAGACAATACGTTTACTTGGAAATCGTGTAACTTATTATATCATAAATTAAGCTAGCTCTAACGATTAATTTTAATTAAGCCTGAACATAATATATTTAGAATATATTCATGCAAATTTTTCTCTCTTTTTTACTTTGTTTCTATAAGAATAGTAAATTTTGAACGATTATATACCTTTCTTTTTGAATGTTTACCATATATATTGATATGAATGTGAGGAAATTGTTGAGTTTAGGAGTCTAAGTTCATTTTAGGATCACAACTAGCGTATTCAAACTGGTATACTACTTAGTAAAGAGATATGTCACAGTCGAAGCGTCTTTTGCCTGTAAATAAAAACAGTTTTATAAACAGTCTACCATCTTTTAAAAATATGAAATTTCACATATTTTGAATTAACACGTATTCTAATCGGTCTTACAGTCTTTATACAATAATCTATTTCATCAAATATACTTACAGTCAGAATGTCCGAAATAAAAATTACTACTAAAAGTAAAATACAATTAAAAACAACATAAAGATAAAAATAAAAACCAATAAAAAATTGAAAATAAGCGATATACCATGTCAGCAGAGAAGAAACAGATCCCTTTTACACGAGTCTTTAACAGATACATTATAATTATATTCATTATCAAGTAATACTGTTATGTAAGTAATATTTGTCTTAAAATTCTTATAAGTTCTCTATAATGGACGAGTAATGATTCTGTGCAGTGGAACGAACAGTAATAGAGAACACAATTTTATTTATGTGTATGGGAATTCGTATTCTCCGGGAAAAACAAAATTCATACAAGCTTATCTGTGACTACTAACCAGTATCTGAAATTCAAATTATTGAGAAAAAAGATCATCAAGTTTATCCGTTACCTAGTATTTTGAAACATTCATAATTTTAAATTCTTTGAACTTGTAAAAGCATTTAAATCCGAGCATGACAGGCATTTTGAACCTCACCCAGTAACAGATTAGCATAGTCATATTTTACCAGAGTCATTCTGTGATATTATAAAAAATATTAAGCAGATTATTTGTACATGTTACACATGTTATCAAATATAATCAAGATCATCTTTTTTAATGTATGTGATAGAATAAAAAGTTCTGTATTTATATTAGTATAATAGATAGTATTACAGGCATAATTAGAAGACAACTTCTATAGATATTTTATTATGTAGCATAAATAGCTTCTAAATCATTTATATACATTATGTACTTACATTAAATTCTCATGCAATTATATACGTATTTTACAAGAAAATTCATATATAAAATATATAGAGGATTATATACATATTTTATCTTTGCAACATTACATTAGATTATTTGATTGTTATTTTTATCAATTGATGTTAATCGAGCCTTCTTCTATTTAAGATGAGCAAATCGAACGATCACGATCTTCAGCTACAGAGTGTGAGCCTCAATACGACGGGTAAATACGCATGCGAGGTGAGCACCGACAGTCATCCGTTCACGGTGGTACGGAACGAGGCATACATGGAAGTTATAGGTAAGTTTATGGTTGAAAAATTTAAGTTTGAGTTAATAGACCATTCAGCGTAGTCATCAGACCAGGCCCAGCATGACCCCCTCAGCATTTCCAAATTTATGATAGTGTCGAAACGAACAATGATTTACGTCAAATGAGGAGATAATCGGTCACACAACTGTTCATTTTGTGGTAATCCACAGTCATTCCATTTCAGGTCTTAAAATAGCTGAAAAGACGTTTTGCCAAAGTGCATTCGAAAAGAAGGAGATGGTGTTAACGAAAGAATTATCCAAAAAAACCTTGCTTTTCTACCGTTCCCTAAAAGCCCATAATTCCATATATAAAATAAAAACAAATTAGCAATCCCAAGATGATCATTGCTGTAACTTTGAAATAAAAAATAGCCGTATGATCCTGAATTAAATGAATTTTCTGCTCCAGAGATAAATTCTCCCGATATTCGCGTGCCAATTCGGAGTTTCCGACCGAAACCCCGAGCGCATGGTCTGCTGCGATCGGCGCGATTAATCACGTATAAATACGTCGACCTCGCGAGTCCAGCGCCGTTGGTACGGCCCCGTCCACGCTTCGAGCGTCCGTCGAAAGCGGGCTGCCCCCTTAACGATTGATAAGGTCGCTCGCGAGCGATGGCCGAAGAGCGGGAGAGGTAGTCGGAGCGGGGGGGGGCGTTAGAAGAACCGAGTATAAGAAAATCGAACGGTCCCGCAAGCCCGCCGCGTCCGAACGGACGCCCGTCCCGGCTCGTATCTTTTTAAGGCTGCTTGAGCCGCGCGACGAGCGAACGCCCGTCGAAGCGGCCACGCGCCGTCCCGCCGCTGCACAGCGCGCGGCCGCGCCGTAACGCTTTATACGAGGGTGATTTACGTCGACGCAATATTTATCTTCGTCTCGCCGGCGGGGAGGGAGGGCCGAGGTCTACGGAGGTTCTTGTAATACGAGCTATAGTTTAAAGCCCGCTTTTTTTTTTTATCGACTGTTAAGTTCAACGGCTTGTGGACTTCCCCGCAGGGCGCGGGAGGGGGAGGGGGGATCGTTCGAAACTCGGGGCTCTTCGAAATTCGCCCGAGACAATTTTAACTGTGATATAAGTGCAAAGTACTTTCGTAAATGAAGAGAAATTTTATTATGCAGTATCCATTCGCTTCGAAATTTTTACGTTTATTATACATGAGGATTATTTATAAGTGTGTATTTCTACTTAAACGGCTATCATTGAGTTCTAAAGGAATTTAACAAGCTTTATGGCATTGCTACAATGTACTCAAACAAATCTTAATTTAACTTAGTGGATAAAACTAAGCAGCAGATAAAAATAATTTATAAATTAAATAATGATTTCATTACATTTATTGACTATAAAAGTTCAATGTCTTCAATGTTTTTCATTATTTACACGTCGTATCTTATCTCCGGACAAATTTTCTCGCTTTGACAGAATAGGTTAATCAATTGCCCAAAAGAGTAGTTTTGTGTCCCAGTGCCCATGCAAATATAATTTATTAATATTCGTCTAGAAAAGACGCACGCTGTAAAATTGTAAGAGAATTTTGAAGTACAAGACATACGGATCAACATAAACTATCCTGGATTTTGAATAGGTATTCGGAATATCAAGTTTATATTACGATGGATATTAAAGTAGGTGAAAAAGCATTTATTTGGTACGTTTTTTTGATGGGTGTAGTTTGAAAATAGTTTAAAAGGTTCATTCATAAAACTGTCGAAAATAAATGTAATATTTTCTGCTTTATATCAAATAATTAAATATAATGTTTTCTGTACTTATTTCTGTGTATCTTCATAACTGTGTGTGATGATTATGTACCATTTATTTTGCAAAGACTATATTCTTAGTATATGAAGCTTTGTTTGGGAAGCAAGAAATATGCTTGAAAATTTATCAAATACAAAATATAATGGATTTCGACTAAAAATGATTGTTTCTCTACATGTGCCTAATTTTCATATATAAAAAAATAAGTTAATCTTAATACAAGTGTTTAGTATTATCATACAAATGCTTGTCCTACTTTTCAGCCATGATTAAAACAGCACCAGGAACAGTTTTATAAAAACTGTTATATAAAAAAAATATATATATATATATATATATAATACCTGAACGAATGAAACAGTTTTTATTGCATTATTGAGAGGTCGGCATCGAACAGCTATTACGTAAGGATAACTAAGATATGTTTATTATATAAATTATTTGTTTCATCCTGTAAAATACACTCTAAATTTATTTTAAAGTATATTTATTAAGAAAATAAACAATAATAAAATAATAAAGTAGTACTTGTATTAAATACGATTGATATTTTTTTTAATTTTGAAGTACAATATAATTGTATATGTTTTAAAGACAATAAACAACTATAAATGCAGAGTAGCTTAGAAAATTCAGGTGAATTCGTTGAAAAACATTCTTAGCTAAAATTTCACTAAAAAGATTTATCTAAAAAATCAACAGGTCATTATCAAGGCAGAATTGAAACTCAAAATTTACAGATTTCAATATAATACATATAAATATCTCATAAGAAAAACGCTGCTACAAGCATGAATAATGGAGCTTTATAGGTATAGGACAGAGCACAATGGGATGTTGTATAACTAGGAACATGACAAAGGGGGCGGGGGACAATATGCACTTTAGAAACTCGACGCTAATTGTAAGAAGAAGTAAATTTTAAGTTTTTAATGCATGAGTAACATTCGTACTTTTGTTAGTTGCTTTTGTTATTTCGATGTTTTCTAAAGTATCTCATCTTATTCCTTTTTTGAAATTGTATGATAACTTATAAGTTTGTGTATTGAAATTATGATGGATATTAATACAAGGTTCAGCGATAACGATACACGCTCAATTACATGTATTCGTAGAAATATCTTGTTTTTTTCTATACACGAAGTCAGAGATGCCAGGCTGAACAGACAACTCGAGTATGCGCGTTAGAGTCTTTACCCCTTTACGTGTTGATTGGCTGAAACTCGCGCGATATTTTAAAGTTATATGATCTATATGATCGTATGAAATAACGAGCAAGCTGCAAGACTATTAAAAAAATTATTGATACTATAATATATAACTGGCCACATGCATATAAATATTTTACAACATGTCCACTCATTAATTGATATTATTAATTATTAAAATTATTATTAATTGTGAATATTATAATTATAGAACAACTGAGAATTTTTGTCGGCATCTGTCATATCATAAGCAATAGTAAAGAGTAGTTGCATCCGAAAATTCAGCTAAATTGTATTTTATTTTAACATAGACTAATTAAATTAAAAATATTTTGAACATATTAAAAATAATATTATTTAAAATTTAAATAATAATCGTATAAACTTTTAACAAAAGTATAATAGTTAGGTCAGTTTCATTGTTCATAACATATTAAGAAATTTAGAATCTTTACATCTTATCACATATTTCACAAAAAATTTATCTAAAACACTTTTTTATGAATTTTGAGTCACAAATTTTGAATTGAGTAATGGAATATTTAAATAGTCATATTCTGTTTCTTGTCTGCTTAATACAATTTTATGTCAAGTGAATACTCATTTTAATATTTATTATTCATTTGCTTTTGATACCTTTATCAAATATAAATACGTTAGTTCTACTTATCTTTTCCTCTATCTTCATAACTGTGTACCACGTTCCTTTTTGTAAGACTATATTCTTAGTATGCGCTGCTTCATTCGGGAAGCAATGGATCATAGATACAAGTTTCAATAAATGTTTTCAATAAAATATAGGTATATATGAATTATTCTCCTGTTTCGTTCACTTAATCGTTTACTTATCTCTGGTAAGAGAGTACTAAAGGTTTTTCCCCAAAACGATGCTCATCGGCAATGCCGAGGTGCAGCGTGGTCATGTAGCCTTATACTTTCCTTCTCCCTCTCTCTCTCTCTCTCTCTCTCTCTCTCTCTCTCTCTCTCTCTCTCTCTCTTGATCCGTGTGACTTCCGACCGCCTTCCACAATTGGTGTTTTAGACCGTTAGCCGTCCTTCGACGAGGGTCTGTCATCTATAAACTCCACCTTGTCTCCCTCGCCGCTATCGGGCGGCTGTTCGTCCTCGATACTCTCTTCAGGATCGTCATGGAAAACTCTCCAAAGATTACGTTAGGGTCCTCGCATTCTGCACCTGTCTCCACCGAATATCTGTCGTGAGAATCACGCCTAGTCCCTCGCTACGGATCTAGATACTTAATCACGAATTTGAGAGTTCGAAGAGTTCGTCTGTTTCAGCTGAGTTCCTCCTCGCTGTACTCTATCGGGTCCTTTCGGTGGCGATTGTACTCCACATAATCTGCCTTCTGGCATGTGCCCGCTTATTCGCGCATTACCACTAGCGACCGGTGCCGATCACCCATTGATATGTCACACTTTTAGCGCGCTGCGCTTTATTGATTGCTTTATATCATTTTTAAGGTTGCTACTGCACTCCTTAAGGTACTCCTGCTCTGATGCAGTAATGAAGTATTTCTGATAGATCAGTCTCTTCTTATTCGTCTCGGGGCTTCCATTAGATTTTGTCGGAACGGTCCATGTGGCTCTAACTTAGTTATGCGTTCCAAGTATACACGATGCGTAGTTCTAAATCTCTGAAACCACTCGGCTCTGGACCCGCCCTTATTCACTAACGAAAACAACCTTTCTGAGTGATCTAGACCATTAATATGGTGCGTATAGAATGTAACATAAAAATGTCATAAATTGAGCTAGATATGTACATAATGTTTTTTAAATTTGGACATGATATGATAAGATAATTACATTACTTTTTCATACTTAATTCATTAAATATACAATTTATCATGGAAATAGATAAAGACAATTGCCTTAAAATTCTAAATATTTCTATAATCAAGGAAGATAAAAACTTTCTCTTTAGTATATATAGTTTTAATATATATTTTATTATAATAATTTTTATACTTCCTCTTTATTATATTAGTTTGTAATTTTTATTTATTTATTATCAAACACACAATATTAAACATGACACCTACCATGCTTACATGCATAGAAAGCTTTTAATTTCATTATATTCTACACGTTTTAATGTAGAGGTAAATACATTCAAAAATACAGAGTATAATAATGGTTTTTATGTTAATATTAGTCATGAATTATTTTATAAAAAAAAAACTCAACTTCATTAAAAAGCTTTTTATGCGTCTCCACAAGCAAAATACTCCCTTTATTGCTTAATTAATTTTATACGGGTCATAAGTAAAAAAATATTATTATCTTAAACATTTGCGGATTAATACTATAAATATTAATAAAATCGTTACTTCTTTATAATAAGCCTAAAACAAAGATATTGCAAAAAAGTATATTTTTTCTTCGTCCATAATTCCGCCTAGTTTATTCTTTTCCAAGCTCACAAGCGCTGACCGAGATCTGAGTATTCTGATGAGCAGATGAACACTGGCACGTAGCCCGAACTTTATTCACGATAGACCAAAATGGATTCGACATGTATGGGTAACTTTTCTCGATCCCATCTTGATATATTGATCAGTTATTTCGGAAAGACCATATATATAGAACAAATAGGGAACTTTTGACGAATACGTGTTAATGAACATGTTGCTTTGAAAATCTCGACAATATGGAGAGATTTTCTTATTTTGTATAGGTGAAGATTGAGTAAAAAAATCACTGCACTGGACGCAAATACTTTCCAATTTTATTGGTTCTCTTTCTCTTTACAAATTATTTATTTGAATTCGTTATTCGTTACGAAGTACGCCGTACTGCTGAACTAGAAACCGAGGCAGGGGAGTTAGACTTCCGTCTGCCAAATTGGTTGAAACTTGGTTCTTGATTTTTTGTTAATAATTGTATATGGAACAATCATGTATTTATTGTATGATACAATGAAATGAATTAAATGAATGTGATATGATAAAAAAATAGCCGAGTTTACAATTAATATAAAACAGTGAAAGAAAAAGAGAAGAATACCATACACGCGGAGATATTCGAACTCGACCAAGGATCGCACTGACTGAAAAAGTTTCGTAATGGTAATAATCGTGAGATTAGTCTCTCCTTTATCTGTCTTTCTAACGCCTCGTATCGCATTTCTATAAACAATTAATAAAATATTATATTATAAACTTAGAATTTCCGTTCATGGATCAGAACATGCAAAAAGTATACAAAATAATAAAACATGTATCGGTATCCCTAAACCGTGTATTACTACTCATCATAATTTCAATACAGAAATTTTTAAGTTCTTATACAATATGAAAAAGAAACAAGATGAGAAACTTTAGAAAAGATCTAAATAACCAAAGCATCTAATGAACGTATGAATGTTACTAAAGATAAACAAAACTTAAAATTTAACCCTTCGTACAATTAGCATCGAGTTTCTAATGTACATATTGTGCCCGCCCCTTTGGTCATATTCGTAATTATATAGCATCCCATTGTGCTCTGTCCTATACCTATAACGCCCCATTAGTCATGCTACTTATATTTATCATATTAAAATCTGTGAATAAATGTTCAGTTGACGTTCTGCCTTGATAATATAGAAAACATCTGTTGGTCTTTTTAATGAATATTTTAAGTGAAACTTTTGCCAATCATATTTTTCAATTATTTCACCCGAATTTCTAAACTATTCTACTATTTAAGAATTTATAGCTAACTGTTCTGGGAGTCCTTAATCAATCTTTTAAGTATAAATGTATAATAATATAATTATAAATGTATAATATTTAATATAATTCCTTGCCAACGTTGAGCAGCTGATCTCTGCTGTTATTAAATCCTAAGAATACTTTTAGAAAATACATAGGTATACCTATAATGAAAGATGCAAATTTTCACTTCGAATAGAGTAGTTTCGTTCCTTATGCACGCCCTGTCACTGGGAATAAAAATTTCTGAACAATTTAAAGTGTATGTACAATGATTGCAAATATAACAAAAAGATTCTTTTTTATGTTTGGAAAAAGGACTCTAAATTGAGTAAATAAAGTTAGCTATATTATAGTATATCTTTTGTTATGGCCAGTCTTCTTCGAAGTTGTGAATAGACAAAATTATACGTAGTATCAATATATATAAAATAATAGGAACGGCACATGGCTCTATTATTTAAGAGTAACAACACATCTACTTCTATGCTTGAAAGTATTAGATCAGTTGTGTTAAGTTAGATCTGTCTTATGGCTTTTTTAAAAAATTTTTTCCTATTTTTTTTTATTCGTAATAGTGGCAGGGACGTAGGTATCCCCATTTTAATAGATTGCACGTCTGTTATGTTAAGATCGCTATCACATGTTCGTCTCTAGTTCTCGTCAGTGAGCATTGACGCCCTTGTGATCTCTGCTGGGCATAGCTTCCCCCATTAGCATACATTTTCTTGAAACCATGGGTCACTGCAACGGGTTGACATAAACAAGACCATCAATGAAGTAACGATGACTTACATTAAGATCTCGTAGAATTAACAGCAAGATATCTGCTTGCTCATAAATTATTATAACGAGGTTTTAGATGTATCTAATGAATGACAATAGATAGATTCTGACGGTCTTCGAACTTGATAAAAGTATGGAGTTATTTACACGTATCTCGGGGCCTATTTCCTCCCAGGTTGTACTTCCGAGTAGGCGGCGACGAATTATAACGAACCTCTAATTGTCAGTAGAAATCAGTCACATAGAAATCGAATACTTTGTAAAAAGTATCCAACTGACAATATCCAGAACAATAAGAATTTCATACTAGATTTCATATTAATCAAATCAAATTAATCAACCTTAGCTAACCTATAGATACTCTCCCTAAAGAGTGTAAAATGATCTGCATAAAAACTGTAATACCAATAAATACATTTAGCAGTTTAAACTAAATAATGATATATTTATTTACACACTTATCAAAGAGAGATAAATATATTTCAGCCAACAGCAGTACTATTTCAAGATTAAAAAATGCACTCTTTAAAATTAGGGATATTAATTTTCGCAGTATTATGCAGTAATTATCAAGTTCACTCTAAAGCTCGCATTTTCATGAAGGAATATAATTTTGGCGGTAACCGAGTAATCATAGGAAATACTCATATCGATAAAACCAAATGGGTCTATGCACTGTGCGAAGCAAATGAGGATGTAAGAACAGCAGCATGTAGCCTAAAACTAGAAAATGATGTATTAGCTACAATCGAAAATACGTACTCCTGCCCTGTAACGCTAGTAAGTTACTTTACTAATGGAATCATCGACATTATAGGAATAGAGCCCTTTGGCGAAGATAAAGTTATTTTTACATGGCAGGACGTAAACTACGATTCCCCGAATTACGCAGACGTTACGGTAGAAGAAATAGACATGAAAAATTGCCAATCTACGAAGCACACTTTGTTAGCTGATAGTCGAACCGATCTCAAACCGCAAATATTTATTCTTCCTTCTAAACATTATTATATCATTTCGTTTAAGAGTTATAGGAAGTGCAAAGATGCTTTCTGCAGAATGACTGTAAATGACGATGGAACGGTTAGCGACGTAACCGCTTGGTTTAAAACTAATGATTTAATCAACGCCTTGTATTTATTTAATGATTATACAGATATGGTTCTGATGAAAACAGAAAACAATGAGCTAGATATGTATTATATCATCACGAATTCTAGTAAGTTATTGTAATAATATTGTCTAGTAGTTTCAAGAAATTAGAAAAAAAATATTTATCCAAATTCACTTTATCCATTGTACTTCGATAAACCTAACGGTCTATTTATAGAAAAATCAGGAACTCATTTTTATAAATAGTAATTATGATTATATAGTTAACTTTATTTTTTTCTAAAATTTATTTTTGATTCTTGAAAATAATTTAAACTAATTTAAACTAATTTAACTATTTAATTTAATTTATTCATTTAGCGAATTGAAATTACTAAAGCTTTTACTGACTATTAGTGACAAAAATATGTTTAACAATAATGTGCTAACTATAGGCATACAGATAAATCTTATCTTAATTAGATATTGCTTTGTTAGTCTAGACAAGCTATTTACAAGGAGACTGACACATGTTTATATTCTGTATATGGCTGTAGCTCGTAGTGCCTAATATATCAAAACATCTATCAAGTATCTAATATATCAAAATACAAAATCTGCGTAACTAGTCATTCCTATGTCTCTCTGGTGAATAGATATTGATATAAAATTCCGTAAATCATTTATAATTTTTTAACTTAATAATTCAATAAAAATTTAACAGTACATAAAATCCATGAAACATATATTAAACAATGCATAATAATATATAATAAAATAATACATACTGTAATAATTTTTATGTTTATTTTATGTTTAATTTTTATGAATATATATATAGGATCGTCTATTATGCAATGAAAAAATAATAATTTTGTTTTTCATATCTGTTGAAACTCGGATCCAAAATCAAACAATGTTGACGGAGACAATTTTTTGTTTATAAAAAAAATGATGAGTATCGTCTCTTCAATGCATTTGTTTTTTTATCAATTTCTATTTATTTGGTTATAAACTTTATATGAAAAATTATTATTATTTTTTATCATATATAACTGATGGTGCCTATCACAATCAACAATAAATAGGAAAATAGTTACTGAAAATAGAACATTTATTTTATATTATTTTCATGCATTACTTAATACATTCGTTACATGAGCTTTTATATTTTTGTTAAAATTTCGATTAAAAAAGTTACAAATAATGCATGCGATTATACGTATATTATGTTTCTACTATGTACTCTACTGTATTTTCTATCTGTAGTTACTCGAAATTTTAATGACCAATATTTTTGATTCGGAGAGGTATTGAAGAGAATACCTGCAAAGATATTCTATTAGGATATAGAGAAAAAACTCTGTATGTTTCAGCCATATGAAGAATCCAAACATGTGGCTCTCTCCTAGTTAATTTTAAATCTGTACATGTATCTTGATGCAGTTTTAATACATAATGATCATTTGGCACTTATTGGAGATTCATATAATTGTATCAATTAATTGAAATAAATTTCAAATTATTTAAAAAATGAAATAACGTCAATCATAATGTTGCAATCGGATATAATATTTATTAAAGAATTAGTTTTTAAAACAATCAAAAATCAACAACAAAAATCAATAAAAATCAACAGTTCGTAGAAAAGAGTTAGACAGATATATAATAAATAATTTTACAATATCGGGTTCAACGATCTTGATGATCCAGTTGTAAACATAAAATAGGTACTCGATGGTCGGGCCTTACAAGCTCATTTATATGGCTTCAGTATTGCAGATTAAAACTTGACTGTTTATTTTCCAATACGTAAATTAACTGTTAAATATTTAATTTTTTTAGAGGCACTCTCTGTGTCAAGAGTAGAAAAGAATTTACCTTTTGGCTGGTCCACTAGAAACGGTTTTGCCTCATTGTGTCAGAAACTATACTGCTTGTATAGTCGTCGCGACGGCAGCTGTGGGGACGTTCTTACATTGTATATAGATGTTACTAAGTATGCAGTCTTTTATAATTTACCGAGGAGAAATGAACATTTAGCAGTGATCTGTGACAGTGATCCAGATAGTAATTATCGCATTATTAAGATTGGAACAGATGGAAAAGAGAAATTGTCTATAGAGTTAGAAGAGTTACCGTGCTCGGAGAATTATGAGTATATGACTGGACAATTCTATCAGGGAAATGAAGACGAATATTGCTTATCGCTGTTCCATTCTCAATATAACTTTGAGGGCTGGTTCACGTTTAGAAACTACTGCTTCTCCATTAAGAATTCAAAATAGAAAATTATGTAGAAACATCCACAAATCATATAATATGTAACAACTTCCATTTACATTACAAATTGTTCTGTGGAATTGATTAAAATATTGAATAAAGTGATGCAATCAATAGAATTTTGTAATGAACATAATATTATTTTCTAATATTTTTACATCAATTGAATTTTGCGATAATAATAATTTATATGTTAAAGAACAAGGCAATGTGAATATTCCTTGTACACATTTATAATTAATATTTTAACCTCTAGCATTTCATATAAATCGAAATAGTAAATATATTTATTGGTCTTACAGTCTTTTTAACAACATAATTTAATAATGATGACAGTTGGACTGACCATGTATATAATAACTTCTGTAGAATATGAAATATAAAATTTCAAATATTCAAATCAGAATTAATATTGTGAAGAAGAATCATTTTCAAGGCACTTGAGAAGTGATAAGTTAAATTGACTTATTGTATAGGTGTGAAGCCAAATTTTAATATGTTTCTAAATGAAGTATACAAAAAATTTTTATTAGATAGTTACAGTTAAAAAAATTTTTTTTTCAATAGTTAGCTCTCTCTCTCTCTCTCTCTCTCTCTCTCTCTCTCTCTCTCTCTCTCTCTCTCTCTCTCTCTCTCTCTCTCTCTCTCTCTTTGTCGCTCTCTTAATCTTTCCCATGCACTCGCACACATCCCTCGCTCTATAGAAAACCTTTCCCATAATGTCTAAGAAATCTCGATACATCACACTTTTGATAGTACTGGTTGTGGCTTGTTACAATATGTCTGACGTAACCTTGAAATAAAGAAGAGGTGTATTTCATTCTTTAGAAAGAGATAATGTTCCATATCTCATGAAATAAACTCTGTTAACGTAATTCTGAATTAAGTATCTTAGATAGTTTAATTATTCCCTGAAATATTTTCATAAAATATATTGTTAGATGAAAATCTTATTACGTTATAAGGTGTTGATCGACAATAATCACAAATAAAACACAATTAATATAAGTGAATTAATATAAAATTTATTAGCTATAAGGGGCAAAGTCTTTATTAGCAGAAAAACCCCACGAAATTTATTTACACGAATATTTAATTTAGATGAATAAGTTGAATCGACTGCAGGTCCACTATCTTCCGGGCTCAGTAAGCTAGATATTGGTTAACTCGTTATGATTAATTTCGTAAGTTATAGAAAATAGCTCTGCGGTTGTAGAGAATAGTTAAAACAATCGTTGCCTTCCTATGAAACGACAACAATATCACATTAAATGGTTGAATATAGTATTATAATAATATAATAATCAATGCTACATAAAGTAGTTGAAATATCGTATTATAGTAACGAATTATAGTCTTAAAGTGTGTAAATTTCAATCGTCAGAACCGCGCAAAAAAATCGTTCGCACTAGAGAATGGACAACAACAGACCGACTCATTATCTTATACTTTTCCATCGTTATAATAGTCCTCGCCGCCTTTTTCTCTCAAGCTGTTATTATGATATTTAAATTATATATAAACAAATAATTTTAAATACTGAGAACTAGTCCTTTCATTTGTGGAACACACACACACACACACACACACACACATATATATATATATATATTTTATTTTATATTTATTAATAAATTTATTAATACAATTATCTAACATACATAATTATATATTTCAGTAAAAACAGTACCAAATTAATCTCAAAAAATGACCTATTTGAAAATCACGCTAGTAGTTCTTACAATATTATGTTGTAACTATGAAGTCCATTCTGATCCAAATGCTTCATTAAAGGAATATAATTTTGGTCCTAACCGAGTAATAATAGGAAATACTCACATCTATAAGACAAAATGGGTGTATGCACTCTGCAACGTGAACGAGCACGAAACATCGGCAGTATGTCATGTAAGACTTGAGAAGAATGTATTATCTAAAACGGAGTCAACGAACTCCTGCCCGGTGAATTTAGAATCTCATGCATATAGAGGCAGAATTGACATTATAGGAATAGAGCCCTTTGGCGAAGATAAAGTTATTTTTACATGGCAAGAACTCAACTACGATTCATCGAAATACGTATACGTTACGGTAGAAGAAATCTCCATGCGAAGTTGCGGATCAGTCAAACAAAATTTACGAGCTGATAATCGGGATGATCTGAAACCGCAAATATTTATTATTCCTCAGGCACATAGTTATACTATTGTATTTAGGAGTCAACTTTACTGCAATAATGCTTTCTGCAAAAGGACTATATATGAAGATGGTACAGTTAGCAGAACAACCGCTTGGTTTCATAGTAATGAACTAATCCATGCTCTGTATTCATTTAATGATCATACGAATATGATTATGTTGATTACCGAAAAGGACAATGAGTACAATTATTATCACTTGATTGAACATGGTAAGTTAATTATATAACAGTGCGATACGAAGAAAAAATTAATAGTTTCATTTTCATAACTGAAACTATTGATTTACCAAAAACAATAAAATGAGTTTTATAAAAAATGTTAGTATTATATAGATATTATATAGATCAATTGATACAATTTAAAATATAGTTAGAGATTTCGTAGAACAAGGAGCTGAAGGATAGTTTTACAAATATGGTTGTAATTATTCACATGTAAATAAATGGTTCCAGTATGCATGAAGCTCGACTAAGTTTTATGTCTGAGAATATGATAATAAATTTGACACATGTATTACTATTAAAAATTTGTTAGAATATGAAGTTGAACAAAATGTTATAGATTCATTTTAGTCTACATTCTTCTAAACAGACAATTATTGCTAATATTGGAATAATAGTTTTTATGATTTATAATTTTTAAGTTAATCTTAATATTTAATCTTTTTAGAATTAAAGTTAGTGGCAAGTGCAGGAAAGTCTAGAGAATTTGCGTGGTCTACTACAAATGGTGTTATCTCGTTGTGTAAGAATAGCATTTGTCGATACGTTCATCGTAATGGTGAGAGTAAACACGTTCTAACATTGAGGACACATGTTTCTAAGTACGCAGCCTTAATTAATTTACCGAACAAAAGTGGTCATTTAGCAGTGATCTGTGACAGTGATCCAGATAGTAATTATCGCATTGTTAAGATTGGAACAGATGGAAAAGAGAAATTGTCTTTAGAGTTACAAGAGTTACCGTGCTCGAAGGATTATAAGTATATGACTGGACATTTCTATGAGGGAAATGAAGACGAATATTGCTTATCTCTATTCCATTCTCAACCTACGACTAAGGGCTGGTTCTCATTTAGAACATACTGCTTTCCCATTAACAATGGCACATAGAGAATTTTAAGGATATCTTTACAAACGACCTACCAATATTGATCGTTGTTATATAATAATAATATTTATCTGAATCTATTATATAAAAATAAAATTAATAAACTAATTATTCATATGATATGATCTTTTGTTAAAAATATATAAATACAAGCGTATAAGACAGAAGACAATGGAATTTTTGTATTAAGAATATCACAAAAGAGGGAGGGATAATCTGTAGATTAGAAACTTATCACTAATTGTAAATAGGGTACAATTTCAAGTTTTTCACGTCATCAATGATACTTCTGCCTTCATTAAATGCTTTCAATATTTCGATATTTTCTAAAGTATCTAATCTTTTTCCTTTTTTGCGATTGTGCAACAACTTATCATATGAACTTTTAGAAATGTTCTACTATTTAAGAATTTTTCACCAAGTCTTCTGCGAGACTTCAGTAAACCTTATGCGAAACATATTTGTAAATTTCTATGTTCTCATAGTATGTTAAGATACCTATGACTCAGTGATCTTAAGAAGTAATTTATTCTTACTCGCCTTAAAATCATGAGTTTATTAAGGTATTTTAAAATTATCATTGTGAACTATTATATGTAGAATAATAATATTTTATTTTTATATTATCAACGTTTCGGCTTCCATGAGACATTTTGAATGTACACTTATAAGAAACCTTTAAGTTCATAAAATAAGCTTAATAAATATAAAGCATGTGTACATCAATTTAAGTCAAATGAAGATGCATAGGTAGACCTTGTCATTTGGAAGAAGTAATCATCACTAATTTTTTTTATAATATTTCTGAAGAAATTGTTAAAATTTATAATATAATATATATAATTAATAATATAATATAAGATTTTTACATCTGATGACTAGTTCTTGCAATATTTTACGATGCATTGTATGATTGACGCTAACAATATATATATTAGCCTCTTTTTAATTGTCGATGTCTTTGCACATATAATTAAAAGAAATCACATCAATCCCTTACTGAATTAATTATTCGTAGAATCGATTTTTCAGTCGAGCCCTGACTTTTCTACCAAGTAATCAATTTCTAACCAAAGTTCTAAGCAATTTCTAACCAGTTTCTAACCAAAGACAGTACATCTCTGAATTTTCATTCTTTGTTTGAATGTGTTCTATACTCATAATCAGTTCTATAACATAATCCAAACTTCGATTCACTAAAGTAAATATTTAGATTACAAAATAAAGTATATCTTACTTTTTAATGCTTCATATTGTGGATTGCCAGAAAATTGTGAGGAATTGCAATTCAATTGAATACATTGTTCGTACGTAATTATATCCAGAA
This sequence comes from Sycobia sp. Sy_11, assembly GCA_018907035.1. Taxonomy (NCBI): domain Eukaryota; kingdom Metazoa; phylum Arthropoda; class Insecta; order Hymenoptera; family Epichrysomallidae; genus Sycobia; species Sycobia sp. Sy_11. Next base: position 2,474,852 of record JACCIC010000018.1, on the reverse strand, counting down.
TGCTTGCCTTTGAACAAACTTTTGCGATTGAATTGATTTTTTGGTTTTCAATGTGTGCCTTTTCATGTTCTCAATAAATAGAGGACACTGCAAAAATAAAATAGAATGTTATTGAAAATTGGATACGTCATCGAAGTGCAGACTTTAATAAAATATGCAACAAAAAATCACAAAGGACAGGTCGGTACTTTCATTTATTGAAAACATCAACCTAAAAAAGGAAAATCTAATAGAATACTATAATAATTGCCTTAATAAGGATGAATAGGTAATTGTGAAAATTTACAGTTAAATTTTTAATTTCATTTTTGCAGCCAGGGTCGGTTGATAATTATATTATTGCTATAATTGAATCTCTGCTACGTGAAAGGGTTAATTTTTAATCAAGTTATATTAAAACAAAATGTAATGAATTTTTGACGCTGTTCAAAATTATGTTGCTGCCATTGTCTTCTTTCGAATTTTTGTTCACTTCTCAGTACGAGAATTTTTATCATTTTCTATTGTATATCATTTTACTATAAATAAGTATCGAATAAACTCGGCTGCATCGAACAAGTTAGAGAAAGCAGAAAGTACATGCCTCGAGTTCTGTTAGCATATTTCCCTTTTATACTTTCAACGAGTAAATGAATAAAGAGAAAACTCAAGTGCATCGTGACATTCTAAAAAATCGCCTAGCAGTAGAAATTTCAAAGGCACTCCGTAAACGATAATTCCGAGCTTCTTGTCCAGCGACTTTGCAAGTGGAAAGCCTTGCTCGCGATTACTTCATTCTTTCATATCGTTAAGACGGCTATATATTCCTGAAAAAGGTTAGGACGAAAAAGAAGAAGAAGAAATTAAAAGGCAGCAGCGGAACGACCTTAAGACGAGGCGATACAGGCAACATTTTATACAGTATGTACGAAAGGGGTTGGTGGGAACGTGTACGAATTAGAGTAGCACTCTCTCCCTCTCTCTCTCTCTCTCTCTCTCTCTCTCTCTCTCTCTCTCCCTCAATCTCTAGTGGCCAGTAATTAAAATGCCTGTATCGCCGGTCAATTAAAGCAGCTCACTCGCCGTCGCCCCGGCCATTTGAGCGAGCGATACGTTCGCTGAATGCGAGTGGCACGCGAGCGTTGGTGGTGGTGATGCTGTCTCTGTTGGCGGTAGTCTATACATTAATGAAAAATTTTTCTCGCTCTTTCATTCGCAATTTAAAATGGGAAGCGGACGGCGCGGTGGGTTGATTATGCTTAAAAAGAGGGCAGAAGAGAGTTTGCGGGCCGGATGATCTATAGAAGGCTTATATTCTCTGCATTTTCTGAACGTGGTCGAGGGAGATTTATTTTCATTCGCATGGCTTCAAGAAAAAGATTTGTCATATTTTAAGATAAAAATCATGGGGCGATTAAGTTTTTTTTATATGATAATTTCACGCAACTCGGACTAGAATTTCATGTATTTGAAATTCATATTATTTATTAATTACTTCTGCATAGAAGCGTCACCTGGAATAGTATTATTAGTAGAATATTTCAACGACTCCGTTATCGTTAAGTGACGAAAATGTTATCTCTGTTTAATGATTTTATAAACAGTAGTATCAATAACGTCTGCATGATTTAAATTTTTTAAGTATTTTGAATTCCTAGCCTGCTAGGTGAGAGGAAAAAGGGATGTAATCTCAGTGGAATACAAGAAGTATTTCATTTTTTTACGTATCTAAAAAGTCAACCTTATAATTACTATGATCCTGCAATTATCTTGAAGTATATACTCATTTTAGATCAATTATTGCTCCTAGCTCCTTAGAGAAAATATGGCTGCACTCGTTAGAAAAATAAATATCAACACTATTTAATTTAACTGCATTCATCCGTGATAGCTGCAAATTTATAATCTTACCCGACTCATTTATTCTTGTTTCCAAAAATATCCATCTTATTAAGAGGCTCTTATATAACGGGGGCACTATTTTTCGTAGCGACTCGTCTGACGAACGCACTGAGAGGATAAACATACTGAACTAAGACTGAGTTAAGCGGCTGAGGGTCAGCAATAGGCAGAATTTAAAATGACTAGAAGGCGAGCAGACATCATCTGCTCGTAACTTTAGCACTAACTTTTTTCTTCCTACTTTTATCGAAATTTTTTTTTTCAATAATTATAAAAGTTAAATAATGTTAACTTTTATAATTATGAAAAAAACCAATAAACACATCAAGTATTTTTATTCTTTAAATATGTGCGTGAATATGCTAGAAAAGAAACAGGAGAAACTCGATCCATCGTATCGAAAAATTGGTATTCTATTGATTCTTGTAAGCATCGACAAGAATATTGTTCTTCTCAGATATTGACCAGAATTGTCTATAAAGAATCAATATCATGCGCGCGAAAATAGCATATTATCAAAATTATGCGATTTAAAATTTAGTTTACAAAGTTGACAAAATATGAATTTTTTTCACAACAAAATTTTAAGTGCAATCTTTCCATTACATTATAGCTTTTCCAATAGTTAGACTTCAATCTAAAATGTTTATGATTAGTTTCTTCTACATTTACAAGTATTTTTTACATCAGCAACTTTATGTCTGAGCAATTTTCGATCATAGAATAAAATAAACTACCCAAATCCTTTCATTTTTAATTAATTTAATTTATTACAATATGCAAACCACGCGCTCTATTGAAAACACGCGGTTAACTGATAACGAGCAGTTGACGCGTCGCCGACAGTCTATAGTAACGGGGTTTCACCGCGCGGTCAGCATTATTGAAATTTAAAATTCATCAAAGTGTTCCAGCATTTTTAAGTCTTTATTCAATTTTTAATCGTATATTTGACAGCTGAAATATAAGTCCTTTTTTTATTATTTTAGTATTATCATGAATCTGTCCCTGTCTCAATCTAAGTTTAATATTGGATTAATTCTGGAACTATGAGATTGTATATTTTAGCCTTTATTGGAAATTGATGATTAAATTTCAGTAACGCTTAAACAGCAGCGTAACCATGTAATCTTACATTATTCAACTTTTGATTTTTATCATAGAACGAATATTTTACTACAGGTATGATAAATTGAATTTTGGCCTGTTTATTTTTATTATGATTTCGTTTATATTACGAATTTTTAATGCAACGAAACTATTTCATAACATCTCATTACTATGATCAATTATCAATCAATTAGCATCCTTAAAATATAATGAATCATTCTATAAATAGTCAAATCAAATCTATATTTAATGTAAAATACTTTACACATACATATATATATGTACATTATATCAACTTAATAATAATCGACGAGAATGTATTCAAGTTATTCTATAAACGTCGTAAAAGAACGGATTCCCAATGCGAGTAACCGATAAACTTCGCTCAGAACTATTCCAGCAAGCATCAAACGCTTCAACTACATTTTATGTCCAAAATTTACCCCCCATTGTGAAACCTCAAAAATTACCATTAGCCACTATTGTCTCTGGAAGAGAAGCCCGACTCTCTTCCCGCCGACAATAGTTCCACCTAGCAGCTCCGTGAGAAATTGAGAACCCGTGACAATCGCCTCGGATAGAGTCGGCGTCCGGCCTTGCTCCCCGCCCTCCTCCACCCACTCACCGCCGCTTGATTGCGGGGCATTCGAAAAAAAAAAAAAAAAATCAAGCGTTGGACATTCTTTCTGTTCGCAGAGGAGCCCCGGCAGAATCCGAAGATCACCGGCGCCGAGAACATTTACGCCAGCGGCGACATCCTCGCCCTGAATTGCACCAGCGGCGCCTCGTATCCGGCGGCACAGCTGCAGTGGTTCGTCAACAACGCCCCGGTGAGCCCCTGAATCTTATTTCACGCCCCTCCTGTCCTCTTTCACCTTTCCCGGATCTACGCTTCCTATCGTCTTTCTGCGTAGCCGATATTACAAGCGTTTCTCAAATCATCCGACTATAAACTTTTTATTTCATCGAATATGGCAAGACGAATATTGTCATTGAAATTTAGTTATTGTTTTTTTCTTCTTTTCTTCACAAATAAAGATTCTAGACAAAATCGCGAGGCATTAATATTCTTATAACTTTGCATATATTTTTTTCCCTCATAAAGTTTATTTGACATTTGTGTAGTATCTACAGTTTTGTTTCCTGTAGCCTTTATATATATATATATATATATATATATATATATATATATATATATATATAACTTTATAGAAATTCAGTTGTATAATTAAATTTTTCGTATATAAGCGTTACCGAAGGCGCACAAAAGAATAAAAACGAACGAGCGTATATATAAGCTGGTGGAAATCTGAAAAACTGCTCATCTACTGAAGCGTTCATCACGGAAAACAGCATTATTTCGCATCCGACAGAGTAGAAGTTTCTTTGATTTTCATCAGCGGAGAGACAGAGACAGAAAGAGAGAGAGAGAGAGAGAGAGAGAGAGAGAGATACGTACACAGGGACGGCGCGAGGAAAAAGTGAGTGAGAGGGGGAGGTTAGAGGCGAAGCGAGAAATAATACCGCATTCCCTCTTTGGCGAGCGCGCGCGACCGCTTCTTTGTACTCCCACGCGCGAGCTCGACAAATAGCGCCATTTTTGCATTTTAATGAATTTCGTTTCTTCCGCGCATAAAGAAATATAATATGTTGCCGTTGAGCGCGCTTATTTGCTTTTCAGGGACAGCGAGAGAAGGGGAGAAAGAGAGAGAGAGAGAGAGAGAGAGAGAGAGAGAGGAGGAAGAAAGAGAGACGCGGATGAAAGTTGGGTGGACGAAAAAGAAGCCGAAATAAAATATACGGAAACATTCGCGGTCGGCCACCTCCGCGCATATCTACGAAAGAGGGTTTGGACGTGACCTCTATCCCCCCCTTTCTCTCTCTCTCTCTCTCTCTCTCTCTCTCTCTGTGAATGCAGCCGGTCATCGCGAACCCGCGTTAACGCTTATATTTTAGGATAAAACGATAACGTACTTCTTGCATACTTCCACGAAAGGGTCGACGGAGTCACGCAAGATACTTATTACTTTTTACCGGCACTATATTATATATGGTATTCACATATATCTATATATATATATATGTATGTGTGTGTGTATGTATAGTGTGTGTATGTGTCTGACGCACGTAGCGTGAGCGTTTCCTCACGGCGCCCGGTGGTCCATCAGACGCTTCGTTAATCCTAACGATGCCTACCTTCCCAGCCCGTTAAACTACGAGTTTAATGCATTAATGCGTGCAATATATATATATATATATATATATATATATATATATATATATATATGCTCAAACCAGTAAACCGCCTGCGCAAAGACCAAACGAGCGAGAATCTTTTGATGCGGCAAAGCTGAACGTATAATTACGAAATTAAAACGGTAAACTCGGTGGGCTCTCTTTTTCTTAATTTTTACCCTTTCCTTCTCGCGGATTTACTCATTAATTAATAAAGGTGCAGTGCTGCACGAATAGGTGGAGAAGAAAGCGCGATCCTTTGCACACAGATATGACTAGAAAAAATTATAAGACAAAGTATTTGACGGCTGAAAAAGGAGTTGCAAAGGTCATATCCTCGTTTAAAGGATATTAGTTAATAAAATGGACTGCTCGGACAGAAATCTCAGATTGCTAGAAAGATACAATTTTGAGCCAAAGAAAATTGTGTATTGCGAGCATGCGTGCTATTGAAATTTTCAGAAAAAAACTTTTCTTCTATGTTGCTTTCGCTTATCTATAAAATTGAGGTCTTCATCTTCAACTTCGCCAGAAGCACGTTTTATGAGGAATTAAATAATATTTCAAACCAATAGCAGAATCCCACAGATTCTCGAAACATATATATTCTTCTATAACAGGATTTTTGTCACAAGTCGCGAAATGGCATTGTACGAAATAAATTTTATAGCATCTCTTGTAACTCACACGACAATCAAACTTATATATCTTTCTTACAGAAGACGGTCAGTCGGTTTTTCTCCGTCGTTCGTTCCAACATCCGCCTCTCCCCGCAACACGCGCCACTCGATCTCCCTGTCCCTCCTTCTCTCGCCATCTACCTCTCTCTCTCTCTCTCTCTCTCTCTCTCTCTCTCTCTCTCTCTCTCTCTCTCTCACTCTCTCTGTCTGTCTCGTTCTCCCAAGGTACGACGACATAAAGTGATGGGATTTTTATCGCAGCTCGCATTCCCGATCTAAAAAGTCTCCCCCGTGTAGGACTCCCTAATGGATTACTAGCCACGATAAGCCGCGCCTCGCGCCGCGCGGGCGCGGGCACAAAGGCCCGGCGCCGCCCAAAATAAGGGAGGCGAGCGCCAGCTGAAAGCCGACGGGGCAGCGATTCCTCGCGACGACTCTTCGCCCGATGCAATCAACGGGCCAAGATCAGCGAGCGGTGCCCGGGGACGAAAGGCGAGATCGCGCGGGAGGCGAGCTTAAAAATGATTTAATCTCGGGACTCGACCTGCCCCGGCGACGTCTCTACACCCCCATCCTGTCCCTCCCCCCTCTCTCTCTCTCCCTACACCCCGACCCGCATTTATCTCTTTACCTTCTATTTAGCAAAGGGATGCCGCTCTCCCTCCCCTCCCTCACCTCCGCGCTTCTGACGTCAGAGAGCGGAAGAAAGCGGGAAGTCGGCGCTTAAAATCACGGGTTATAAGGGCGAGGAGGAGGAGCCGGAGGAGGCTTATATCCAAAGCTCAGATTAATATAAATCCGAGGATCCTGCCGTTAATTGCAAAGTTCCATTATCAGCCGCTTAAGTCGCTCGTCGTTCGCTTATTATCTCGAGTCTCGTGCTCGCTGCCGTCGCTCCGCCCTCCGCGGCTCCTCGCAGGAGGAAACTTTGCGCGTTCCCCCGTACTTGCGATTATTTCCCTCGTTTGCTCAGACCTGTTTCGCGCGCGATCGAAGCCTAAAAAGTCGGTACGCATATATACGCTGCAGATTTTCTTTTTCTTTTGCCGCGATACAGAGGAAAATAAGACCTCCGTTCGAGTTCCGTGTGCTTGGTATCACTTGACGTTGTTCGTTTTATAATCTAACAGTCGAAGTAAAGCGAACTAGTGACGTATTGAGGATCGTTAGATAGTAAAAAGAACTTATTATTCTATTCGTAGAATGTAAGAGGCTACAGCACATTCTCTTGAATTTTTTTTAACAAAAGAATTCGTCTTGGGATTACCAACTAGTTGCTCATTCAAAATTATTTATTAGTTATATAAATCACTGATCATAGCTTCAACTTAATTCGGATAATTTAGTTACTGATACGTTACAATTTACTTCAAACTAATTGTTATTGCTTTCGACCTTTTGGTCTTTTTTCTAAACTAATATAATGAATTTTTCAGCCAGACTGTTCTTATTTGCGACTATTCCGGCGGAATCTGAAATATAAAATCTGAAAAATAAAAATGAAAATTAATTGCGTTAACGAACGACTACTCTTTCACCAAATTTTCCACGTCTGGAAAAATCGCTTACGACCAATTATTCGTGAACGAAAAAGAAGAAAAGAGAATAGAGTAAATATAATGGTAATGGGTCGGGGGTAACAGAGACGTTTCATTCGACGGCTAATTGTAAGTTCGCGCGTCGCGAAAATGTTGATTATTCAGCTCGGGCGCATTAGCTTGGCCCCCTCGCTCCTTGATTGAAATTCATTCGCTGGGAAAATTGAAGCCGGTAGCGCGTATCACTTCGAAAGAGAGAGAGAGAGAGAGAGAGAGAGAGAGTGAGAGTGAGTGAGTGAGTGAGAGAAAAGAGAGAAAAGCATCCTGGCGTCGACAGGGTAATGAGGGAGGTGGGGAGGAGGGCAGTTTGAGCGCTTTACCGCATGTGCGCGTCGCCCAGAACGAAAATATAATTATACGCTCTCATTTGACTCGAATAATCGTGACGATTATTAGATTTATTCTCTCGGTCCCCGGGAATTGTAGTTAATCGTATCGAATCCAATTTTCTCTCTTCTGTCTCTCTCTCTCTCTCTCTCTCTCTTCGCCTTCCTTGTCTCTCTGAATTTATTCCCTTTTTTTATTACAATATCGCACTTTCCCGCTTCGCTTTTCGCCTTTTTTTATTTTTCCCCTCTTATCTGTTGACAGGTTGATCCCGATACGGAGGTATTGCATTTGACACAACACGGCCTTCACATTACAAAATCCAGCCTACGATTGGAGCTTAGTCCTCTTCATTTGTCAGAGGGGACAATTCAAGTCAAGTACGAATAGATTATTTACCACTTTTTAACCTGTCACTTCTAAATAGAAAAACTCATTAGTTATATTAAAAATTTATCACTGTTATTTAATCATACGTTAATTATTTTTCTATTTCTCTTCATCATCACACTAATTACTTGAATTAAAAATTTTACCAAGCATAAATTCCTATTTAATTACATTTAATTATTTTTTAAAAGCGTATTATAGAAAACACATTTATATTAAAAATATTTATTTTCCTCGAATTTCAATAACTATTAGTTGATTTAATTTTCCAAATTAATCAGCATAAATATTTGTTCTATATTAATAAAATACGTTTTCTCTTCTTTTTGTAGATGTACATCCGTAGTACGAACATCATCTCGAATAGAAAAAGAATCTTATCGTAATACACGGAATACCAGCATTTTAGGTAATATATTCAGCAAAGTTAATGTCTTATTATTAGTACATACATTATCCGTATTGCCCAAATACTCAAAAAATATTTCTTCTCTTAAATGAACCAGAATAAAACCATATGCAATTCAAATATTGAAATAATGTGAGCTGAAAACCAATTTTTAACGAAAAATCTATAACCATTTAGATCCTACCACTTTTGTTAATTATAAATAAAATGTGAACTCAGAATACGAATGAAATGAACTTCAGCTCCGATATATAACGAAATACATTCATAATTTATATGTCGATATCACAATTGCAACCGGCAATTTTCAAGCGTTATCGTGTCACTCTTTAGCCGATCTCGCTGCCGTTTCCAATCCGAGCTACAATTTTTTCCCGTTCACTAATAACCCCACAATCGCCTCCCTCCAAAATCTAGGCTGTATATATTCTCGACGCGCCGAGACGTCGTTACGATCGAGGCGCGGGCTGCCGCGTCGGGGGCGCAACTCGAGCCTCTGCGAGAAACGTAGACCGCGGGCTTTCCCGAGCCAACGTTTCGGCGACACGGAAGAGCCGCGCAGCGAGAGGCGCGCGGAAGAATGGCGCCGCGGAAAGGCCGACGAGCGAAGGTTCCGAGGACGCTTCGTAACGCGCCGTCGATCGCCCGCGCCGGCAGAGCGTTTCTCGGACTGCGTTGCATCGCCGCGCGGCAGGGGAACGGTTCCCGGCGCTGCACCCACCCCCCCCCCTCGCCCCCGCCCTTCCGCGGCTCGACCGCGAGCGCGCTTGTAAATCCAGCTGGAATTGCCGCTTAACAGCGGTAAATACAATTCGCTCGACGTTTACGGCCGGGTACGCGGTCGTAATGAGATTATTAATTATCGAGCCGCGATGACCCACGAGTACTCATATTATTATTATTATTATTATTATTATTATTATTATTATTACTATTGTTATTGTTATTATTGTTATTATTATGATCATAATCATTATTATTATTATTTAGCACGGCGGCGATTTTCTTGCGTAACGGTATATCGCGCGATCGAACTGCAACTTTTCGTACCTGTAAATTGCATACCATTTCCCAGGCTGCCAAGCCAACATCGTAACTCTTCCTCTCTTACCCCTCTGCATCATTGTCGAAAGCTTGAATCATTCGTATAATATATATATATATAATATCGCTTATGCGGCGCTGTTGCTTGCAACGTGTCGCTTATCCGGCCGAGCTTCTCGCAGGGAGTCGGAAGTTGGATGCTTGGTAAAAGGCATGTGAGTTCTCAACGGGAGATTTACGCATATATTGGGCTGTATAATTATCGATTTAACTCTCTTATTGCCCCTGCGTTTATAATTGCGTTCTTAAAACTAAAGTACTTAACTGCGCGTTAGTGGGTGATACTATTCCATATGTAACATTTTTCTCTCAGAAATACGCTCAGTTCATTTAAGGTTTATAAGGAAATACGATATTTAATTGAAATGTAAATATGCGCAAAATCTAATTAGGCATGCAAGTATATATTCCCATATTTACCGACTTACGTTGGAAAATATTTTCGCTCTCGTTATTATCGCATTATAAAAAGATCGATTTCTTTATACATTAATTGGCTTTGAGATGAAAATTTTTCTACAATTTCGAATTAATCATACCTCATTTACATGTGATTCTCTTGGATCACTAATTAAGAACTTTTAAAAATTCAATAATACGTAGGCTATTCTTTTTAAATAATTAAAGATGTTGTAAATGAATAAAAATCGTGTAAATCTTCTTTTATAGAATTTAAAAATTTTATCTTTAAATTAATAATTATGAAAACAGTCGTTGAAAATTTTTTATAATAATATTAATAACAAAGATTTAATTATAAATTCTTTCTCATGAAACCGTACTTAGAGAATGAACTTGGCATTATAATACGCCAGAAATAATAACACGATGCAAAATTATTTATTAAAATATTATAATATTTAAGACTTTCTCGCTTGCTCTTGAAATCTCGAGATTCCCGAGGACGGGCTAATTGCGAAACCGGTGCCCGCTCCTTGATTCAATCAATTCGAGCCGAGTAATCAAGTAAAACAGTGGAAGAATAAAAAATCACGGAGTAATAATCCGCGCTGCTTGCTAATTATTAAAACGAGAAAATTACGGGAATGGAGGAACGGAGCCGGAGGGGAGGGGGTGGATGAAAGGCGACGCGGCACTTAACAGAAATAACGCGGCGCCGGGAGAATAAATAAACTGTCAAAAGCAAGTTTTGCGAGAAGAAGGAGGGGTGGAGATGGCGCGAGTCGGAGCGAGAAATCGACGAGTCGACAAGGCATTATACTCGCGGGGCGCGCTCGCGCGTTATTCGACGATTAACGGCGCGTTAACTCGGGAGCTCCCTCCGTCTTGCCAGCCATTTAACGAGTAAAAATAACCAATAAGCGAGAGCCGGCGGGAGGCCCATCGATTTTCACTGGACTAGCTGACAACGTCGGAAATTAACAACAGTCCCACCCGTCAATTAATGAATTTCGTTTTCTTTAGCATAGCATGAGCTACGAAACAGTAACGCATTATAAACAACAACTAGCCGGGTTTCGATAAAATATGAAATGTTGAACTTAAGGTTCATTGTTGCTGTTTATTAAAGCTGAAGTCATTTGATATTAGTGGAAAATAGTAAAATTGTTAATTTATAATTATATTTTTACTTAGCTCCCGGCTATACTGATAGGTTACTACTAGACATCGAGTCACATTAAATTTAATATTATTCTATATTAATAACATTTCAATCAAAAGATATTTTCGGAGTATATGCATTAGACTACACTGGACAAAATACAGTAGTAAATGAAATAATATTATAAACCATAATTTATTTCATATAAATCCATGCCTTTTCAATTATATTTATTTTTGAATTTTGTTTAATTTAGTTCATGTGAATACATATATTTTTCATTTATGAGAAAATAAGAAATTTCAATATTCTATATAGTCTTAACAAAGTAACTATTGAAAACGATTATAATTGATCAGCAAATTTAGAAGTAAATAATACAAGGGAAGCAGACATTGTACTTATCGCTAAAATTTATAACCGATGCTAAATTTTACAATCAATAATAAGTGAAATGTCTTAAACCTAACATAAATGACATCAGAAATATTCAATCTGTGAGATAAGGAAAAAGCCGTACAACAAGTTTATTTTAAAAAATTAATATAAATTAAAATACGTTAAATTCATTTAATTTCATCCAATTACAGGTATATTTCAACTAAATCTTAACACTAAGAAAGTTATTCTAAATTAACTTGAAACGATTTTTCTGTTAGTATCGTCAGGCTAGAGAAATCCACAATTTGATACCATTGACTAAGAACGAATAACACTCTAGGCACTCGTGCTATTATTTGAGGTAGTGAGTCGCGGTCGACTCAACGATAATCCCAAGACCTTTCAATTAGTGAATATGAATAAGACGAATATTCTTTGAAATAAACATATAATGAAAAGGCTCAATTTCGACTAACAAAGATAGTCAAATATTTGGTTCGCGGATTTTACCGTGACTGACAGAATGTTGTCCAACATCCCAATAGAACAAGAGGGCCGTCATTATTTCCAATACTTACTTCGTTCAAAGAAATCGAGAATTATAATGTTGAGTAAGTACGTATTGTAATAAATAATTAAAAATTTCTCAAACATATTGTTTACTTTGCATCGGACCTAGCGCCACTAAAATATTCTACTGTATTTATTAAAATATACAAAAATAAATAAAGTATCGTAAGCATTTGATACCATTAATTGTTGAAAAACCAATATTTCATAATAATTAAAAATCCTGATGATCTAAGCGAAAATTACAAATCATTAATGTATATGAAAATAATACTTCCATTTTCATCAGATTTTGATTGAAATGTCAATCGAATAATTATTAAGTATGCCATTTAATTTATATTATTGTCGTTCGTGAATCGTTTCTACAAATATATGTCCTGAGTCGTAAGGATGCTTTATTCTTATCGAATTTTAAGTTTTGAAATTAAAAATAATGCATAAAAGATAATTCATAGTATGATTTTTTATTTCTTCGGAATAACTTTCGAAAAATAAAATAGAATTTTTTAGTGACATTATCCCCTATAGTGCCTACTTTATACGACGGTCTATTATCAGTATCGGTTTCGTTTTAAATAATGCTATTGGGACTTAAAGCGTCTTATTGTAAATTTAGCTAATGGACTCAAAAGATTAATCTCCTTTGTTTACTGACTCTACCGCTCGAGAGACTTGTTCTTTTATCATTCTTTCCTCTACGACTAAATATGAAAGTTGATATAGTCGAAAGGCCATCTGCGGTTGGGTGTCTAGGGAAGGTCTATAAGCGACTTACCGGTGAATCAAAGCTGATAGTCTTGACCGAAATACCTTACTTAGTATTAAGAGGACTATATATGTACAGGTCATCAACTCTATTGAAAACATAGAAATTTAGTTGCATATTCTTAACAATAAAATATTTTTTTTGACAATTAGATCGACGTCAGCCAATATATTATATTTTTGACTTTATACTATTTGTCGAAGCTTAAATGCACAATCATTTTATGATAAAGGAACTGGTTATAATGATGCATAACTATTAGTTATCATATAAAATTACTTAAAATAATATTATAATTAATGATTATTGAAATCAACACAATTTTCACCTTTTTTTTATTTGGTTCAGCCTAAATGTATTATAATACTTTAAGGATACAAGTAACGGTTGACTAAACGTAACTATTACTACTAGATTTAATATGAGATAAAATCAAATAATATTAAATATTTATTTACTCGATATGAACGTAAACATGTTTAATATATATATATATGTATGTATCTTATAAATCGCTCGTGTATATTAATTATTTAGCAAATAATTGGATACTATAACAGATGAACACTGACGACTATAACGTTTTGATACTTTCTTACTTATAATATTTTCACTTATGAAATTATTCCGCATTGCGATAAGAACAAACTAATTATTAAACAAAAATCAGAGGTCAATGCACACTAATATATTTATATATAATACTGAGCAAAAATGAGCATTTTTTAAAATTATTTTTAATTTTTTTACTTATCTCGAAACAAATCTATTTAATGAACATTGGGATGTAAAATTTTTGGAAATTGAATTTTTCTAATGTTCTATTAGAAAAAGAAAAGCTCATTAAAAATCTGTGCAATTTGGTACAAACTAAAAATAATACATTTACGATATAACTAAGTAATATTATGTACAGGCCAATTTGTTACACAATTGTACATCGTACTTTGATTTAACAGACTCGGTGCAGCTAAATAGGAGTTTTACATCCTTATAACCATTCATTCCTTCTGTTAACACTCACTTCCAATTATATTCGGTAATTTTCGGTTTAAAATATGAATAATAACAGAGTAAATTATAAAAACAGTTACGGTTTCTCACATTATAATCTGCATAAAAATGAAATCGGAGGAATTACCTCTGTATTAGTCTGTAATCTCGTCCTACGTATCTTGGTCCCAGCAAGCTTCGTCCCATCCGACAAGAACAAAATCGATATTACAGAAACGTGTAATGTATCGACTGGAAAGCAAAGCGAAAGAGAGAGAGAGAGAGATCAAATTATAACATTTATTGATTGACATATGTCTCGTAAGGGGTAGCGAGAAGAGTGAGCAAATCGAGAATTGCGCATCCTCCCACGACACTTTCGTTCCTCGTCGCGTACGCGGACGCTTCGCCCTCCCGGCACGGAGAAATTAAAACGATAATTCACGGCTATAGAGGGCCCTTTTTCCGCTCCCCGCTCGACTCTCCGCTGGTCGTTCGATCGAGTTTCAAATCGATGCGGCTCGCTGCTGCATCGTTAAGCGTCCGTTACGAGCCCGGCAAGAGCTTTATGCACCCCCGCGGCCCTGCGGCGCGCGGCCTCGCTCCACAGGGGGCCGCGAAAAAACAAACAAAAAAAGAAAAACAACGACGGTCGCGCCGGCTACCGGCTGCTTAAAGCACGCGATGTTGAATTAAAACGCCGGCAATGAACGGTAAAGGGAAAATTTTCGCTCGTCCGTCGGTGGCCCGGTAACGCCGTAAAGTCTCACTTATCCGTATAGCTCTCTTATCGGGGGCGATTCCACCCCGAGGAGCAATCAGCCGCGTATAATTTCGTTCGTCCTTCCCTGTTTGGCTAAATCTCGCTCTTTTAACCCGTCCCCCCACCACCACGCAATGGCGCGGTCTCTCTCTCCCAGCTTTGGTCTTTATATCTCTGCGATTATTCGCGTCGTTATGGGGCGGGTTATAAAGCAGGCAGGCCAGTACGCACGAATGGATTTCATAATAAGCCTTTGAGGGGAGGCTGCGGTATCTTTTGTTCCGCTTAAAGTGCCTACGTGAACGCGTTTAAGAAGAACTCCGAATACAATTGACTGTCGACTAAAGGAATTTCAAAATTAAACTCGAAAATTATATTAAAATAATTAATTTCGCTGCTTATAAAGAATTTATATAGATATTTTATAAATAGGGAGTCTTCCGTGAATTATCGAATACTAGATTTCTTTATTAACGATTAACTATTTAATCGACTTAATATTTGAAATTCTTAGCGCGACCAAAAGATCCATCTATGATTCATAGAATAAATTTTAATATTTGTATTATAAATACGATGTCGATTATAAATAAAGAACGTGCATATTTATAACACTTATTCAATTACGTATTGCTAATAGTATTCCAAATAATTAAAGACTATAACGCATTAATGTATCACAGAATGTTTTATTCTGCTACCTTATTTTTCTTGACTTAACTTGTTATCAAATATTTAAACGGATTATAATTTGATATTTTCATCAAATCTACTTTTACATATGCGCTTGTGTCCTTGAATTTAAACCGATCGTGTAATTTGAAATTAAGTGTCTGGTTCTCTTTTGACAATAGAGTTTGGAAGATTAAGCTACAATTCGTGACGCTATCTCAAATTGATATATAAGAGAACCCAATGAACGTTTAACGATCCCACGATTACTTTGTTTCTATCGATACCTTTTCTCGTATTTGCGATTTTATTTATTTTTATACTTGATATTGTATGCCTATTATATTTTACAACTGCATCACTAACATTGATAGTGTACGATAACGAACCGGTAGCTGAAGCAGTCGTTCATTTCTTTATGAAGTGTATTTATTTATTTATCTTTGCATTATAATTAAAATTTATAATGCTGTTTAATTATTTATACAACGCATCGGCAAATGCTCGGCGAACCTTCATTCAATTAAATTTTAACACAATTTAATTCCATTAATGCAGTTATAAAATGGCTCATCCCCTTTTTGCGCCATATGCAAACGTACATATAATCAATAATAATTGGTAAAACGAGGGATAAAATTAATAAATAAGAAAAACTTTCAAATTAAGTAGCCCCGTATACTCCATGCCACTGTTAATAACACACGAATATCGTCATTATCCTCATTATTATCGAAAATAAATTATCAGTGCGTCGAGAATGCCTTTTAAAAATAGCCCGCGTAATGAGAATTCATCACCGGCTATTATGTCCCGCATCCGCCCGGCTATTTCTAAAGAAATAATATAAAATCACACCGTTGCTACCGCCTACGCGCGCCGTAACCCTCTCCCGAAAACCTCGCCGGCTGCCCCCAATCACCCCCTCCCCCCCCCTACACCGCAATCGTGGCTCGCGCGCGCGGCCGGCTTTAAAGAGCCGCCACCCCGTCGCGCGCCACCCACCGAAATTAACGTATGCGCCGCGCCGCGTCGTTCGATTATGTTAATGGCCGACGTGTAAAATTAATAGGCGATTCGACGACTTGGCCGCGCGCTGCTTCAATGTGCGCCAGAACGCCGGCCCGCCCGATCCGCCCCGCCCCGCGCGCCCCCTGAATTATTTCGCACGAGTCATTTTCCGTCTATTGTTGCGAGCCGACCTGGGGGACGATTGGGGGGGGGGGTGGTTGGGAGTGGCGGGCGCCCGAGCTCGACGAGGCTCACTGTCCCAGAGCGCGGGCACGCGAGCATTGATTGGTCGCTTATTAACGATGCGAAACGAAAGATGAGATGGATCAGGAGGGGGGGCGCGGGGCGCGCAACGCGGACCGAATCCCCGCCGGAGTAGCGCGGAAACGCCGATCCATTGACTGGACGATGCGTTCCCGGGCTTTTGTGTGTGTGTATATATATATATATATATATATATATATATATATATATATTCACGCATACAAGATCAGAACATTGTGCGCGCGCGAGCTCGTGCGGCTTCCGCGAATTAATCAGCGGGGTCCGCGGGCTTTACAGCAACCATAAGCCACGCACCAGCTGAGACTGGACAGCGCGATAGGAGGGAGGCGCGGGCGAGAGCGGCTGTTTCGTTTCTGCATCGCTAGGTTTGCGTTTTGATTAAGTGACAAAATAATAGGTGGCAGAGGGGGGAGTATCGAGTCGGGGTGGTGGGGCGGGGGGAGGCTCCCAATGGGCAGAGAGCCCACGAACTGAATGACTATAGGAGACGGATGTCTCTTTGATCCCGTTGCGATTGAATTGTTCGCATATATTCGTGCAAATGTCGTGTAAGCTTTTCTAATTGGGAGGTCGGCTTTAATTGGAAATAAATAATATCGCCAATTTCTCCGAACCTTTTACGAACGGCCGTATTCATGGCAAAACGTCAAAAATGTTTATATTTTCATTTCGATTTTGCATACAGACAGTCGCAATAAAAACTAGCACTTTTTGTTATTATTCATTATTTAACACCTTTTTTTATAACGAGCATAGCAGTGCTAGTGAAGAACGGAAGTTCATCATGAGTTTGTAAAAATGCACATATTTGAACATACAAATTTTGACAAAATTGCCTGCGTCAATAGAAACGAAGCGGCTTTTCACCAGCGAACTCTTTATTAAACTGCACAAATTTTACTCAGACTCATCAGAATTCATGCGAACTCACTATGAACTCATTATACTAGATACTAGTAGATCGGAGATCGAATGATTATTCAAAAATTGTAACGAATTCCTAAAGTTCGTATGAATTTTCTAATATTTCCAATAACTTCAAAAAGCTTTTGAATACGTTGTGAAATAATTACATGATTTCGACGGGTTCTGTAAA
The DNA here is from genome assembly GCA_018907035.1 of Sycobia sp. Sy_11. Classification (NCBI taxonomy): domain Eukaryota; kingdom Metazoa; phylum Arthropoda; class Insecta; order Hymenoptera; family Epichrysomallidae; genus Sycobia; species Sycobia sp. Sy_11. Next base: position 2,457,014 of record JACCIC010000018.1, on the reverse strand, counting down.
GAGTTCGATGAATTCGTGGCGAAGTTCCTGAGTTGGAGTTCGAATGATTTCACAAACTCGTTCATTCTTGGCTCGTTCATCGAAACTCTTTGAAAATTTATTGGATTTAGGAGCATAGAAACTCATCGGAACTCATTGGGATTCTTTCAAAACTCATTTGATTTTCTCGTTGAATTTTACACAAAAATGAACGCGTTTCAAATTCTTACGTAGGAGACAAGTAAAATTCATAATTTGGTAGCGCGAAAACTCTCATTAACAACGAAAAATAGCGGAACACAATTCCGATTGTCATACTGGTAATTGTGATGACTTCGTATCATTGAATTTCGATCAATGACATACCTTGATAGTGAATCGCGAGCCACCCATTCAACTACGGAAATTAATTCGCGTTTAAAGAAACTTGCAGCTCGAGAAAAAAAAATTATATAATGAATGAAAAGTAGAGAATGATGCTGGACGATATGATGCGATAAAAAGACATAACGTAACGAGAAAGAGCAAAGAAAGCCAATGAAAATGCGTAAAAGTGTATGAGTAAAGAGTGTGGATATAGAAAAATATAGGATGATTAACTGCTCCCCTCCCTCTTACAATTCGTACTACAAGGCTTATACCGAGCTAAAGTCTCCAGCAGGTGATGAAAACCATGGAGTGAGGAAAAAAAGGAAAAGCGATTGAGAGAAAGAGAAAGAGAGAGACAGAGAGAACGATAGAAAGGCAGAGATAGCGACAAAGGCCAAGAGTAAGTAGATGAGTGGAAACCGGAAAACTGAGTGAACGATTCGGAAGGAATTGCTCTTAACGATCTTCGATTTTTCTGTTAGGTTAAATCGTTCACAGAACACTTCATGCATTTACCGTCTCTTCTACTGTTCCCTTTTTATCTCTCTCTCTCTCTCTCTCTCTCTCTCTCTCTCTCTCTCTCTCTCTCTCTCACTCACGCACACCCGTCCTAAATATCCATTTCTTTTTCTTTCCTTACACCAACGACTATCAGTCCAAACTGAATTACGCGATAAACGATACCAATAACGCGAATCTGACTTTAGCCGGATAAGTTTTACCGTCGCATAATTCGCTTTCACAGTCGTCTGTATGTTAAGCATGATGTATGTTAAGGAAGAAATACTGATACTGAAAATAACCAATATATATGTATATCACAAAATATATTCACAAAATAGATTGACGAGTAAGTTTTCGAGGTAAATTCAGTCAGAATGTAGTATTTTGTAATTCTTGTATAGAGTCATGGAATCGACCTATGACTTGATTTGCAATTTGAAAAGAATCTGCGTAAAATCATATATTTTCAAAGAATATCCACCATATACTTATCAAACAATATTCATCAAAGTTTTGGCGTTGAAATGCTTTTTAAATCATTCATTGAAAGAACCAGAGATGTGACATAGCTCTATGCCGCTTTATTAAAAATTTTGATATTTTATTAAATATAAAAATTATCTAGAATATAAATTCATTTTAATCATAAAAATTCATAAAATTAAAATAATAATTAAGTCCTGGGAACTGTGTTCACATTCACAATATACTGCAACTTTTCATTCATAATGCTTTTTATTATGAAATAACTTTATGGCATTTTATATAAATATACGCTTAACAAAATTTTGAGAGAAAATGTCCAAGAGTTTAAAAAATCAATTAAATTCATTATTATAAACTTTACATTATTTAAATTAAAGTAACAAATTTGAAAATAATAAGAATAATCAAAATTTAACAAATAATCCTTATGCAACAGCTTTGTATAATTATTTTTTTAGTTCCAACAAACATTCAAACGAGAATAGCGAAAAGAATAGAAGAATGATATTCCGCTTTTTAATAGCATGCAATTATTCAAGGTAAAAAACCTCAGACACGTATTTACTTCATTAATCTTCCAAACCCAGTCAAATTCGACCTACATACTTATCATCGCCTCGTCCCTACGAAAATAAAGAAAACAATATCAAGTATCGACTGCATTTTTGAGGCTGACATCGTCAGACCTGTTATCCTCCCTTCCTTCCAATTCGTTGATCGAAGCATCAATATTATCGCTCTCACATGCGAAAAGGCGAGGAAATGGATAAAGGTGCATAACTAACAAAAACCCGGGCCTCGAACCATTCGCCGCACGAATTCAACCCGCCAATAATTCAATAATTGTCGGGTTTACCTGGTGTTACTTGGCGCACCGATACGCCTCCCCCTCAGCCCTCCTACCGTATATCCTTCGACATGTTCCACTTTTCCAGCCATCCAGCTGCGAATCGAAGGGGAAGCGGGGGGGGGGCATGGAAATTTCGATTTCGGCACGAATTGAGGCGAAAATTTCGAGTTCTTATTCCGTGCATGCCGGGCTTTCGGTTATTTATAGGGCGGGGAGAGACTGAAATTTCGAGGACTTTTCCGATGGAAAAAATCAATAAATACATAAATAAATGAATAAATAGAAATCAAAAAATCGCGAATGGATTTGAGGGTGCGGTGGAGAGTAAAAATATCGAATAGATTTTCACAACACGAGGTAGGCAAGTACAGCGAGCACGGAAAATCGCGCAATGACTCGCGGAATGCTTCGAAACGGGCAGGCTGAATTTTTAACCGGTACTTATAATACATGTATATATACTACGAAGAGAAATGAAATATGCAATTTTTGAACGCCCAAGTAACCTATTTTTTTTACTATTTAGATATTGAGTAGTCTTTTAAGGCATTTGCAACCTTAAGTATATAATATATTGAAGCTTACCTATAAAATATAAAACTGGATTTTCTAAATTGATCTCAATTTTTGTAGGATATAAATATTATTTAAATAGTATATAGAAGACAAATAATGCAAATACTGTAGATATAGAGACCTGTCAAATTATTTCACAAATCTGCTGTGATATTCATAATTCACTTTTCGCATAGAAAATTATTCATCTTTAAATATATAGTTTCTAGTAATATGTACAGTTTATGGCAATTATTGATCGAAATCGAACCTTAATATTTCAACATCCTAAGATCTGTAAAAATATATTTAATACAAATAAATAACATATGATAAAACTTAATTTTGAAAATGAAGCATTTATTAACTTGTAGAAGCCTATTAAAACATCGCAATTACTTTTTATCAAAATTACAACAAATTCTCAATACAGTTCAATTTGATTTGCAAATATCAGAAGGTGAACTGTAGAATTGTATTTAAAAAAATAAAATGATGAAAATTTATGCTGTAACTTATAGCGCGTATGGTCAAGCTGACTGTAAATGTTACTATAGTTATAGGTATTCACTAGAAGAACTACTTATATATATGGATCTCCTTAATATTAAATGACGTAATGTATTTTACTTTTATATATATATATATTTTCGACAATTTCTTATAAATTCACGTTCACGATTTCAAATTGTGTGGACGGACTTCAAATGATATAAAATTTTAGATCATACTCAAAATCGTCCTTTATGTGACTTTTCCGAGTATGATTCGTGAACGTCAAGAGTCAAATTATTTCTCATAATTAACAGCCCTTAGATAGCTTTGTAGAAACTCGCGAATACTTTAATAGCCGTTGCCCGACTCATATATGCAATTGGCATAACTGCCATTCAATAACCTTAATCAGTACCCCTTACCGAACAAATTAAACTGCCCCGAAAGACTCGCTGAGTCCAATTTCCCTGGTTGTCGAGTCGGCGATGATTCAGCGACACTATATATATATATATATATATATATATATATATATATATATATATATAATACCGACGCGCTGGCCGCGCGAGAAAATCGCTTCTCCTCTCAGCTAAACTTCTCCCCCTTTCTCTTATGTTGCAGTTAAAGGCGAGGCCGGCCTGTCGGCGCCGTCTCCGCCGCTGCTGCTCGCCGCGCTGCTGCTCTCGTTGCTCTTCAGGAAGGATTAAGATCGTGCTGACAAGAACGCTGCCGTCGACCTTCACCCCCCCCCCCAAACAAGAAAGGAGAGAGGAGGACAATCAACGCTCTCGAGTTCGCCAGCAGTGCCGACGGACACGGAGACATTTATTATATATGTATATATAAATAAATATAGAAGAGTAGCTGCGTGCTCGCCGCGATCGCGCCGTTGCTTTAGCGTTTAGAGTCGCGAGAGGATTTTCTAGATATTCGCGCCAGCTCAATGTGTGTGTACAGATTTTATGTACAGATGTCTTCGTTCGTATGGCAGATCGAAGCTAAAAAGACAATGAGAAAGACTCTTTCCTGGTTGCCACGAGCAATCGTCTTTTCTTCGAAATGATGCCGTTGAAAGAACGTCAGTGGTTCGTTATGGAATTTAGAATAAAAGAAAAATATTGAAAACACTTGTAAATAGAAAAAAAATAGACAATTTAGAGGAAAATTGAAATTCGATAGAAATAGAATGATAGAAGATTTAGTGTGCGAAATTCCGTATGAAAGGGTTGGTAAATTTTGTATATCTATGTATCCGAATTCAATAATTGTTTGACTGTCCGATGCTCGTGACAATGACCAAATTCGTTGGGCATTCGAGACAACGGTTGGTAGGAGAAAGTAACGCACATTCCAAGAAATTAATATCCTTTTTTTCATGATCATTGAAATTTGAATCCACAAGTGATAGAATCATGAGACATGTATCGATTTCAATGATTTTTATAAACTCTAGAAAAAATGAGACTTTTTTATCAAAAATTAAACAGTTTACCAAACAGTGATATGGAATGTATACAAAAAATTACCGTAAACATAGGAATAAGATGTTCTTTTAAGCAATATTTTTCAATTCTGAATTATTATTTTAACGTCTGGTGAATTATTAACGTAATTACTAAAATTTACATTATTTAACGTTTAAGTTCTTATATCAATATCGTATATTTTTTTGATCAAATTTTGATTTTATAATAGAATATTTCTAGGCGAATATGGAAATTCATGATCAGACGAATAATCACGTTGAACTTTTTGTTGAAGACTTTAAGGTTAAAGTGGTGAAAAAATATTTTACCAATTTCTCCCATTTTCGCGCGTCGACGGGGTGGCTGATCGTTAAATTTATACTGTGAAGGAATTGTGCGCATTTCTGCGAGGCTTGCTCATTCTAAATTTGTGCGTGTGCAATATATATGTCTAATGATTCGACAAACAGTTCAGAATTCCGATTATTATTGTTTGTTCTGTAAAGAGATATAGTAATAGTAATAACAATAATAATAACGAGATTATTCGAAAGATTTGGTGTGAGATGTATAATTCAGTATATATCTATAAAATATAATAGGGAGGATAAGAGGAGAAAAAACTCTCAGGACGTTAAAAATAGCGCGTCCTTCTTAGGTTGATTCTCGTATCTTGTACATAGGTGTGTCCACGCCAGACGCACAAATGTTTATAGCGCGAAGAATAACAAAGATAGAAAGAAAAAAAAATTTATCGTATGTACATAAAGCGACTAGGGTCTAAGCATATTAAAATATTGTGCGCGCTGGGAGAAGTGCGATGCGCGAAGCACCGTGGAAAGCGAAAGGAAGAGAGCCACCCGAGTGTTCGTCGATTCCTTGTGCATCAGCCTCCGTTCCGCGACGGATAAATAGCCGCCTCTCGGCGGAATGACAAGGGGGGGGAGGGAGAAGTGTCTGTCGAGCTGACACTGATAGCTAGCGAACGGTTCGGGCGATTGGGGGGCGGGGGGGCGGGCAGGGGATACGAGCCTCAACTTAACTTTCGCTTCGGCTGACGTCCCCGAATCCCCCAAAATGTTTATCGAGTTTTTCGCCTCCGACTTTATGTCGGCGATCGTTTTTGGAATTTCAACCGGGCGTGGCGCATCAAAAAGTTTCACGGACAGTTATTAAGTTCCGTGGGTCATAAATATTTAATCTTCCTCCGACCATCGCACAAATTACAAAATGTAAGGTCTCGAAATTTATGAAGAAGGAATGGTTTCGTTGAATTTTTTCTTTTAATTATTCGAATTATATCATTTTTTAAAAATATTTTAGTATCAGAGTAACTTCATCACTACAACATAACATTTCGTTATAAATTTATTATAATTATTTTTCTTTTTAGTCAAGGGGTAGTTACCTGCCCTTGTTTACCAATTAAACAGAAATTGCTCTGTTTTAATATGTTACATTGTATGTAAATATTGAATTACTGAAAATTTCAAATAATGATGCCCTTTATTTACATATATTCAACGTTGCTGTAAAGTCTCGAATAAATTCGACAAATTGTGTAGAAATAAGAATGTTATTAAAATGCTACAATCAAAAATTATATAATTAAAAGTTTCAAAATGTTCTTATGTCTATATTATTTGATGAATTTTCTTGTAACAGTAAAGCAATCGAGAATAGACTTAAAGGAAGTACATGGCAACCTGAAATTCGCAATAATTTGTAATAAAACATAATAAAATGTTCAAACATAGAATATTCTTCAAACAAAGTACTTGTTCGATCGAGAAAAGATAATTATGACGGCCACTTACTTTAATCTAGCTCCCATTGTCAGTAAGGACTTCTTGCGCTTAATACCTCAAAATTGCTTGTTATCTATGCATCGCCGCAAATCTATCCCATTTATACCATTTCTTGAACAAAATTAAATAATAATTAGGCCAGACTTTCAGATAAAACATTTCTACAACTTTTGCATCATCGTCTTTATCATTTTCTGGTTGCAGTGCATTACTTTAATCTTGTTTGTATCCGTTCAAAGTGTCCTAATTGCGAGAGACGAATCACTACTGTATAAATCGAATTACAGATACGACCGTGGCGCAATTCATTTTTCACAGGCCCATTTCATTCCCTCGTAATTACAAAATACAGAGAATATTGCCAAGATTAATAATTACTACCGATACGGACGTGTGTTCGCGTGCGGCTGATGAAAATTTTATCTACGTCGGTTAATTAAATTTTGGCAAAATCGGCATCGAAGCTCCCTCGGCCGTTCGTAATTTGCAAGTTTCGTCAAAGCGACCGCGATTTTCCCGCTTTATTTCGCCGAACCGAACGTACACACGGAGTGTAATATAAGCTTTGCCCGCAAAACATAATAGTGCGATATTGTGTAACAACTTTGTTAATTCAGGATCTCTATCATTGACTTTCATTAGTAGATTAAATGAGAAATATTCGCGGGGCGACAGATTTTAATATTATTCGGATTAATTATGCGCGGATTTATATGAATTTGTTACAAAACCGCAGATCGTTGAGAGCTCCGAACGATTATTATTAATATTGCCGCGACGCATCAATTAAAATTTGAACGTTATAAACGTTTTAATTACAAATCCCGTTAAATTTGATCGCTGCTGTAATGTAAAGCGATATTTAGAATCTTTGATGGTTATCGTGATGTTCGACACGAATTTATTAGAAAAATGATTTTGACGAGTGAAAACGAAAAGAGAAAAATCATGAAATGAAAAAAAGGCGAATATCGTAAACCTATTGTATTCGCTCGCGTACAGGAAATTAAATCGTATACATGTGCGCTCGTACAAATACGCGTGCAAATAATTCGCTGCTGCGCGCGAGGGCCTCGGATCCTCGCGTTTAATGAAAAGGCGCGTAAAAATTTTGTCCTGCATTGAAGCGCCCCCACTGTCAATTGCGATCCGACGCTTTTTATCGATGCATATAAATCCCCTCGGTAATCATTTCGCAATTCCCGACAAAACGTCCAATAAGCCGCTGGCTGAATATTGAGAATCCGCGCATGAAATATTTACCATCTGATTTATACCATTTCCTCGCTGCGGATTAAATAAACCTGCCGAATTTTTCATTGCTCGTACGCGTTCTTTTCTCAAAAAACAAAAAAAAAAAAAAACAATCTTCAAGGTCTTGCTCAGCGATTTGCTCGAGTAAGCAAGATAACGCTTTTTACAGCCCGAGTCCCCGCAACATTCCTCCCTAAATTTGCTGATGTAAGGAAAACCCAAAAAATATTTTTATTTAAAAAAAAAAAAAACAGCGAAGCTGACAAAAAAGTTATGCGAACTGAAAAGAATGTATAACGCGCGATCTGGAATTATCCACCGCCGAAATCCGATATTCTTCCGATCCGGAAGCGTGATGCGTAATTACCCCGGAGCCGTATACTCGCGCGACGAAGTCTACTTTAAACAGATCGCGGCCGAGAGAAAGTCCAACCGTATATCAGCCTGATTGCGAGGCATTGGCTTTAGCGGGGATTCCCCCGAGCAGTTTCGGCCAGAACCAATTCTGGCGAGGCTCCAAAAATTACGGAGAGCCACCTTTTCGCGGTGGATTTATACATTTGGGAAGGACGTGGCGATATCTCGCCCGAGTTAATTTTACTTAAATACATTCGCATATACGCTGTATTATGGTATTGCGTTCGACAAGAAAACTCGCGTTCAATTGATGATCGAGGGTACGGCAGATGAATACGCTCGGTTCGTTGTTCTGAACGAATTTCAACGGTTCGCTCATTTTAATTAATCTATATCATAAATAATAATGCACGATTAATGTTCATGTGAGAGTTCGAGTGAAAAATTCTCATTTTGCGGATATTAGTATGGTTTAATACAGCTTGAAAAAGCCAAAATTGTTAGCTTCGGATTTAATATAAATAATTGCCCGCCTGTTTGAATATCCTGCTTCAACAGAGCGAATGCGTTATAATTATTTTACATTTTAAATGACGAACGAATGGTATCGCTTATAATAAATAATTTCAGTTTCATAATTTTTGTTCACTGCTGACATTTACATATATTAATATAATGTTTTATGCTTTCTGCTCGGCCGCCGCAATTATCCCAATATTTATTTAATAAATTGATTCTTGTTAATAATCGTATAATTATAATGTAATGATATTTTTCTCTCTATACATTTTCATTTTTATTTTCATAAATATTTTTTTCAAAATCTTACAACACTATCAAAATCTTTTTTTATAAAATGAAAATGTTGCAGAGAAATAATCTTGAAATAATGGAAATTACGTCGTTTAAACTGCTTCAATGATTAATAAAAAAAAAATACGACTTTACTGTTTTCCTTCTTTATGCGTTCATTGGCAGCGTCTGAAAGGTTTCCTTATTTCTTCGCGAACAATGCCGAAAACGCTCATTCTTCAAAAATTTCCGCCTAACCGATAATCTACGCACAAAGGCGCAACGGGCAATTTCAAATGCGACAGCGCGTATCGAAGTCATGTGTGATTGGCGATAGCTAGCCCCCGCCAAACAAGCGACGGCCATTATTCGCCTCGCGGGCGCATCGGGCACATACGCTCTCGCGAGTAATTAGGCCGAGAGACGCGCGCCGGCCTCGCGACAAAGGGGCGCAGGGTTGCGCGCGACAATGCAGTGTGTCCAGGAGTGTGGAGTGCGCGTCGAACTACATAATAGAAAGAGAGAGAAGAGAGAGAGAGAGAGAGAGAGAGAGAGAGAGAGAGAGAGAGAGTGGAGAGGACGAAAAAAACGAGGCGAAGGAGAGTGGGAGGGCTAGAAAAAAAAGAGTGGGACGGAGAGAGTGAGAGAGAGAGAGAGAGAGGAGAAAGAGAGCAAAGGAACTCTCATTGTTCGGAGGGAAGAAAAGAAGTGCGCGCGAGGGCGGCGCGGCGCATTCGTGCCATTTCCCAGCCGGGTACTTACTACCTCTCTGTCTCTTTACTGCTGGTGCTTGCACGGTGATAAGGGGGCGGGCCGGGAGAGGGTGAAAGGCATAGGCGGCGCGCCGGCGGATACTGCAACTGTAAGTTTTGCCTTACACCCTCTACCTCTCCCTTACCACCGACTCCCCTCCATCTGCGTTTGTACGCACGCGCGAAACTAAACTCGGTCGGTCGCCGGAGCGACTCCCAGAACGAGTTTTCCGAGTCTCCTGCCCGACCCCCACCCCGCTCTCCGATCTATCTATCTATCTATCTCTATCCATAGGGAAATGGCTCTGCTGGCTGCCGCGGCGCCCGGCGGTCGGCTCTATTGACGACCTATATACGCGGGAAATGATATCGGGCGTCCGTGTCTATATAGTCCGGGAACTCGGCCTCCATATTCTGAAATTTGATAAAAATTTGTTGTCCATTGATTTACGATCGATATGAAATTCCGGCCTAACTTGTGCTTTTCACCAATTTCAACCGATCTCAGGCATGTCAGATCCCAATATCTGCGGAAAAAGACATTTTTAAGTTTAACTCAACATTAATGAAAAATTAAGGAACACATCAATTATCTGATTATATATGTTATTTGAATATATTTGCGACACCGCATCCCTTTTACAGATCAAAAAGATATTTGATAATGATATTTGACTATTTTAAGCGATGACATCTTGATAATTTGGCTGAGATTTCCGAGACCAAATTTATACTCAGTATATTGAAAATGTTGATAAAATTATATAGTCGACTCACACTGTTCGTCTGTATTTTCCGATGAATAAATTCGGTTAAAATCTCAAAAAATCTCTTAGGTTGAGATTTCCTATATCTCTAATCTTATTAGAAACTGGTCGAAGCGGCGATTAATTTCAATCGATTACAATTTCCCGTTATCAGAGAAGATCTTTGTTAATAATCTGAATCGCAACCTTTCTTTATAGAGATAGTCCATTCCATTACTTAAGGGTGAATTCTCCGCACGTAAAATACACCCGTAAAAATATCTCTTGAAAAAAATCCCTGTACAAATCAATAATCACTTATAGCACGCCCAATCTCTTAATGCAACATGCGCATCTTGCGATTCCCAAAGTGAAAAACCGAGACTCCGCGCCATTTTACCTTTAATTCAAAGTCTTCATCTGTCTCGTACTCCCATCCCCCTTCCTCCTCCGAGCCGAGGTTTCATTTCGTTTACGTATACCTTTTATGCAAGAGAATCCGAGAGCGAATTGTCGGGAGCGCGTATATTACGAGAATTTCCGCGAGAATTGAGAGAAATAGGGGAAGAGAGAAGGAGAGAAGTAGAGTGTGTGTGTGAGAGAGAGAGAGAGAGAGATAGCGAGAGAGAGAAGCTTAATTCAAGACCGGGATTTTACGAGGAGCTTTTGACAATTTCATACGAAATAACTCGATTTACGTGGCGACGCGACGCGACACGACCAGCCTTGGATGCGCCACCAGTCCCCCCAGTATACACTTGCTTCCCTCGATTTTCCGCTACGTTAATGGCCTCTCTTGTTTTCGCAATTCCCGGGGCGGGGGAAGGAGGTGGGGGTAAAGGAAAGTATTTTACCCAAGTGCACTGGGTTAACGATCGGAGTTTTAACGAATTGGCGCTGTTATTTCAATGGTATATATATATATATATATATATATATTTCTAGAGTTTACTAAAGAATAAAGAAAATCGTGTACAACGATGTTATAGCTGGTAAGTGACAATTGGAACTATGGGAAAAAAATTCGCTTTCAGCATTTGCACGGATGATACGCGCCCTGATCGGACAGAAACGAATGCGGATTGTTATCGAAGATTATATTGATAAACGAACGCATAATCTACTGATCCTGTAAAGAGTGATCGGACAATATAGGCTAACAGCTTGTCTCTATAACGAAAGCGACACGTTCGGTGGCAAGTATGTATGTATATATATATATATATATATAATCCGATTAAATTTTTAGTAAAATATTATTGTAATGTTTCTTGATGGTATTTTTGAAAATTATGTTATATACGTCAATGGAATTTTTCTCTGCATATGTACTTGAGTCTTCAGTTATAGTATGCTTCATACACACACACACATTAAAGATCTATATGCAATAATATATTCTATATTTTAGGACATATTGGGATTATAATTGAACAAGAATTCAAAAACAAGGTTTCTTTTATGCTATTTAACGTCGATCTATTTATGCTTCCAAACACTCGTGCTAATTAGCGACGAGGGTCTACGATAAAACTGTAAATTATTTGAGTAGTTTACCATTTTTCTGAAATGAGAACATTTTTCCAAATCACTTTAGCTGTACAGACTGTTTACGAACGTTTCTTTCCCTTGCTATTTTCTTTCATTATAAATTCCTCTAAAACGCTTTATTCCGAGTCTCTGTCTTTATTTACGGCTTAGAGATAAACGAAAGCCAACCGATCGGCTATAGTCGCCCACCATTACCCGATCACTCCTTGTGTATGAATGTATAGCATTAGGCAAATCCAAAGCCCGAGAGCTGAAATTTTTCAGTATCGAATCGGCAGGCGATGATTCTCGCGTAAAGCATACGCCCCCATCAATGGCTCCCGGATGCTGGCCATGAATAAACTATTTTAATCATCCGACGCGTAATTTTGCCTGCCCGATATTAATAAATCCGGGCACAACGATTAATTAACAATTGAGCGCGGGCGGTCCTCTCCAATCCTATATAATACATGTATACGCGAGCTTACGAGCGCCGGGCGCGGCCGCCATTCTCGACAAGCCCCGTGCCCTGTATAATGTGGAAATATTCAATCTGAATAATTCCGGCTCTCCGGCCATTCATGTGTTTGTATATATATATATATATATATATATATATATATATATATATATATATATATATATATCAAATTCAAAACCCCTTCTGATTTTGAATGCGCAATCTCCCGTGCACACTTTGTACGTTGTTATACATATATATGCGTGTGTGTATATATATATATATATATATATATATATATATATATATATATAAATATGAGCAAAAGCGAGCGAGCGATGTATTTAAACGTTTTCTGTATGTGCGCGGATGTTCGCTTGCGAGAGTGGTTCGCACTATACATTGGCGCACGTGCAATATATCATACGATGGAAGGAAAAATCGAGCCGTACTCGCATCAGCTGACTTTGGACACCCGCGGCCGATATCCGCGCGGCGACGGTTTGTACCAAAACGAGGACGTTGCAATAATGCGATATACAGATATTAATATATTATATGAAGTACATAATCAAAGGTTATCATATAATTGTACAATATATTTATAATACACAGTTGAATGTATACGCACTGGAGACGAAAAATATAAATTTAACGAATGGTGTGCATGTAAATATTATACATATATACATATAAGCGCTAAACTAAGTATACATACGTTTATGACGAATATGGAAAGGATAATTATCACCGTGTGCTTTGCTGTGCGTCTGTATTTGTATGGGTGTGTGGGGTGCGTGTGTTTACCCCTACGAAAGAATTCTAAACTGTGCTAGTTGAACCCCTCTATGTTCATATGCATATATATATATATATATATATATATATATATATATATATATATATATATACGTATAGTTAAACCATATATGAGTGAAACAGTGTATAAGCATGTGTGTTTAAAACAGAGACAAATATATGAAGAAGGGAAAGAGTGCGAAAAATAAATATATTATATATACATATACATATACATATATATATATATATATATATATATATATATATATATAGCGATGTCGCGTGTACCTGTCAGGAATCACGAAGGTCTTTCGATTCGATCGAATCTTCAACGTGTCTTCATTCAGCAGTTTAAGTTCGATTTCTTTTTAGCGTCCTTATGTACATAAGCATAAAACAGGGAGGGAAAAAATATGTCACATGAAATCCGATAAAATATAACGGGAACGACGGCTCTCCGAGGCCAGGAATGCGCCGATATATTAGATAATGGGAGACGTAGCTTCATGCGCGTTCGTACGCTCAAAGTTACAAGTACTCCTGTATAAACGACCTGGATTTACAGATGAAGGCGCCAAATTATTCGAGTTATGGATTCAATACTTTTTTTTTGTTTTATCCTCGCCCATATTACGGAGAGCAATGTTCGTGTACATATTATGAGGAGGAAAAAAACGTTTGAATTTATATCTTTGAAATGTAATCAAATGTATTTTGATGGCTATATTTCCACCGCTTTATCCCTCAGCCCACTCTAAAGGCTCTAGCCTTTTCTCCTAATATTGTACATGTATATGTATACTATATATATATATATATATATATATATATATATATATGTATATATATATATATATATATATATATATATATATGTACCTAGGCCAAATATTCGCTTTATTTATTTGACCTGTAAATCATAAGTCGAGCCGATGTGCTGTAAAAGAGCATATGTTGAGTTCCACTTTCATTCGTATATATTATATTATATAAAAAATGCAAATCAAAAGCTATTATTAGTATACATTGAAATTGTAAGCGAATAAGATACACACACATACACACATAATGAGAGAAGATACTCGGCTCGAATATTTTAAAGATTTTCTGGTACATAAATGTTTGCTATCTATGAGTTTCTTCTTCATCGAATAAAATGAAATGTATTTATTTATCCAGATTTGTATGACATTCCTGACATTTTTAATAAAATGGTTGTTTTTGCATTTTAAGTATTTGTACTGCATTTATTTTGTTATTTAATTTTCAATGATGAAAATTAAAGTATGATTAATGACGAATAAATTTAAACAGAATACATTTAAGCCACCTCCTTGTTACTGACATTGGCCTTTCTATATAAAAATTAGTTACGATCTTCCAAATCTATAAAATTCTGTCATCAAATGTTTTCCCCTCTCAGAAGCTACTTGAAGACCAGCATCGCAACGTGGAGTCTTCCCTGTATACACGCAAACATACATACATATTTATATTTATAAATAAATAAAATATATGATAATATTAGACAGTTTGTTTATCCTAATGTAAACAAAGGGGACATTTTTCGCTTGTTATATGTCGTATTAATATTATTGTTTAACTATTGAAGATAATGTGTATGGCCTAATGTACATATTTCGCAGATTTAGTAATAAATCCTATTTCAGTAAACTGCTATTTTTATTTCTAAAATTCACAATTAATAAACAATTTTTCTTGCAAATTTTCATGAAGAGATCGATCATTTACATTTTTAAAGCTTTTTTTATCGTATTCCATACTTTATATAAGTAATATTGAAAACATATTTATGAATTCCGTAAATCTTTTCTGCTATATCTCCCTCTCTCAATATACCGTTACTGAAATGTAATTTCCGTTCTTAAGCGAATGTCAGTGTGCGTATGTGATTTGCAAATTTATAGCCTATTCCTATTTCATAATAATGGTTGTAATGTTACTACCTCGTTTCGAAATCGCGTTAAAAACCATTGAAAATTTAACAAATGCAAGAACTTTATGCCAATCAACAATGATTTTTCGTGCCTTCAGAATCTGGAATAGAAACTGCGTATCTCATTTACAAATTAAATAATTGACCTTGACAAAAAGCTGAAGTTTTAATACGAATATAATTTAACCCGGCAAAAAATTACAGTTTTCTTAATATTACTAAATTATTCTGAAATTTAAGCTTTCAAAGTTATCAAGTAGTACAAAGCTTTGAAAAACTTAACTTAGCATAGTGATGAAAAAAATGAACTTCAAAGAACCTTTAGAAGTCATATTACATTTTAATGATATTACGTCCTTAAACATGGAATCGCAATTTAAGTCCAAAATTTTTGTTGGTAAGTAAATTATTTCGATATATTGATATTTATATTATAATTATAAGAATATGATTCGAATGCTAAAATTTTGCATTAACTTTCAAAACAATATCTATAATTTGCAAATATTCAAAAAAATCTTTATTGAAATGGTTTCTCATGTAAAAATAACTCGTAAAAGGCAGATCATTATTATATAACGACAGAGTAAGAATTCTATGGAATCTTAGCAGTTTCATTATAACATATAATTTCATTTTAATTTTCGCAATTAAAATGTTCCAGATTGGGATATCGTATAATTAATTTTTGTTAAATACCCTCAACCGTCCGCGGGCGAGTTTATCGATTGAGAGAGTCATAATCCTCTCAATGCCTGCGTTTCCATTAACTTTCGGAAGAATCGTTGCGACAAAAAAAGAAGAAAAAAAAATAAAGGAATCCCCGAGAAATCTGCACACCAAAGGACTTCTCGGTCTGGCCCCCTCCCCCCTGCGAGTTCGGTTCCACGGTTATGGGGAATAATCAAAACGAAGTAGGGAGTCGAGCGCTCGGGGATGAAATAATCATTTAAATGAAGATAGCGGCAGCGGCGTCGGGGCGGCTGAATAGCACCGGAGCCGTTGATTCTTTGCGCGTCGACGGATAATTCCATTGGCTTAGCAAATACGCCGCTATTGAGAGTAAGGCAGAGAGGGTGGAACAGAGAGGGGGACAGAGGACGGATAGAGGAGCAGAGAAAGAAAGCGTCGGGGTGATGGAGACGGGGGCAGGGAGGTTTCAATACAATATGAATTCTGCCGAGCGATCAATGGCAGACTCTCCGGAAGGCGATTAATGCTAATGGCCCCGACGCCAGCTGAGTGCCGCCTCTATTGCCGCCCGCGCTTTTGAATATGTATCGGTGCACGGTCTAGAAAAGTAGCGCATACGTGCCCAAGTGCGTACGCGTACTCCGGGCTCTGTATGCGCGCGCGCTTGTACGGCGCGAGGGGGAGGGGGGAGGGAGGAGGCCTATAGACGCGACCGTCTGTATGTAAACGTGTACAATGGCTTATCAGAAAATTGACGCTGTATCAGGCGGCAACGCGCACGAAGACCGGCGTATTCATTGATACCCGTAGCCTTCTGGCGGCGGGCTGACGGCGCGCGCGACCGCTACAGCTGCGGATGACGACGACACGAAACGGCCCGACGGGGGAGGGGTGGAGGGGCGGGGTCGCGAGGCCGATTATAAAATACACGGCGATCCGGCGCGAACTTTTACGACTTTCGCAAAATCGCCAACGGGAACGATAATCGGGCGTTACACGCCCGCGATCGAATGGCGCGCGATCGTAATTTTCTTTGTATCCGACCTAACAATGCGTGAATTTTCGAAGGGTGATTCGTTTTCGATTTATCTACCGCGCGGCTCTAGAGCATTCCATTCGGATGGAGCGCGAGGCGAAAGCGATGAATTGGAAAGATGGCCGGCGCGATTACTATTATTCGTTGTTGCAGACGAGCGCCATATATGCTGTAATCATATTCAAGTTCAGCACTCGCAGCTGCTCTCTTCGAATGAAAATGTCTTTAATATTTGCGCATTGCAAATGTAAATAGGGGATAAACTGGCCAAAGATAGTCGTTCGTTTATACAGAAAAAGTATTAATAAGTGTTAACGAAGTATATGTATTTATAAGATCTATTTATATGGACAAAGTTCAAATGTCCCGGAATCTTATTGGATATGCCGTGTTTAAGAAATATTAAGCAGCCGAATACTAAGGCGTGAATAATAATGATTTACTTTTTTTTCAGCTCTATTACGATCAAATTGTCTGAAAAAAAATTTTTATACAAATGTATAAATAACCTGTCACTTTCAATAGCAAAGAACTATCCTAGGTGATCATTACGAAATACATTTGTAATTGCATATCTTAAGCGATATCAAGACAATAGAAGAACATGTTTTAATAAGAAGCATACTCTTATGTAAAATAATGGATGATTCTATGTTCGAAAATATGTAAAAAAAACTACTGATTGAATCGAAATTTATAACTCATGTTTCTCGGCTCTTTTTTATCTTTTCTCTCCTCTATAACAAGAAAAGTATCTTAATTTTATTCTACAACACCATAAACAGGTGAAAAGCTTATTTTGTATTCTTCTTCACTTGTTCGCTTATTATTATTCTCTCGATAACATAAGAAAATATTATACTTTATTTTCAAATGACATCGTTTGCTGGTAAGTAAGTAATAGAAGGAAAATCCATGACTACCAGTTTGTCAACACAAATATGTTATAATGCTGCTGCAATTAATGGACTTGTGCTATGATATTGTTCTAGGCTGTTCAAATGATCTCATTCAGTCAGAGGACCATCGTTTTTATAATAGTTCATAATGCTCTCCAATATTTTTAGAAGCTCAAGATGCTTATTATGTTATTCTATCAACTAACAACAAAAGACCGACAAAACAAAAATATGTAACATGATATACAAATTTTCTTAATAATTTGTGTAAGTAAGCTGTATGAAACAAATGAATATTGGTCTATAGATAGACTGAAGCCATTGCAGATGTTATTTAAATGCCACGTGAAAAGCATTTAAGTATAGAAATATAACAATTATTCTGTATCTAAATATATATATTGATTGTTTAAATATAAAAATCAATAAATAATATATAAATTAAATAATTAAATAATAAAATAAAATAATATATTAAATAAATAAATTACATATAAATAAAACTAGTTATATAAATGAATAAATAATGAATAAATAATGTATATTGTTTTAGAAAATGAACGATGTGTGTACATTTAAGATGCATACATTTGATAAGCGGTTGATTTATTCGTTTTGATTTCTATGGCAAATAGAAAACATAAACAATTTTATTGTACATGTGAAAATATAGCCGATCAGCTATTCAGATTTAAAGACATTTCTCAAACTGTTTATAATAATTAAAAGAAATAAATAAAATCTATTTAAAAATAAAAATTAGAAATCAAGCCAAAAATTGAAATCTAAAATTTAATTAAAAAATTTTCTGTAATCATTATATATTTGATAAAATTAAAATATAGTATATTTAAATTATAAAGAGTGACAGTTGAAATCGTTGTAAAATTAGAATTAATTATAATTTTAATGCCAAAAATTACTAATAATAATATGTGCCGAATGTACTTTTTGGACAGTCCCCAACCCAGTGCTGTGGCTTTTAACTGCTGCTTGGCATTTAACCTGTAGTCTTTTGTGCATGCATTTGCTTTGATGGGTCTGTGGCTATTTTCGAAAGCTCTTCATGAGCCTCTATGAATATTCTCTATGAATACAGAGATGAAAATACCCACAATGAATGGCAGGTTTTTGGCCGTAAGTTTGCCAGGTGATCTTACGCAAAATTTGTTTATGATTTTTATTTGTTTGGATATATAACGCGTCCCCGAGGAATGGGAGAAAATCTAAAAGAGCGCAAATACGGACACTTTTCAAAATATTTTTCCACTGAATTTCTACAGGGTAACTTACACTTTACATTTATAAACTGTATTTACTAACCTTCAGTCACATTTTATTACAATTTATTTATTTAAAAATTCCTTGACGTAACTCGCAGAATCTTTTCTAATACCATTCATTCCAATATCTTCCTAGCCCAAAGAACTTTAGAATTACAATTTTATTCATATAGAAAAATTCTTTAATAGCTTCATTAATTATCTTGATATTACAACTTTTAGTAATAATAACAAGAAAATAGAAACTGATTGATACGAAAGCCATCTGGCACAATTGAATTATGTATTCTCTAATTGACAGAGATATTTTATTATCTGAAACTTTATTTCATCATGGCGATATTAATATTATTAATTAATTCTTATTTAACAACTTTTCCTAACCATATTAAGAAATTAAATATGTATTAACAGCTCACAATAAATGTTAAATATTTTTGCCTATTGTATTTAATAAATACATGAATCTAATAATGATAAAAACATATAATGATAATAATATCATGTTAGTTGATACATTACTAACTAGTTTTCGAATATTGTTAATTTTGAAAAAGACATATTAAAAAAAAGTGATAAGACCAATGTATCTATTTAATATTCAATATTTTGAAGGAAAATTGTAAATTTTCATTGGCATGATATATATATTTTTTTTATTTAACACAATAAAATCATAACAGAATTGGTAACTCAAAAACTAACAAAGATTTTAGGTTTATCGAGTGTATTATTTCACTACAATAAAGTTCAAAAATATTTTTGAACATATTTGTTGTTTGAAAGTATTGAAAGTTATGTAAGCCAAGATTTTAAAATGTTATAAGAAGGTAAGGCTAACATAATAATATTTTTATTTTTAATCAGCCTAAAATATATTTCCATAAATTAAACTATATTATATACATCTACAAACGAAAAATTTCAATCCTAATTTTATAATTGATAAGTCTTGTTAGTTTAAAAATGATTATTGAAATGTAGCTGGTGAGTAATAGAACTTCAAGGTCCATAAACATCTGATTAAAAAAAAAATATTGAATATAAAGTCGGAAGGATCGATGAAATTTGTAAGGTATAGCTACAATTAAATAAAAATAAAATGTAACCGACTTTTGTGAAACTCTGAAGGACGAGGGGGGAGGGGGTGGATAAAACTGTGATAAAGGGCGAAGACGTAATGGAAGAAAATTGCTAGTAAAAACTCGAAGAAAAAGTTTTTCGCTCGGGAAAAGATACTCTGTACATTCAGATCAGATAATCAAACTTTCGCAAAGTTTCGCAGAATCTGGACGATTCTCTTCTCGTTCTCGGGGCAGTATTCTAATTTACTCGCTCCTAGGAGACTATGTTCCTCTTTGAACTGACATGCCGGTTTTAAAAAAGTACAACTCGGCTTAATTGCCTCTGAGAATTGGAATGCTACAAAAAGTTAACTATCTTTTCTGGACAATTGTTTCAATATTTAAAAATGTTGATCGGCCAACGGCGCGAGATAAGCACGAGATTTATCTGGGAAACACAGTTGATCTATAAAATTCTCAGCAGAGCGTGAAATGCTTAAACATAATAAATCAGGTTCATAATGTACGTATAATGTATACGAAAATATTTTGTACCACCGAGTTATTATATAGTTGTGTTTTTCATTTATTTAAGCACGAGGTTAATAACGGACATTAACTCGAAGCTAAAGTTTAAATAGTAAATCGGCTGGCAAAAACACGAATTCGCCTATTCAGCCTAGAATTTAAAGCAAGTCCATTTATTAAGCATTGCGAATTTTCGCACGAGTTCCAAATATAAATGCAATACTCTTTGTACCCGCGGCATTATCCGAGAATCTTTTACTGTATCTGTTTCGTGTTATTTACAATCTAAATTTAAATTGTTCAAGGAGCCGCTCTTTGCAAACTTAATTTACTCGTTTTCTACTCTCGGCGGCAATTAAACAGCTCGCGGCGGACACTTTTAATCCATCGAGTAAAATTCATCCCGTACCGCGCATTCCGCACATGTGCGCCGTAACTATATAGCATTTTCAGCCGCGCTAAATATAAACTGCAGGCTGTCTCGGCTCGTCCGAGTAATTTACACGAACCAAATGAAATTTATTCAGCGGAGCGGCGGTAACGGCCGCGGCGCTTCGCTACGCTCGTATAATTTCAGCGATTCGATTTTTCTTCCGCTTAAATAATAATGCGACGTAATAAAAACCGCCCCGTACGGCGCGCAAGGACGGAGATGCAAGCAGCACCCGGGGCCGAGGCAAAAATCATAAATAAATCTCGTCAACGTTTTTATCGGTCATCATCGCGTCCAAATCGAAGGTCGAAACGCAACGCGCGGCTCCTCGTCCTTTCCCGCGAGCGCAAAAAGTGCGAGCCAGCGACGCTATAAAAAAAAAAAACAAAACAAAACAAAAGAAAAAAACAACAACCATAGGCTCTACTCGTCGGAGTGCACTCCCCTTCCCCGAAACCCCCATGACCCCTCACCCCCACTCCGCGCTCCTTCTCCTTTTTTGCAATCGCCAGAGTGAAATAGAATCGCTTCACTTTCCAACGAGTTTATCGCCACTCGTACGGCCATTGTGCCCCCCCCCCCCACACACCGAACGGGATTCGTATATACGTAGATCGAGGCGGCCGCCGCAGCGCGCCGCGGCCACGAAATCCCGGGCGTAAAACGCTTTTTACGATTGCAGCGCAATTGTCCGATTCACGGAGCTGGGGAGGGTGGCATGCGGAGGGCGACGACGATCGGGCAGGCACGGCGCTGAAGAAGTTCTGCCTGTCTCCGAGCCAAAGCTTCCGGGAGCGCTGGAAAAATCGCATTAGATGATTAACCATCGGGGGAGGGGGTGTGGGCGAGTACGCGCGGACCTGCGCGTCTAACAATTTCGCCTGCAACGAATTACGCCGGCTTTTTCGGCGCACCCCTCCCCCCCCCTCACCGCCGCCGTTCCTCTCGATCGAAACGTTCTTTCTTTTTCGACGTTCCTTGTCGCGTTTCCATCCAAACGCAAAAGAATTGCGGACTGCCGGGAAATGCGAGGATATTGCTGCATTCGTACTCTGATTTTTCTATTTGTTTGATTTGCAAGGGAACAGATATCTACAGAGAAGAGGAGGGAGGAGTGAAAGCCATACGGCATACTCATAACAATGAATGGATTGAAGAATAGTAAATTAAAACTTCGATCCAAAGTTATACCATCAGACGTGAAATGAATACCTTTGAAAATTCGCTCATAAATTTTTAATGAAGAGATTTGGCATTTCAAGATAATATCGCATTTCGAATATATTTAAAAGATTAATACCCGCGAAAGCCGGTTTTAGCATTTGTATTATATACATTGAATTATTTTTCAGAGTTTAAATAATTCAATTCTTGCTTACTCATGTATAGTATCCGAATTTTTTTATTTTTAACATAATAAATTAAATTATCATTGCCCATCATTTTTCCTCATTAATTATATATCTAGCAAGAAAGCTTAAAGTCTGCAATTGTTTATCCGCAGCAAACCAATCAATATGCATTTTCTTCATGGAAATCGAATCTAATTAAATTATTAAGATTGTTCGGTTCTATTTTTGGAAACTATGTTTCAAGAATCCATTATTATTGGATGAAATTTCATTTTGTTTCTAGAGAAATGCAACGAATGGAACCGTGAGCTAAACGACTCAATATCAACCCTGCTGAATCATATATAATACACCAATTTTATGGATTTTTGATTATTATTCTATTTTAGATGCCATCTTTCAAATAAATGCATATACTATAATAGATTGAAATGTAAATGAATTATTCTCAACTAATGAAAACTGCAGTAAATGGATAAAGTACCAATAAATAAGCAATATAGCAATAAAAAATCATAATGTTCACGTTTTAATAATTTAACTTTGTAACTTTGGTATTTGTTATGTGATAATATCAAGAAATCTATTCATATTAACAAAAGATATTATTATTTAAAATGTGAATAATTAGAGTAAATATCAAGTTACTTTATGTGTACCAGTATCTAAGGGATCTAAAAAAATATTTTCTAATAGTCCATAATTCATGTCCAAGTATATAGCCACAATTAAACCTGTGCAAGAAAGTCAGTAACATTTATGAATGCAATGTATTGCTTTTACTAATAATTACTTCGATATGATTATTGCATAGAATACCTTAAAATGTCATTAGATGTTAATAATAATTTTTAACAAAAGAGCAGTTGTCATTTACTTGTGATATTTCTTTACAAAACCTAACGAATTTATGATGATCTATTGGTCTATACTTACTCTTTTATACATTTACCTTTTTAGAAACATACAATTTGAGATTTATCTTCTTAAGTAAAACTCTGTTTACTCCTTCGTTTATAGTTAGTATTTTCAGGAATTCATATAAAACCAAAAGATTCTTAATATATTTCAACAAATAAAAATAGACTTTTTGCTTATCTCTTTCTTTGTTTTCTCGAATTTCTAGCAGATAAAAATCGATAAATTTTATAATAACTTATCATCAACCATATTTCGATTTTATTTATCATTGCATATTCTACGAGCTTGATATAAAGTTAGTAAGTATCTTCACTATTACATAACTTAAAGTGATTTTTTATAACAGACTATCCAACTTAAAATATTATCAATTCAAGTTTCTACAATACATTCCATACGTCACACCAAAATATCCATCCCAACAATTATTCGAAACTTTAATTTTCACGAATTTTCTTTTTGGCCGAGCAGAGGAAAATAAACTGGAAGAAGATAACGTTTCGAATAATTCAAGGCGCACCGCTGCGCAAAGTTTGAAATCTAAATTCTCTTTTGTAACATTGCGCGCGAGGAAGTTACGTCAATCAAAAGCTATTTCGTGTTTCGTACTGCTATTACTGTTATGATGAAAAGTTTTCAGACTAATTATTTCTGCAGGTGTGAGAACTCGGATATTTTTTTCTCCCCTTTACATTGGAAACTTTAACAGGCGCTGCAGAAAGTTCCCCATGGGTCAGGAAGTTGACATTTTTCTTCGCAAAAAAGTCCATTTCCTTTTTAAAAGACTGTTAACATTTACTCGAACTTATTCCGCTGCACTCGTTTCTATGAATAACTTTCATTCGTAAATACGTACTCAATCGATTATAATAACTTATGCGGAGAAAAATAAATTCAATTAGATACTATCGAAGCACCCCCAAAATAAGTGCAGATACATAATTTAGTTATCGTAAAACATGAGATACAAGGCGAGATTACGGCTTTTGTCAATGTTTGTCGAATGTTTTTATGCCAGTCGTTTTCGACCAGAAATTACCGTCGTATTGAAAACGCAGAAAAGTAAACTATAATTTATAAATCTAATATGGATAAGTGAGTTTCGCCCGACCTTTTTCAAACATATAAATTCGAGCTCCTGAAAAATTATTCACCTCTTGAATTGCAATACGCTAACGACTAGTTAGCAATTTATAAAGAGTTCTCCGAAGAAGCGAAAACAAGTTTTAATATCGGCGCATCTAGTTTTTAATAAAAACAATAATAATAATATTAATAATCTCGAAATCCAATAATCAACTGTCGGCCGCCTCGATGAAGAAATCAATATGGTGCGTTAACGGAGGACCCAAGCAGTAACCGCGCGTATATATACGATCGGCACCTTTCCACTCTGGCGGCCGCCGGTAAATTGGTTTCGTCGAGTCCCCGGCCGAACTAACACAATAAATTGCCATCAACCACGACCCGATAGAAATCTCGTTGGCCGCCCTTTTTGCCTTGCAAACGAAGCAACCTCACCCCCTCGCCTCTCTTCCAACTCCAGTCCCCCCTCTCTGTCACTCTGTCTCTCTCTCTCTCTCTCTCTCTCTCTCTCTCTCTCCCCTCTCCCACTCGCTTTTGCCGACTTTCCGGAGTAGAATCTCGAAAGAGAGTGGCATTAAGTCGCGTGTTATTGCAGATATGAAAATCGTCGGAGGTAGATAGGAGAGAGAGAGAGGGGGGGGTAGGAGAGAACGCGGGACGAAGTGACGAAGTCTTTTTAATATCGCGTCGCCTTTCAAAGTCTCCGCAGGAAATAGAGTAAGAAAAGGAAGCCGGGGCCGAGGGGCTGAGGACGAGGAGGCACGTGTACCGAAACTCGTAGAGCCGCGAGCTTATTCGCGTTTCTTTATTCCAGCCTCCTCCCCCCCCCCCGCGTTCTCCCTCGCTCACCCCGGTCAAGTTTTCTTTCTCGGCACGAATCCGCTCGCGCGGGCTGATCTTGTGCGCGCGCTCGACTTTATTAAAATTATTTCGACGCTGCGAGCTCCTGGACACCGGTACATTTTCCGCGTGTACGTTAGTTAATCTTTCGAGGGGAGGGGGGGCGAGAAGATAATAAATTTAAAATTGACTGGCAAGGAAGAGGTGTGCGACCGAAGCGGTACGCGCGATTCGGCGGGGAGAAGGTCGCCATCGCTGACGCAGCCGGGGAGAGGATTGTTTATGCGCTGTCACGGTGTTTTTGACAGATTTTAGGTGGCTGTTGAGCCTTTAAATCGAGTCGTTTATCAAAGCAAAACTTTCTGGTATGGAAGTTTCAGATTTGTAATTGTCAATCGTGCTGCTATTTAATTGGTTCGGCTTGATAACTTTATTCATTGTTTTACGCTTCGAAAGGTAGAAATAATTAAAAAAGAACCGGAACTGTTATTCTTTTAAAGAGAAAATTTGATTCTTATTAAAGTTAGTGCATTAAGTAATAATTAGCATATAATCTTCATAAAACACCTTAAAGGCAGCGTTAATCAAAATATGCCAGACCAAACGCTGACTACGTCTACTAAATGTCGATAGATGATAAAATTAAAGAGTTTACTTTACAGATAAGATTTCCACCATTAAATCATTTTCGATTTGAACGCTATAATTTAAATTACATTCTGAATTTATTGCTGAAATAAAGTTCACAAATATTTTTATCGGTCTTACAGTCTATCTATCAATAATTTAATTTCTAGTACATAGAAATAGAAATGCTAAAAGAAATACAGTATATATAGGAGAAAAATATTAAATCTATATATTGATATACTGAAGTAACATTGTTGATTATTAAAAATATGTCAAAACCAAAAATTGAAAGTATGAAAATCAAAATTCCAATTAAACTATCTAATAAAAAACTTCATTATAAATCTGCTTAGTCATCGAATTAACGATACTTCAGCACAAATTATCTATACTTCAAGAAAAATACAAATACTAGTCATGGATAATTTATCAAATAGTTGAAAAATATTTCTTAAAATAATTAAAGATGAAAAATATGAAAAAAATTCATTAAACTAAACGTAAGAAGAAATGATTATCTGAAGATGGCGTTTTCATATTATGCAGATTTTTAATCTTTTTTATTATATTACAAGCCGTTAATTTAGCATTCTGAATCTTTCCAAGAAGCCAGCCAAATTTTTCTGAAAAAAAAAGAAATGTTTTTAATTTCAACCGCGGAAAGCGAGAGTCGCAATTTTTCATCTTAAGTTAAGCAATATAATCGCGTACAAAGCCTCGGGAGGCATTCGTCTCGCTCGGGTGCTCAAGCCTTCCCGGCTCTGAACTTCACGCCCGCAGGTACACGTAACCGACCCCGTATAGCCACCGCACCCTTCATTTTTTACTGCAGGATTGATTTTTTCGAACGCTACCCCCCCCCCTCCCCCCGTTCCTACTCCCCAGCCCCACCGCTACATTCAGCTCCCATAATCGCACAGAGAGCCACTCGAGCCTACGACTGGCTGTTTCTCGCACTTTCTCTCTTTCTCCCTCGCTAGTCCACCGTCCACCGCACTTTCTCTCTCAGTCGCTCCTTCTCTCGAGTGAATATTGGCTAGCAGCACTATATGAGGAGGTGGCGCGGAGCTGGTTGGGGGAGGGCGAGCAAGAGACCGTAATTTAGAGCGCGGCATCGTCCGCCGAGACGTCGTGCCGCTCCCTCGGCGACCCGCCGCCGCCGCCGCCGTACGCCGCACTTTTTCGCCGGGCTCGTGCGAATGTCTTCGACCATGAACGAGGTGGTGGACTTTTAATTAAATTTCCTGGTAAATCGGTCCGCCGTTTTTGTTACACCCTCGCCCCCACAGCTCGCATTGCCCCCCTTCCCCACCCCCCTCTCTAGCTTTCTCACTCTGTCGCTTGCTCAAATGCATTATTTTCCTCCCAGTCCAAGGACATACTATACATGGTACAGGCCGGAATGGACCTTTGTTGTTTTTCGTTTTTCGGCGTATATACGCGCGCTTGTACAGATCCGAACCCTTGCTCGTTCCCTCTCTAGTTAGTTATTTCGCTCGTACGGCGGATTTAAATGACCATTTTTTCGCTGAGGTAAATGGAAATTAAGAGTGCGACGCGAACAGACGGAGAAACAGGTTTAACGAAGGGACAAGATATTTTGGTAATTGCATTTTTTTAGTATCGTTACTTCGCTTCATTCCCATTGTAGGTCAATTGCTCTTTGCTCCTAATGTACATATCCTACATATTTCCTAGTCGTTTTATATTTCACTTGCGTCATTTCGCTATAAAATTGTTCTGTACATACAAATTTGTTACATTCGATTGTCTGCTTTGTTATTTATACTAGCTCCCAATACGGGTCATTTGTACTCTGTTTGAAACAGATCATAAAACATCCAGCTGTAATTTGCATAAGAATTCAAAAACTTTTCCGTTAATCATTATAATGCACACAGTGTTTATAAAAAATGTACGATAAGAACACGACTTCATCAATTAGATATGCTAATGTTTAGTGATACACTTTTTACGATATACTTTCATTATCGCGTTTTAAGCTTTACTTGGAGATAAAAATTCATACTTAAATTTAAAGCCGTATATCTCGGACAAAGAGCACGTTCGTAACTGTTCATTAGGATTGATAAATTTTTCGCATTGCCATTCCCTCGGCTTATACGAACCAGCAAACTGATCCAAATTATTCATATTTATAACTATCGTATCGGAATAATGCCAAAGAGCGTTCTCCGATCCTAAATTTTACCCCTTGTTTAATTTCAAGGCTAGCGAGCACCATCCACGAAGAAACAATCCCCCCGCTCTCCTCGGGCTAAGAACAAAGCCCCACTTTTCCCCCTCGCGCTCTCACCCTGTCACCGACACTCGCGCTCCCGCGCATTCTTCGGCCCCGCGCTCTTATCGCGTTCTCTCTCGTTTTTCCTCCACGCCCTCTACTTCTTTCCACGCCCTTCCCCTCGCCTTTTCCACCATTTCTCTGCACTCCGGTTTTCTCCCTCGTCTCCGCTCCTCTCTCGTCCTCTCCCTTTTCTCCGACAGAATCCATGACACGACAGTCGGGCGAACGATACGACGTCAGACCTCCGGCATGCGTGGACGCGTGTTTGCGCCAGGAGCTATTTGCACCGGCGGTGACAGCTTCATAGGCGGGCTTGGCTGTAGCATCCCACAATCCCCGTATGCGGAGAATGAGCGCAACGGATGCCAGCTGGGATGATTATATAATCAGCACAATTTTCGCGATATTACCACTGCTCGGATGACCAGATATGTCTCTCTCGCTCTCTCTTTCTCTCTCTCTCTCTCTCTCACTCTGTCTTTCCTCCATTCCTCCCTTTTTCGCTTCCTCTTTCTCACTTCTTCTTTCTCTCTGTCTCTCCCTTCTTTATGTTTATTTTTTCTGGCGAAAACTAACAGTGATGTTGTTTTACTCCTACTTTTAGCAACGGGTTTATTCGATTTCCCTACTACTCCTTGGATTTTCCAGAGCGACATTCGAAGTCCCTTTTCATTTAATTATAATTAGTGTAAGCAGTTTAACGGATAAGCTCGATATTGAAATGAGCAGCCATTTTAACGAATGATGCGTAGAAGCGAATTATTTCCTTATTTGTCAGATGCGTTGGATTTTCTTCAAATGCCAGCTCTGGCAATTATTTCAAAATTATGATTGCACTTGTTACACTTAATGAAGAGGCTTGTGAATTGTTATTCGTTAAAAGCCCCTCGCCATTAATACTCGTCAGTATATAAATTCACTTTGATAATGATGGTAATAAAGTAAAATTACAATTTATTTTCATGCGTTGTTTTCATAACTTCGAATAACCAGCCATCGTAAAAATAATAGCCCGATGCAGCTACACCGGTTTCGCAAAAGTGGGCGCACGTAATTTTTGCTTTATTCATAATATCGGCACGATGCAAACAAGAGAGCGAGCAAAATTGCTACAGAGCAAAATTACAACAAATATAATTACGCACTAACTGTGTTTTGATGCGTGGGATTTCGTGGTTCAACATTGGAATCCGGCGCAGGTTACAAATAATACTGGTAAATATCAAAATTACTCGATTTAAAAATATACTTCTAATAAGAGATTGGCGCGAATCGGTATATTGATTGCGGATCCGTATTATTTGTACGATGTAAGAAATCGTTTTGAGTAAACAGCGGAGAAAATCCGATTGATCCGAGTGCCCCACGAATACAATCTCCTTTTTGTCCCTCGCTTTCTCTTTCCCAATAACTTTTTTTTCCTTTTTTCCGCTCTCGAATCCCCACCTGCCTCTCATCTCACCCCCTTCTAACTGATTCCATTTGTCTCCTCGATTCGCTTACCGTTCCCTCTGTCCATCCCGCCTATACGGACAGTTGGCTTTTGCATACCTGCACAAAAGCACGCTGCTCTGTACGTAAACGGTCTATCTCTCGCCTCTCTCTCTCTCTCTCTCTCTCTCTCTCTCTCTCTCTCTCTCTCTCTGTCTCTCACTCGCTCACTCTTCTATCTTCTCTCTTGCTACGCTCTGTTTCACTTCCCCCGTGACGATTGTGCGAGAGACGAGTAAATAAACACGCGGGCCTGTGGCTTGTGATTGCGTTTTCAATAATACGAAAATCGAGAAACAGACTGATATTCACCGTTTCGCAAAGAGCATAGTCCAGCTGAGTGAGATAAAGAGAAACGTGAAAAGAGAGAAAGGGCAAAATCCAAAGAGAGAGATAAGAGAGAGAGAGAGAGAGAGAGAGAGAGAACGAGACAAGAGAGGAAGGGATAGAGTAGATAAAGAGTTGTACTTTAGTGTCGCTACGCTTCGCGTGTTCTAATAATTGATCGGACTCCTAACAGAGCCGCGCCTGACGAAGCCGCCCGTAACTTCGTGCGATCTTAAGCGTGCCGGAAGTTTGCGACAGCGAAGCCGGCGTGCGCTAAGTGCGGAAATTTTAATATAGATAGCAGCCCAAGGAAGCGAGAGCGGCGTATAAGAGTATCTTGGTCCTCCTTTGAGAGTGGCGAGCCCGAGAGAGGCGTAACTTACCGGAAAATTTTCGATGGAAAATTACCGATCGCTGGTTTGCGGGGTTATTGCTTGGCCAATTTTCCTTGTACGCGCCGATTTTCGCGATCTTCGCATTTTCAAGGTATAATGCGATTTATTTGTAATCGTGCGCCACTTGCTTGAAACTTTCGATGCAAGTTATTTTAAATCTGTTTATCGTAGCTTTAAATTACATATGAAATAATTTAGTCAAGCTGCTAATAAGGTTATGAATAATATCAATCTGATAAATCAAAGCATGTAAGAAGTAAAATGTATTCCGATTATATTAAAGGACACACCATTGAATTTTTGATATCACAAAGACTCAATTAAACTTCTAAAAAAAAGGGTAACAGTTTCTAGAACTTTTATAAAAATTTCTTGAAAATACGAGCTGACAGAAATATGATAATTATAAAAAGAAAGATGCACAATTTATGTTTATAATATTATAGTAAAAGCAAAACTAGGTACTGCAAAAGGAAATGTGCTTGGAAATGGACACTTTTTTATATACACAAAAAGATATAAAACATAAATAGGGTTTCTGTAGAAAAGCTGTGCGTGTAAAAAAAAAACTTTCTCTGTATATATTATAATATATTCTAATATATGAAGAAGAAAAATTATATTTTCAAAAGTTGACATAGATGACGGAGATTCTGCTCCCCTTATTAATAATAGAACTCTTAGAAATTAATCGTTTGATTAAATTGTAGTGTATTATAAATACACTGTGGACAAACGAAATATTTAACCGTCGATGTCTAGAAATAGCGTAGACGCAAAAATGTAATAGTCATCTAATTGTGCCCTTCCACTAAATGAGTCTTCAATTATTCAAACGAATTTTCTCTTAAATAATTCACGACAGTTTATTAACGTACTCTTTCACATATAATCAACCTGCCGACAATCTATCACGATTGCACTCAAGCGTCAAACAGCTGTCAACGATCAACATCATCGTGACTTTAAGAATCGATAAGATAGATTAATAGATAAAGACTTTATTATTATCCATGTACGCAAAGATCCATCGTGTAATGACTATATTTATGGTAGCTTCGAGCGTAATAACTTCAGAGACTATTTTAGAAACTAAAAAAAAAACATTTATTTTAGAATAATAATATTAATGAGGATACATACAAATTATATACTAGAAGCAGAGAAATTCTATTATTATAATAATATTAGAAACAAGTATGTAGTCTTTTCGTGTTCAACAGTAATCAAATATATTTAAATAGCTCACTATTGAAACATGACTTACTAGAAATATATTTATATTATACTATGAGGAAATAAATTCTAAGGATGGGCACAATAAAGCTCAAAAGAAAAATAATAGTAATCTGTGTGTACCCTTAGAGATTTGAAGTGGTACTCAGAGCGCCGTTTCAAATCGCGTATAAATATACATTCATATATATATATATGATGATTTTCATCCACAGTCCCCAAATAAGTCCCTGCTCTATTTACGCATCGAGTGTTTGTAAAAAATGCAACAACATAAAAATATATAAAAACAATAATGCGAAACAAGACATTTATAACTAGACCACATATTTTATTTGGACAATATTCTTACGTTTTCATTAACAACTATGGTGATTAACAAACTAACTCTGATCACTTAAAAAAAAAAAAAAAAAACAACCAGTAACGTTGAATGCCTACTAATATCCTATATTTAGTATTTCGATACATGCAACTAGGGACTAAATTGGATATACTTTGATTTAGGTTAAAAGTAAAATAAGATGTCCAAAATAAGCCTACGTTCTGAAATATATAGTGCCTTAGTTATTGTCATTCGAAGTTCGCACAATTACAAGTACATTAGAAAAGGATTAAACCACTGCGTTTAAATAATGAAAGACGATACGTTAGTAACGGAAGAACGAACCCAAAACAGTACTGGCCTCACTTTGAAAGTAATTAGTCGCGACACTAATTCTATACCCAAACCATCGCTTCATAAGTGAGAATTTTCTTCTAATAATTCATAATCTCCGTGTTACCGCCCGACTGTATATTTCCGAAAAATACGATAATTAAATCTGGAAGCCCAGAGAGACGTGCTTTTGCCCCGAACTTCCAACTTCCATATTACTTTCGCCGTCGTCTCGGAGCCGCGACATGTCCTACACATGACCAAGGATCCGGGCCCCCCCCCCAACCCCCCGGCAGATCGCCGATGAAGCTCGCGACCCGCGGCCCCGTGCGCCGGAACTCGGCCGCTTATGCGCAAACTTTCCTCCTTACGCGGCACGCGATATGCGAACGTGGCGAGCGGTCATCGGTCTGGCTCCCCCGGCGTAAATTGGGTTAGATTAATCGGAACGGCGCGCGCTCTCCGCCGCGCCGCGCCGCGCTCCCGGGGACGGCTCGGGATGGATGGATGAGTTGCACGGGGCATAAGTCGCCGAGCGTATCTCGCGCGCTCCGAGTCTTGCGCCGCGCGCCCGTGTCCGTATATGCATCTACTTTCTTCCCCCACCACCCCCCCCTCCTCACTCCCTCGCCCTATCTCCCCGTCGCTCGCTCCCGCTCTCGCTTCAAGAGCGCCTTCAACGAATGCATGCCCCGTAAATTGCCTGGCATTTAATTACCATGAGTAGGCAGAGGGGCCGACACGCTATGTAGGAGTAGGCTCGGGCGCCGCTAAATTAAACACCGGTAGCGTACGTGGCGCGCGCGAGCGAGAGGGAGGGAGAGAGAGAGAGAGACAGAGAATCGAACTCGGTCGAGAGGAGCGGGGGCACTCGGTCACCGCCTCCGCCGCGCCGCGCGCGCATCAGCGGCACTTTTCAGGCGGTGGCTGTTTTCAGCGCGCAGCGACGACTCTGCAGCGGGGCGCCTAATTGGACGGGACGCGCGGGGCACGTTCACTTTTATCCCCGGCGACGTACGTGCGCGAGCGCGCGCGCGCGCGTCTTAGAGGGCGGCGCGGAGGGCGCCGCGCGAGACACGACGACGACGACGGCGACGACGGCGACGGCGAGGACGGGGGCCACTGTCTATTTTAACAGTCGCGCGGCTCTCCGCGTCGAGGCGCGGACAGGAGGACTTTTCGCCCTCGACTCTCCTTCAACGGGGGGAGGGGGAGATTCCAGCGAGAACACTTGGATATTGCCTTCGCTCGCGGGGGTGACTTACGGCGAGAGGCGGAGGGGGGGCGGGAGGGGGCGACGACTCTTGTTAGCGAGAGACCGCTCTCAGCTTCCCTCCTCTCTTTTTTCTTGAGCGCGCCAGCGCTCCCGCCATTTTTCGCCCTCCCGCTTGTTTCTCTTTTAGTTCATTCTCGCCTTCCTTCCTTCTCTTTTTTCTGTTCGTTTTAGCCTACCCCTTTGAAGTTGCAGCTGCACTTTAAGTAAATTCATTGTGTTTTCAGGTGTTCTGCTATTCAGGTAGGCCAGTCCGGAGCGTGATTTCTCGCAAGATTACTAATCTGTACAATTGCTTTTCTTTGCTTATGCTTTTATCACTTGAAACTTGTTCTTAATCGATATGTATCTTTAATCTAGTTTCATTGGAATTCATAATTTATTTTTAATATTGGTGATGCCATTTTTATACAATTTTTTATTGGGAAGACAACGCTGCAATAAAATTCCGTTCGAATTGTGTGATGCTTAATATTTATCAAAAGATTATTATTTAAATATTGTTCATCATTATTCATAAAAATACATTTAATACATACCGTATCGTTCAGATTTAAGAATTTTTCATCATAACATTATTAATAATAGTTAATAAATTTGCTTTAAAAAAATAAAATAATTAATCCTTTAATTAACTGTTGAGATAATGCTATAAAAATGTCATTTTGCTAGAAGCCATTAATTATTTAACTGGAATTTAAAATTGTACTTTTAAAAATACGAGACGTTCAATTATATTCAAACTGTAAATAACGTAATCCTTGTACGTTGAATATTTCAAAAATATAGTCAAAAAGATTATTATAAATAAAAAAATACTTGATACTGTATTCAAGATTAGCGCATGAAATCCTGCTAATAGCTTCTGTATTTGCAGTATATTCGGCTTTCTTTGTTCAAATATAACTTCCATTGAGTATTTTTGATCCGAAGGATTGATGATAGTTAATTCCCTTTTTGTGTCGCGTTAGAACAGGGTCATTTTTCAATAGTAATATTCGAAAATTGTTTTATGCAATTTATCGATACAGAAAACTTCAATCGATTGCAAATAAACTATTTTCGGACAATATATCGATATATTCGTAAACACTTTCCTATATTTAAATAAGTAAAATTTGGTTTTGATAACTCAATTAAAATTTTTTTATTTCCATCGTCGCACCTCTCTGCTTATAGTAAATGACCATAAATGATCTTAGTTTATAATTATTCACTAATATTTACCAAGTTATAAGTACCAAGCGCATGAACATATGATATGTTTTCCATGTCATTTTCGTATCTATTTTAATAATATTTTTTAATTTAAATAATTTTATATATCTCCTAAGTGTACTGATAAATATCTTATAAATGCTTTAAATTTATTATGAAAGTTGCTATATTTTTCATATTTAAGTTGACTTCTCTATCCTGAGACTTGACTGTCAGAAAGACTGGGTTAAAAATATGTTTTAAACATAAGTCGAATCGCATTTCTCATATTTTCTGGACGCTTCTGTATCTATTATCATTCCATGCATTATTGCCCCACCTCCCATCCACAATCCGAGTAATAATTACGTAATTTCTTTTGAGACACGAGCGACGATATCGATACGCGGCTTGCGGTTCGACATATTCGAAATATACATGGACGAACTAACTGGTCCAACGATCCGCGCTTCTTTTGGCAACAGCTCGAATTACGCGACGAGAAGAGAAATGCTCGCTGAAACGCCGCGTGTCATGTTTACGCATGTGTATACATATGCACATACATATGCATATATATATATATATATATATATATATATATATATGTGTGTGTGTGTGTTCGTGTTCGTGTGTACATAGATTGTTTGCTGCGCTCTTTCATAGAGCGATATATATTCGTATAGGCCGTTATCGATAACCACCGCCCGCGCACACCCTCACCCGACCGATCCCCCATCCCGACAACGTGATTATTTTACGATTATAATTCGGTCAATCTAAACGAGCGACGATCGTGGAGCGTTACGCACGGATAATTAGCGCGTAACGACCGCAGCCCGTTGTGGGGCCATGCCGACTGTGCGGCTTACAAATTGAACATTATCGGCGGTAGAGGGGTGGGGGAAGACGGGTGGGGGGTTCGCGACCGCGATTTTATTAGTCCAGCCCCTCCCCCGGTTCCCTGCGCTTCCTCATCGACGAGGCGCAAACTTCCGCTGGCGTGCGCATTGAAAATTAGAGCTTTCCGCGAAAAACACGCAATAATAATAATAATAATAATAATAATAATAATAATAATAATAATAACAACAATGTTAGTAGTAGTAGTAGTCGTCGCAATAGTAATTATAAGAATATTAATGAAAAAGGGGCGCCCACACCTCGCGTACGCGACGTCTATAATTCTGCTTATCTATCCCCAATCCCCCCGGACACCCCTCCCTTCTTTACTTCCGTGGAGGTGAAAAGGTGCAGGGTACATGCAGCCGGCAACGCACGGTCGCAGCGGCGCGACCCCCTTTCTCATGGGCCATTCCTCTTTTTCTCGTGCACCGTTGTTGTGCCAAGCCTGTCCCCCTCCTGACAAGCAGGGCAGAGGTGGTCGGATGTCACGTGGAGATCACCCGTGAAAGAATGGTCTTGGCCGGAGTCAGAGAATGTTTGCGTGCGAGACAGAGGGGGCAGCAGAAGAGAGAGACAGAGAGAGAAAGAGAGTGGGGGTGAGAGAAAGAAAAGAAAAAGACAAGTAGCGCGCTCGGAATGAAGAGGGCATTACACCGTGCTCGCGGCCTTATCTGCAGGCTTCTTTCCGTGGATTTAGTGTGTGTGGTAATTGCGGTTGAACCGGATTTTCTCTCGCTCTCTCCCACTCTCTCTCTCTCTCTCTCTCTCTCTCTCTCTCTCTATCTCTCTTTCTCTCTCTTTCCCTCTCTCTCAGCCTCTGTCTCTTTCTTTCTTTGAAAGCAGATGCCTTTTTGCCGCTTTTTCGTTCGGTTTAGAATGAATTTATGGCGAGGGAAATAGAGAGGGAGACGGAGATGTGTATAGCAGATGGCTTGCGCGGAATCCCGTGTAATCTGCTGATTTAGGGGTGAATTGAGTTGTTTTGTTCTGAAACAAAGTATAAAAAGGAAATTTACGATTGATGATATATGGATTTACCACGACTATACAACTATATAGATAGTACTTGGTAAAAAAACCTATACATAAATATAAAGAAATCAAGATGGTGAACAACGTTCATAAAAAATTTCTTTCATGTACAATCTTGAAAAAGTATAATAGAAAGAAGTATGGAAACATTTGAACAGTTGACATTGTTTCAACTTTCTTTTAGAAAACTGTTTTTATAATCCGTTCAACTTATTTTACTAAATGTTTAACTATCTTTATAAAGATGTAAGCCTATCTGAACCACAAAACTTCTTTCAATAAAACGTAAAAAGTACATTTTCACAAAAGGCATAGAGTGTGTTTTACAGTAGTCATTTACCGATTTTTTATCATGTCTGTATGTCTGATAAACGTATTCTGTTTCAATATACTTTCCAATATTTGTCTTAAAAAAATTTCTGTTTGACGATGCTGTCTTTACCTATTTCTTTATACTGTTATATGTTAAGAACTATCATTTTGTCAATTTTTTTATATAAAAAGTACAAACTGAAGGTTATATACCTATAGATATAGATATAGTGTTTTGTTCTAAATTTTTATATAAGTTTGATGATAAATATTTTTATTGTTAGAACATATTGCAAAAAAGGAATAGGACAGATATTTTCAGAAAAAAGTATATGCAGTTATTTATGTAAATACTTGAGTTGTTCCATATATAATAATTTTTTAAATTCCGTGTATTTTTTAAAAATATTTAATTAAATTAATTATCTAAATATCTATTTAAATGGGCAAAGGTAGAAAAACGAATAAACATTGTAACATGTGGTTTTTAAAAATACTTTGTCCTCAAAAAAGACTCTCAAAAATATTTTACAAATGTATGAATGGAATAACTGAAACTGTCTCAAGGAATTAATACTTTTCATTCATTTTTTTTAGAAATGAAATATTACTTTAAAGTATGTACTCCTAAAATAATATAAATCCCGTAGATTTCTTAACAATTTTTATATTTTGAAAAATAATATTCTACAGAATATAATGCAGAATAATACTTTTATATATTAATTTTTTTAAAGCAATAAATAGAATTTGAAATAACGAATTAATAATACAAATATATAAAGTAATTTTGAAATCGTGAATTATTCGATAAAATTTTAATTATTTCAATTCAATTTATTGAAATTCATGAGAATGGAAATACTCAAATTGTAAGCTACTAAGTGATAAAAATTACGAATGTTGCTAATAAATTTATGAATGCAATTTGTATTAATTTATCATGGTGAAAACAATGGAATTGAAAACTTTGTCTTCTCGAAAATATATCGATCGATGAATTAAAAGCATTAAGGAAAATAACGCGTAAAGGCCACTTGGGCCGAATTAATGGAGTTTAATTATTTTTAAATGGATTTTCTTAACTCAATTTTTAAGGTAATTAACGATATTTCGCCCCAGTCCCGGCTTCAAATTTGCATTATCAGGTTTCAATTGCAGGTCCGCCCGTCCGCCCCCTATCCGGCCCCCTCGCCGCCCGCGAGTCCGTCGCGTCGCGCCTCGTCTCCCGCGCGTCACTACCCACTTTTAATTGCATTAACCATTCAAATCTCGGGCATATAGTTTTTATTTTCATTTAAATCGCTTTCCTAGTCGCACTCGAGAGCCGCGACGCCGCTGAAATAGGCGGCGTCCTGGGGCGGCGGAGGGGGTAGGGGAGAGGGCAGTCGGAAGCGACGAACGAGCACCGTGCATGCGGGGGAAAAGCCCGGGCGCGCGGGCGCGGAAAATGCTCGCACTGGCCGCCCGTCCCCGCTCCCATCTCCCACACCGCGGTATCCCCACGAGTGTCATGAACTCCCATCGAGTTACTTTTCCAACTTCGATGCGCCCCCTTGTGCTGCGCGCAACTTCGGACATTTAATTAAAAATTCAAATTCGAGGGGACGCGGCGCTACGCTCGCCCCCCCCTCTCTCTCTCTCTCTCTATCTCTCTCACTCACGCGCGTAAGCGCGCTCGGTGATAATGTTTGGTCCCCGCGTAACGCGTATAATTCTATTCTCCCGTGTACGTATGTATAGAGAAGTCGCGCGCGCGCCGGGAGTGGGGCGAAGAAACTTTTCGCTTAGGAATCGCGAAAAAAAAAAGTATGGAAAGCGGCGGAGAGGGGCGGAGAAGGCGAAGGGAATCCGGGCAGGTATAGGAAACGAAGGCGGATGCTTTTTCAACTTTGTTTCTCTTGTTTCTTTGTCCACTCTGCAGTTACGAATTTCCCGCCTGGAAGTGCGACTGCGCCGGCTGGACAACAAAAGTAAGTTTTGCCGCTGTATGCCAAGATCGGTAAGAGGATCGTGCCTCGGCTGGAAAACTATGAAAGTACATAATGCTACGGTTTACGTATTGGACACATGTGCTATCATGATTTTGAAAATTTCGTTGTAAGCGGTGCAGATTTTACGACTTATTCTTGTGTCAATTTCAGTGGCACTTAATAGCGCCTGCTTGCTCATTCTAAAACGTATTTTTATTAAATTGACGTCCTCGTAATTCGCTTGTGAGGGAACTCGCCACTGGATCGCTACAATAGTAAGTCGTAACGAACGAATGATAGAATTTTCACTTCTTGCACGTATTAAGCATCTCGGCTATGATCCATCTAAGCACGTAAGAGGAAGGTTACCTGTATAGCGTTACTGACGAGTACGAATGTAACCTCAGGATGAAATGCACCCTTCCTTCTCTAATTACAGAAGTTTGAATTGCATTACCTTAGCACAGGTAGTTCGCTTCACTTATATTAATTATAATACTTTATTATGACATATTCCGATTAAGAAACTTACAATTCTGATTAATAAACTATAATTCAATTATTATTTAAGTAAAGCCTATATGGATATTGGCGAATATAAATACAATCTTCTATGTGTAGTAGTTACCAGTAAGCATCTTGTAAATGAATCAAGAATTGTTCTATAATAATATTTTATATTCATATTCAATTTATTTAATCTATAAACGAGATTGACCAATTAAGTTGTTGACATAAATGTTTAGACAGAAATTTGAATTTTTAATTTGCAGTTGTTTTTCAATCTTTCGAATATTTGATTTTACCGTTTGGACCGAATTACACTCATCTGATTCATTATTCACTGGGTAATGAAATTAGATACTAATTTGTGATCTAGATCATTCATTCCTTTTTGTATTTCATAAGCAGAATTTGTCTCTGTATCATCTGGTGCATCTATCCAAGTACGTAAGATCATTCCAATACTAATTTTAATAAATTTGGTTGAGCTAATTTTAGACTTCTATATTTTGTCTCAATTATAAACTATCCGTATCCTCGGTTGCATTTTTTAATTTATTTGAATTATGAATTTTGACATCTTTGTTCATTTTTTCCTTTGTACTCGCTACATCAGAAATAATGTCATTGAGTTCAGTAATTTAACCCAAAGAATTTTGTTTAAAACCATTTCTGACTTCATATGCCCTTCTAAATTGCATAACGAATTATGAATACTTCAAGAATGTTTTTGACATCGTCATGCTTAGCATACTCTTGCATTCTAAATCTAATTACGTTGCTAAAACCTGCTTTGTTTATTTTTGCTTTTACGCATGAAATTCTCGATCTGGCTTTAATATTCACTGTACTTATTATACTTTGAAAAGCATAATTAAATACCTCAGTAAGGACGTAACAGTAGGTAAGTTTTTATAACGGGATAATAATGGTTTAAAGTAATCAATTCACAAAATAATTTATATTATTCCAAGTCAACTAAACTTATTTTGAATTTTACTAATAACCTTTTTGAGTTGATAAGAATAAGATTCCCATATGTTGAATATTATTACATACTATTAATCATATATATAAAATATTATCATGACTAATAATCTTATCATATGCACATATGCCTCCAAGTATATATTTCGATATATAAGTATCTAATCTGTTGATTCATTTTCAAAATTGCTAAGTAATGCGAATAAGTATTTATTTAGTCTGGTTGAAATATTTCTGCAACGCCTGAATTAGTAGTCTGCATTACTTTTACCATATCATATCTAAAGTATATATGCTACGCTAGAGATAAATTTCACGCGCAACTACGAATAAGCCAGGGAGTTTATAAAATTTTCAAAAGATTATCTATGCAATACATAAAAATATCCAAAATCGCGTGTATGAGATACTTTATACAAATGTATGCGCCCGCCGTGGTACAAAACGTCTCCGGATCGCATGTACAGGGCGGCAGCCGGGAATATAGGGAGTCGCCAACCCAACTAGTATACGCGAGTACGGCTTGAATTCGCCAAAAGCAGCTT
Organism: Sycobia sp. Sy_11; assembly: GCA_018907035.1. Lineage (NCBI taxonomy): Eukaryota > Metazoa > Arthropoda > Insecta > Hymenoptera > Epichrysomallidae > Sycobia > Sycobia sp. Sy_11. The sequence continues at coordinate 2,415,941 of JACCIC010000018.1, read as the reverse complement.
CTGTGTTATCCTCGCTATGGAAAAGGTTTCTCGCCCTACTAACCCGCATTTACAAGTCCTATAGCAGTATAGTACTAATACTTGCTGAGAGAGAGAGAGAGAGAGAGAGAGAGAGAGCGAGCTAGAAGCTGCTCAGGGCAATTCGAGCTCCGTCAGATGAGCGAATTTCCAAGAAAATGGACCTCTTTTTATACAGAAAATGCTGTTTCTATCCTTGCCCGTATTAAAGAGTTTGTTTATATTGTTTAAATATTTATTTCCCGCTTTGTCTTGTGCATCTTCCAACTGTAAGTTGAGTATTACATTTCATTGTTGACTGGAATGTGAACCAAGTGCAGAAGAAATACCAGAGCAAAAATATAAATATTGAAACGTACTAAATTATTACAAAAGAGCATAAAACTAAATAATATTTTCAAAATTGATGAGTGCTTTTTTGTCTTTTTCTACTTTTTTTTTCTAATGTATTTTCTTACTGTAAACCATGTCGATTAAATTTAGATTGATTAGTGTTCGTGCATTCAATATATATAATTTCATTTGGTACCATTTTCACAAATAATATCAGCAAAAATAGGTGATTTTAATCGAACCTCGTGATCGTCACACTTGCATTAACTTAATATTAATAAATGTCTGAAATGGAATTATTTAATAGATTAACTAATTTATTTTACCTAAACTAAAATGAATAACTTTTTTGATTTTATAATTAAATTTTTAATCACATTCATAAACTAATCCATATTTCAATTATTTTATTCATTCTTTTCTAGATTATAGCGAACCGCTGCAGAGTATCTATTATTGATTCGCTTATGCAGAGCAAGTTGTGGAAACATGAATGCATCAACATATCCAATACTATTTAATCCGAATTCTTTAAAAGCAAAATTTAAAATACTTTAATTAATTTGTTTTATTATTTATTGCAGTTCCATCAAAAAATAACAATTTTTTAGAATAGGCATGTTTTTAATACAAATTTCATTTAATTATTAATTTCTGAAAATTTTAAATAAAATATTGAATTCGACGTTGGCTAGTTTCGCTTGCGAAATTAGAGCAATAGTTTTTATATAAAATTACTAATTACATTTCTAATCAAAATTCTATCCATTCCAGCAGACATTTTTAAAGAGAAATTCAATTATTTAGTATTTAGTAAAGCAAAATAATTTTATAAATACAACTAAGTTTGTTTGAATCTATTTCAAATGTATTTATTTTGTTTTTTAATGTAAATTTAAAGTCTCTGATCCTCTAGCATAAAACTTAATTCCTACGAAAAAGGGGAATAATGTGCTCTATTAAGATACAGTTTTCACGTCTTTACTCACGTAATGGTCAGGTACGTTATTCAAATCTTTTTATTTTTCAGTGTATTCTCCATCAAAATCAATGCATTTTTCTTGAGTATAGACTAATTATAGATTGCACTTCTTATAACAACTGCATAGTGAATATTTTAATAGAATCGAAGGAAACAACTACTTTCTTTTATAGTAAATAGATTACTATAATTTTTCAAGTTACTGCCTCACTTTTCTGTGGATGGTTATTCATTGTTTCTTACCTGTCGAACTATTGTGCATATCTTTTTTATCACCTTAAACGTGTTATGTCTTAACAACAATCGACATGATATTATTATGTATAAGAGAAAAGTGATATATATATATATAGCAAATAATTTCTACGTTTCTTTTCAATGAAAATATACAAACCTCGATGGCTGAATGCTGATTCCATCTACAAGTTAACTTACTATAATCTTTGCCTCTTGGCCCCACTACTCTTTTATGTCACTAGTGGTTCTGTAATTTATATACACTGTAATAGTCATAACGAGCATCATAATTTTTCTGCTAATGCCCAAGAATATCATAATAACTCATTACTCTCATGATTTATCAATACACATACATCAGTGTCATCCATTTATTATAGCCCATCAACAACTTCCACGAATTTTCTCGACGAATGAATTTCGAACGTAGTTATGGAACATATATACCATATGTTCATAGTTTTAAATTTATTTCAAATTTCGGAAAATAAAATAACAAGATAAGAATCAAACGTTTGAATATACTATGTAGCGATGAAAAATATTTTTGCAAAGAGCCTCACGTATGATGACAGTTTTCAAAAAATAATAATATTTCAAAGAAAAAAAGTTCTAATGAACCCATTTCAGAAAAGGTATAATTTTGAAATAGTTACGGAAGGAAGTTTCGTCGATTTTAAATGCACTAACAAATACTTAACACATTATGCTAAGCTGTGTACAACCAACCGGAATTTCATCGATTCAAACTGAGATATTGCGTATTTGCGAACATACGTTCATTAAAATCTTTTGCCTTCAAATACTTCTTTCTTAAATTCAAAGTGAAATAAAAGGATTTTTTTGCCTATAAAGTATATTAGATTTCAGAAAGATTAATTTTAAGTAATAAAATAGTATATTTTGGGAATGCGAGAACGTGAAATCCTAAAAGATACAAGGCTCGTTTTGAAGGTAATAAAATTTATTTCCTTATTGCAATAAATTCGTTCCCCGATCTGTAGTCTTTGCTTGTTTATTTTTTTTATAATCATTAATACTGTACTATGAAATTCCATACGTAAGTACTTCAGATATCAAAAATTGTAAAAAGTAAAAGAAGAATGAATAAATATTGTTAGTACACGTAAATTAACATTCAAAAATGCCCTTTTTATCTTCGAACACGAATAAAAATGTATATAGTAATCCATCATCAAAATTTTTAAAAAGCGAGTTTAACCCATTAGCTTCCATGTTACATGAACATAAAAAACACATAAATTAATCCATAATTCTTTCAATCAAACTCACGCTCGACGCAACCTAGCTTCCAACTCTCCCCCCTAGCCCGACCGATTTCCCGATAAGAATCCGCAGGGTTTGTGGTCACGAAAAAAAAAACTCGAATGAGCGGACACGATACTGCAAAGGAAAAAGGGGAGGGGGTTAAAGAAAGAGAAGGAAGAAGAGAGAAAGAGAGAGAGAGAGAGAGAGAGAGCGCAGCTTATTGTGCGCCAGGTATCGCTGACGGATCGCGGACGAAGCCCTCAGGCCTGCCCCTCCTCCCTCTCCCTGCGTCCTGCATCCAGCGGCCAGAGGAAATTATTGCTACGCAAGAGGGGAGGGGGCCTGCGTGCGCGATTGTAATTGCAGACCCGACATATGAAAGCGTTTGCGCTCGTCAAGAGGCCAATCCCCCCCTCGCCTCACCCCTTTGACGTACGTCGCGTCCGCTCCGTCGTGCGAGTGCGCCCGGCCCCCTGTCTCCGCGCCCGCGTAAGATATAGAAGTGGTAAGTGCGGGCTAATCGCGCGGACGTACGCGCGTGTTCGTCGGCAGCGCGAAAGAGCCGCGTGGGTGTGATTGAGTACGTATGACGCCCTCTGTTAATAAACGAGTAAATATCAGTGTATATACAGTACGAGAATAGAGGCTGCATTGGGCAGGGGATGGTTGTCATCGCAGTACGCGCATAAGCACTATCTCGGCATAGGCTCCCCCCCCTCTCTCTCTCTCTCTCTCTCTCTCTCGTCCTCCCCATCTCTTTGTATACGCGTGTGTGCAGAGGCGCTTGCTCCTACCTTCACGCATGTATATATACATCATCGACACTAAGCCGCGCGCGCGCCGTCAACACTGGGGTTCCATTGTCGAACAGCCCGCTTCGAGTGGAGTAGGTATTCACTTCTCCCAGCTGTATTATAGAATATGTATGTGCGTATATGCGTGTATACGCGCGCGCGCGTGCGCGTGTGTAAAAGGAGACACGCGCGAGCGCAGGAGGATCCCTGCTAAATTGCCCGATACGTGAGCGCGCAGACGCGAGACTGCCGCGGGGGAGGGGGGGGGTGGTGGTGAATATCGGGCGTGCGGGTGCGCCTGTGTCCCTGATGAACCGTCACGGTTTATCGCGCTAAAGAGGCGATGCGTTGGCGGGTCGGCGTACTCGCTGTGGGTTAGCTCGTTTAGAACGATCGAGTGCTAATATGATTTTCGGCGTCGAGGTGTTTGGAGGGAAGAAGAAACTGAGCGGGAAAGTGATTAAGAGAGCGAGAGATAGAAGGAGAATGATGGAGAAGGAGATGTAGTATGGAGGAAAAACTGAGAAAAAGATATTTCGTACTTTTATGATTATTAGAACGCATACGGATAAATAAAAGTTCAATTATGTTTAGAATTGAATAGAACAATAATTTTTTCGATTCCATTCCTAATCTGTAAATTAAGAATGTTTTAATAATAAATAATACAATTTCTAATAACTAATAAAATCACTTCATCATTTCCTCATGTTTTTCTGTGAACGCCCCTTGATTCAGCTGTGAAAATCACACCTGAAGTTTAATTGCAAACCTACAATGTTATAATATACTATTATAACAACTATGATCTTAGCAAGGAACTTGATATACCAAATATCCTATTTTGTCCTTGTTTCGACACCTCCATCTTACATGGAGATTATGTCTTTTGATCTTAATATTGTTTTGTTTACCTAGTATTAGTATACTTATAATTTAACACTATACATATACTCGAATGGCACTTTAGAAAAACTTAAAAGTTGCTAAAGCACAGAAAACATTTTTTCCGATTATTGTTCCATACACCATCGACCATACGAATACCTGCTATTCAGTCCTTATTCGTCAGATTTTCGTCTATGGATATGCTGTAAGAAAAAACCCTATATGTAAAGCAAATGCTTTGCAAAGCAAAATCTTTGAATCTTTCGTCGCACCGCACTCACTCTCGTCGGCAACACGTGGTTCATTAACGGCTGGAAAGGATATAATGATTTTTTTTATCAAGAACCCATATCGTACATCGAATTTCCACAAGCGCGCGCGATAACCTCAAAATTTCCCTCAGTAGTTTCACGAAGTACCACGACGGCCATTATAATTATAGCATATGCCTATTGGAAATTTAAACATTTTCTAAACGCTTTTCTATTAGAAAAGAACGGAATCGTTAAATATTATAGTACCAAGAATACAGGCAAATCTTACAGGTACATGCTTTAAAACTACTATTTCTAATAATTCCAACTTTATCTTATTCAAGTTTATTATGAACGTTAGAAACTATTAATGAAAGATATCTAAAAAAACTACAAATAACTTTTTTCCGCGTATTCTTATTGTTTCTTATATAATAAAACTAAAATTTTTATTTAGTTTTTAGTTTATTTCTATTTACATATAATATTATGTTAGCGTGTTTCTTGGCGCTCTCATTTCCCGTACCGACAAAAAGATTTTTATTAACAGCAAATAATTTAAAAATGATTCGTGACTTATATAATAGTTCTATGTAATAAATCTTAACTTTCACGTATTAAATAAGATCTGCCACTAATATTAGCAACAGGTAAATAATTTGATGTTTGCGGTAAGAAAAATGTCATCTTTTAAATTACAACACTTTAATTTCTCCTATATATTTCTATAATTTCCTAATCTGCTGTTACAATGTTATTCCTCTGTGTTTGCTATTAATCAATAAAGGGAACGCATGATCTGTATTTAGACAAGTATATGCAGATACTGCAGTGCTTGTGTTGATAGACTTAGATCAAACAGTGAACTCGGCAATCAAATAGACATATCTTTGCTCTCCTAATTCAAATATGCATCTTTTCAATCCAATTTTTTATATTATTGAAAACGATAAATTAGTCTAGTAAATTTTTTTTCATCATTGAGGGATAAGCTAAGTGAAATTAGTACCAAATCCGTCTGTATTTCAACTAAAACATTTATTTCAATATTGGCAATATTTTTGCTCGATCGGGCCATCATCAAAATATAAGAGCATGAAGTGACAACTTCGGAGCAATGATAGAATGGCAAACTAACAGAGATTCGATTAAACCATCGCACAGTGTGGACGTGGTTACAGGTTCTCGCGAGAGCCTATATTTATATTCTGATTTCAACGACAGTAGTTACAGATACAATCCGATGAAATAAATATCTATAAAATTTACTGAGAGTTTCAAGCGTTTCCGGTAAGTGGACGTCCCTGCGCCAAAGTTCCCAAAAAAAAAAAGTTCAATGCCACTAGAGAAAATTCACTTAAAGTTTCCTGCTCTCATATAATTCAACAACCAACCTTCCTGAACGGAGAACAAGCGAATAGTTATTAACTCGATTGATGGGTGCAACATTCATGACTACGTTATAGAATTGGGCAACTTCACCGAATCGCAAAATAACCTTATATTTTATGTCAATAATATGCAGTGGTCGTGTCTATATCGAAAAAAATTAAGCAAATACAGACGAACTCCTAGAAAATAATACGGAAACAATGTTTATAATCTTACGGTAAGATGTCTTACATTGAAAGAGGTAAGATCTCTCCAATACCTGTACGGTTGTAGCATGCAAGGTAATCATTCAAGAGCTTAAGAAAGTAAATATTAAAATTACTTCACAGATGTTGTTTATAACAACGGTATTAAGGGAAGTGGTTCCTTCCATATTTTAACTTTTTGCCGACCGATAGGTATTGAACCCGATGATATTTCGAAATTACCTTCTTTTATGAAAATCTCGTTTCATGGTACATGAAATGCTTTACATATGAAAAGGAAGACAGATACCCCGTATAGAAATTTACAGTCGAATCTGACTAGTATATGGTTAATTTTCCTTATTTATCGTTCGAATCTTTCAACGAAATGTAATTTGATCCTGGTTTCCATTTGTTTCACTTCTATTGGTATTTCTATTAGGTAAGGAGCTTAGATCTTTTCTGATACACATATATTTGTAGTATGTGAAAGCTCTAAATCAGAATGCGAACTCTTCCTCGCCGATTACCCATAGAATCTACCATCGAAATCTACCCTGCAAAAATAATTTCGTTAGCTGGTCAACTCCGAATATTTCGCGCCTTCCACCCCCTCCCCCTCATGCACATATTTTCCGCTACATAAGAAAAAGTTTAAACATTTCTGTCGGCACGGCTCTTGAAAAGGTTGGCCTCCCGCGAACGTGGCAGCGCGGGATAAAAAGTATCGGGAGAACGGGCCGTGGAGCAAATAAAAATTGAAAATGATTCCGGGCAATCGCCCGTTCTCTTTGCATCAGCGCGCGCGCGCGCGCGCGCGAAGAAAAAAATGCTGCCACCCAATGGCCGACGTGACCGTCCACCGCCGCAATCCCGAACATTGTATCCCAGTTCCCCGATGCGCCCCCCCCCCTTTCCCCGTAAAAGAAGCAACCGCGCCGCTCGTTTCCACTCGATCTTTTTCTTTTTCAACGGTTTATAGAGGTGTGGAGAGCCGTGCGCTCTTTCTTTTCTTTGTCGACGTTCGATGGCCGTTGCAATGCTATACATTTTTACAATATGCCTGACTCGCAGCGTTTCACTTGCGTTACGTCGCGTTTCGCACATTTCGTATCGAATATCTTTCTTTTTCGCAATGGCGCTGGTATATACAGGACGACAAAGCTCGCGCTGTTAACATTAATTTTTATTCGACTGTACATTTACATCAGTTCCTTCGGCTTTTTAAAATTTATTAATGGCTGCGAAAACAAAAATCGTTATTAATATTCATAATTCGTATTATTTAGTTACACTGTTTACAAAGAATAGTAGCATTGTTTTGTACAGCACTTTAATGTACCGCAAAAGTAGACAATCCATTCATTGTTCTATTCTATAGGTATATTAAGAGAATTCCACACTCTTTTCTACATAGATCGAAATTATAGTTTATTCTGAATGTGGATTTCAATTTTATCAAAATGTATATAGTAATTCTTTAATATTTTACTTTTTGATTCTTTTTATTGTTTATGAATTTTTATTGTAGATACAATATACAGTTTTATGAGAAGGGAACAACTTTTTAAATCTAACTTTTCTTATGTAAAACGTATGTAAAACTAGAACAGTGGATAGGAGAAAACATATAACTTATTTAAATTTCTTAATATTAAAAGAATGAAAGATTATTGTTTCCAATCGAAGTTCTTCCAGTCCAATAACTGATAGTAACTTATCCATTAATGTATTAGTTGCTAAGCACAGAAAATGCCGATACAATCTGTTCAGACGGTATAAATTAATCGGAAGCCAAATCAATAAAAATGAGAAACCATCAAACCGTTCCTAAAGAACTATTTATAAATCATAATAGAATTTCAGTATTCACAGTATTTACAGTTCATATATATCTATTCATTAAATTTATCTAAAGACCAATAAAGGAATATATTCTTTACGCATAGCGCTCTTCTAGAGATTCGTGGACATAAATGAATAACGTACATTGCTAAATAATATATAAAAGTAATAAGAAATCAAATAATCAATCTTTAAACATACCCTTTACAGACTTACCGCTAATGCTTATGACAAATGCAAAAAGGAAGAACATTAAAAAGAATTATTGATTTAGGAAAATCTAAAAGAAAAGGTAACTTTAAATACTTTCACAAGGAATATTCAACGCTGTAGTTTGATGATGTCAACCTACGAAGTGCAGCTACAATCATGACCAATTTATTTAGAGCAAAACACTACAACTTAGCATCATTTGGTACTGTATATAATAAGGGCGAACAAAAAAATTAATTAAGAGAACATTGCTAATTTTTACATATTCTAGTTCTGTCTTCTTAATGTGTAATCTTAATGACCCATCTTGGCTACATAACATCTTACATATATTTTTTTTATAAATTCTAAAGTAGAAATATTTAAATATTTGAAATCATTTAAATGATCTATTAAATATTTGATTATTGGAAAAAATGTAATGTATAAACAATTTTTTTCAATATCGCTGATCAATATTAGTTAGCTTAAATAAATAAGAGGAAATCCATTATCTTAGAAGAATCCTGTAGGACGATAGTGGACGCAAATTTCATTCGTTACAATGTTATGCTCATACCCATCATGATTCCAACTATTACTTAAAACAATACACATTTGTGGAATTTCAAAACCTTGTGATATTTCATTCAAATTATAGATAATGTTTTCTGATTTTCTGTCACCACAATTTAACCAATTAATGTATTTGAATCTATGGTATTTGCACTGCGGCTTAGCTAGACGCAAATTCCCACATCCACCTACCATTCTCATTTCTTGGCGGATTGTTTCTCATCTTTCTCGCATTTGCCTTTGTCTACCTAAATACACACAGACTACATCTCTTTCTCTCTCTCTTCTCTCTCTCTCTCTCTCTCTCTCTCTCTCACACACACTATTTCTCGCCCTATGTTCTACTATTTCCAATCTCTATACCTCGCCTTCCACCATCAGATATCTTCTCCCCTGCTCCACTTCATTTTCTTTTTCCCGACCCATTGTCTCTCTCTCTCTTCGTCTCTCTCTCTCTCTCTCTCTCTCTCTCTCTCTTCTCTCTCTCTCTCTCTCTCTCTCTCTCTCTCCCTTTCTATCTCTCTCGCATTTGCTCTGTCTCCCTCTCTCTGTGCGTCATTCTCCCTTTCTCTCTCCCTCGTTCCCTCTTTCGCTATATCTCATTCCAACTTGCTAGAAGTATTCGAGTAGGCGCGCGTCCCGCAATAAGCGGATCGACTGTGCATATCGGTCGCGTTAGTTTCCCTTCCGGATAACGGGAACCATTGTGTGACGCCCAGGCAAAGCTGTTCCGCACACACACGCTCGCAAAAGCGTACACCTATCTCTCTCTCTCTCTCTCTCTCTCTCTCTCTCGCTCCCTCCCTGCCTCTGTTTCCCTCGCTCTCTTTCTTTCATGATTCACCGGAGAAAGAGAAAGAAGAGAAGAGAGTTTATTCCTCTCTCCAACCATCCACACCGGCTTTGATTCATCCACGCGTACGGCAGCAAAGCCTATCCCGAGTTCCTCCTCTGGATGCAGATTTCGGCCAGGGGTGTACTCTGGGAGGGCGACGGGAGAGGCAGAGCGGGCGGGGAGCCTGGATGGGCGAGTATTGAAAGGGGAACGAGACGGTAAGCGCGCGGGGGCATTCACGCAACTGGAAATCAGGAAATACAGGCGCAGAGACGCGCCTCGTATTGTCTGTCTAACGACGATGAGTGTCTCTCGTTCGTTCTCTCGGACGCGCGGACCGCCCGCTCGCGCGTTCGATTTTTGTTGCGCCGCACGTCGGACCGCCTGGACCGGACGCCCGGGGAATTTTTATCTCAACTTTTTTTTTTTTTCCTAGCTCAAACCGCGCGTTCGCTCGTTATTTGCCACAGCAGCCGTAGCAGTGGCAGAAGCAGCTTGTGTGCGTGTCCTATGCATTTAATTAAAGTGTTCGGCCGTCTGACGAACGAATGAGTCGTCGATGTCTCCCTCTATCGCTTGTCCCGTCTCCCCGTCCCCCATCTCCTCTATGTCTGCTCTATACCTATCCATCTCTTTTCATTTCGCTTTTTTACAGACAGACAGGCGGGCACGTCTCTTTTTTTTCGCGTATCATTTCGCCGGACCGCGGCCTTTTTCCGTTCCTTGCAATGGAGTGTGCGCAGGCGGTGAGTGCGCGCGCGTGCCGGAATGAAGGAGGAAAAATGCGACTGTACAATGCGCCCCTCCACCCTCGAACTGGCCACAAAGCGAAAGTTCGTCGATTTCACGGCGGCCTAGCGAATATAAAGCCCGCGCGGGAAGAGACAAAAAATAGCCACGGTTGGAACGCGCGGAGCGCGAGCGCCGTTTGTCCATAGAAGAAAGTTATCCAAAAAAAATTTTTTTTTTTTGTTTCATAAGGATTTAACAAAGTGGAGAAGAGTAAAGATCTACGGGTAATTCAATATCGAGTCGTGACTCTATTGTCAAAATCATTGTGTCAGCTTTATTTTTACACGGGAACTCTTTGTATTAGCCATTGTTTCATACTGAATTTTCGAGTGGAACCGTTGCGCATCATTGGGAAGATGATTTGAAAGGTTTTCTTTACATAAATTTTCGAATTCTTAGTTTGAAAAGTTAAAGGCATCATTGTGTTGCGTAATACTGGTTATCTGAATTTAAAGAGAGCATGAGAAAACTGTATAAAAGTATTAAATTCGATAAAAAGAGGATATTTCTTTGTTTTAATTAAATTTCTTCAAATTATATTTTTTTCTCTTTTTATGAATAACGATGATTTACTAGTTTTTCCAGATATCAAAAGTATCAGAGTAATAACCCTACCAAATATTCCTGTATTTATCTTTTTAACTGGAATTATACATAAAATAAAGATACTAAAACCTGTTTTGTCGCAATATTTAACAAACAATTTATTAAGCTACAAGCTTCCCTACTCCGTCCGACTTCGAGCTTCTAAAATCTGAAATCCTCAATCGAGACCGCCCATCCCTCTTCATATCTCAAAGAAAAAACAAACTTGTTCCAAGGAGACAATGGGCCCCTTTGTCCTCGCGCCTCGCAAAACTAACGCTCCAAGAATCATATCAATTTATCCGTCTCCCGCCTCGCTCGTTGTTAGCGCCGCCAATCGGGCAGGGCGGCGGCCCGATCGATCTTCTCCGGCACGGAGCTTCGAGAGTAAACCGATATCGCGAGTTTTACAGAGGCCCGGATGCCTCTATGGCGCGTCGGGGCGCCAGGTTGCGGACGCGGGATTTCCGTACACAAAGGAGTTTTTCCACGAAGCAACTCGTCCTCCATTATATTCGGCTGCTGCTTCGCATCTTTGAGAGGGACTCGACGATCTTTGAAACGAGATGGCTCGATTCGCGTATGGTAATCCCTATATAATTACAAGTGGGCATCTCTACGATGGAATATCCGCAGTGTGCTTGGATAAAAGATTGAACACAGACAATTTTTTTGTTCTTCTTGTCTTCTCTTATTTTTGTACATGTTGGATTTTCTGGCCTTTCTACATAAGGGATATACTAACGTTGAACCTGCTGGACAAGTGGTCCAGCACGTTGGTCGCAGTGGTGCGTTTAAGAGGGGAGAGAAATATATTTGGGTCAATTATAATTTATGTCCATCGTGTCCTTTACTCTTCAGTCCTGGCGGTGGAGGCGCGACTGGATGCGTGTAAGTATATGCATAGGGTGACAGAAGATTGGTTTCTTTATTAAGTAACGAGTCGTTCATTATGCCTGTATTCCGTAAACTTTTCTCCTTTATTATTTAAGAAATTGTACGAAGATCAACAGAGATTGTTTTATGTATATATGCATACATAAGAGAGATAATAAAAGACAAATATACTAAATGATAAATGAAAGTTGCACCATTAGACATTTTACAGCTACACTTGGCAGTTTGCCATGTATGCCCGTAAATATGTAGAGAGTTAGTCAGAGAGAAAACTAGAGGTATCAGTGGTCAGATCAACAGTCTCTGTTCAGAATTATGATACACTGTGTCGGTGTCAAATTAAGAATGCAATAGAAAAGTTTGTAACAAATTGAAAAATTGTAAAAAAACTATTTACTCTGCTAGCGCGTTTAAAAAAAAAACTCGTAAAATTTACTTTATTATTATGAAATGAAACTCGGAAAAAAGAATCATTTTGAAAATTCTAGTTATCAGCATTACTATACCAATATCGATTCGGCATCCTCTTCGGTCCAAGAAAAGACCGTTAAAAAAGTTTGAAAAATAGACGAACGGCATTCAAAAGATAAGAAAATTGGTCGTTTTTAAATGATATATTGTAAAAAGCTCGATCTTTGCTACATTTTTTTTATTCAAAATCTATAATACATTGGATACCTAATTTTTTGAAGATTTACATAGTCTAGATTATTACAAATAAAAGTTGAAATAATTTCAAAATATTCATATGTTTCTACGTTAATTTTCTCTTGGAGGATTGTGATCTAACTGAGTTTGTCGTAATTCAAATTAATCTCTTAACAAGAATAAAACGAGTGTAAAATAAAAATAAAAAAAGTAAAAAAAGAGTGTCAACAAAAATTAATTTGATTTTTTGTCAATACTTAACCTGATTCAAATATATTGTACAATATACCGAATCAAATCTACGTCTGAACACTGTCACGTATCTACAGCGTATTAAAAAAAATTGTATTCTGTTTACAGTGGATTTTCTGTATCGCCCAAAGTCTTACTCAACTGAATCATCTAGAAAATAGTATCGAGGCTCTGTCAGATTATCTAGATGAGTCTAAATATTATATTGCATATTTATCCAAATATATTGTACACAAATATCCCGTTCAAATAAAATAATATGCTTTTTGATGTAGGAAAGACTACAATGATTCGTATTTTATTCCGATTTTTATATAGAATTCACTTAAGATTCTTAATCATGTAAATGATTTTCATGTAGAATACCTATATATGGAATATGTTCAATATACTTAATGAATTTTAATTTTTCAAATCCTTTGTACATATTCTAATAATTTTTGCAATACCTTCTTTTATTTTATCTAAGTCACCGATATTATTTAAACACTGCCCGTTTTTTATGCAACTTGTTAGAATTTCTGAAATGAAATCAGTTTTATAAAAGTATTGATAACAATTTTAAAAATTTTGTATAAAATAAGGCTTAATTAAAATCTGTGATTTTATCAGTTAATGTATATATATTTAGTACCTTTTGTGTAAAAAAAAGAGATGCAAAGTGAAGATATCTTGTTTTGAGCCAGACTCTTATAATTTTATTATAATCATTTATCATAATTAGATCTAACATGCTAGGTATAATTTACTCGTACCTAACGGCCATTTACGGCAAGGTAGAGCATTCTTTTCTCTCTCACTTTCACGTGTACATTAGAAACACGACGCATATGTTGCCCCATGAGCTTGCTCATTTGGTCCTCGCATTCGGACACTTTTTATTTTATCGATACAGCAACGAAATAATACGCTGTCATAAATTTTTGCGTAAGAAATTCGTGTACCTATAATCTGACGTTTCTTTTGTCCATACGCCAAGTTGAAGCAATAAATTGATCTTTTAATTGAACTCATATAGTACATTATACAGTCACAATACAAAATTAAGTCACATAGTACGAGATAATTAAACAGATCCATTACGTATTAGTGAGAGAAGAAATAAATTGAGTAAAAGAAATTAATACACGAATTTTGCGTAAATGATGCCTGCCTAATTTAGTATAGTCACGTAAGGCAGCCGCGGTAACAACTCGCCGCGCGTACTTATCTACGCGCAAAATACAAATTGCCCGACCGTTTGTACGAAACAAGCGGAAAGCCCGGAGGAAAAAATAGGGGGGAATCATCATCGAGCGATTCTCTCGAACCGCCATAAATCATTCCCGGTTTAATTAATGGCCCCACGGCACTCCGAGGATCCAGCCATCGGCGAACCCGGATAAAAATCCGGGCATCGCGGTGAAAGAGGGATGGGGAGGGGGTGGCGGGGGGAAGAAAAAAAGAAAGCCGCGCCGGTGCTCGAGCTCTCCCGTATATATAAATTCATCACGGCCTCGCGTGGAAAACTGAGCGATACGCGGCGGCGAGCAGGAGAGGGCGGAGGGAGGGCGGAGGGAGGTAACATACGGCGCGTAGTCAGCCTCGCGCTGCGCAACATCTTTATGGCTGGCAGTTCTTCGTGGCCGCGTTACACGTCCCCCTCCTTTGCCACCATTCTATCCATGCGCGGGCGCGCACACACATGCACACGCACATCCGCATATTCTTCGCGCCGCGAGGCTGAAATAATGCCGCGCGATTCTTTTGGCTGTCTGCAGCCCTGCAGCGACGGAGACTTGCAGCCACTCTCTCTTCCGCGCTCTCTCTCTCTCTCTCTCTCTCTCTCTCTCTCCTTTCGCCTTTCTCGGGGACTCTTAAAGAGCTCTCGCAGAGCAGAGAGCGAGTAGGCGACTGCATAACACGCCAGGGTACCTAGAAAGCACGGGGCATATATATGCGGGGGTGGGTAAAGCTGAAGAAAAGTATATAGAGAGAACTTGGGGGAGCGGAGAGCCGCGATGACGAAGAAGAAGGAGAGTCGAGAGAGAGAGAGAGAGAGAGAGAGAGAGTCTACGCTTCGGAGAGCTGTATATTTCAACCAGGTGTATATATGGAGCGCGCGGGATCGGGACCTCCGCGCATACGCCGAGATGACGCAGCGGCGACGTTCCCTGCGAAACTTTTGCCACCCTAGCTGACTTATCACCCCTGTCCCCGCCTCCCCGTTCTCCTGCACTACCTTATGCTCTCTTCATCTCCTTAGAGAACGGAAAAAGCGTGAGAGAGAGAGAAGAGAGAGAGAGAGAGAGAGAGACAGAGAGAGAGAAAGAGAAAGATCGAATTTTTGCTTTACCGCGATGCGTGTATATACACGTTCCCGTCATCGTCGCGCGTCCGCCGACCGAGTCCAACAGAAGCGCGCTCGCGCAAAAATGAGAAGACCGAGGAAGAGATGGAAAGGTAGGGGGGGGGGGAAGAGGAGGATCCGCGCACCTGGAAAATGCGGCCCGTATGTATATAAGAAGATAAGCGTCACGGCGGGGAAGCATAAAGTCTCCTCGCCCCCCCCCCGCCGCCGTAGCCCCCGCAAACGGCCGGCAGGGTACGTATAAATACATATTTATGCACGCGTCATGGTTATGCATGCGGCTTGCGGAGATCCGCGCGCGCACGGGTTAAAACATGGAAATTCAAATACTCGCGCGGCTTAGCGCGCGCGCGCGCACGGGGCAAATATGGCCAAATGTTTGCGACGCGCGAATAACGAGGACGAGTTCGTTATAGCCGGTATAGCGTGGTGGTAGGTGGTCTTGGTGCCGGTGGCGGTTTTTGACGCTACAAGCCGGAATCGGCTCTCTATCTATCTCTCTTTCTCTCTCTCTCTCTCTCTCTCTCTCTCTCTCTCTCTCTCTCTCTCCTCTCTCTCTCTCTCTCTCCCTCTCGCTCTCGTTCTCCTTCTCTCTCCCAATGATGTCTGCTGGTGGGAAATGATCAGGATTCCAAAAGATTGTCAAAATTGCACGAGAAAGTTTCTTCGGATGCTCCGGTGAACGATGCGTTTTATTAGTTTACAAATTTCTTTGCGCCGTTTCTGCTGTCCTGGTATATCGGTTAAATTAATAGAACATACTAATATCCAGAGAAAGATAACTAAGGAGTAAAAGATAGCGATAGTAAAAAAGACAGCAACAGTACAAAATATAAATGAAATCGATTTTCTTTTATTTTAATCAGGTATATTATCTAATATATCATGTATATTAATATAGTATATTTATTTATCAGGTATTTTTTATTTTAATCAGTTAAATTATATTTAACTCGTATACGAGTCTAATCTTACCATCAGAATCCATTGAATTTAAGGAATATATGATTTTTTTTTAAAACAATGAACTAGTGAAAAATCTTCATTTAATGATCTTTCTACCAGCACAAAAAATCAAAATTTTTCTAATAATTGGATGAAGTTAGTAAAATTGTCACCGCCAATCGTGTAATTTCTCACAAGCCGGTATTCGCAGGTCCAGGATAGAAAATCTATTTATTATAAAATCTTTTAATTAGTACAGTATGTACATTGCGCAAAAACACACGATTCTAAAAATTATTAATTTGGATATAGGTCATGAATTATTATTCATATGCGTTGATTGATTCTGGTACGTAATATAACTTCAGTTTACCAATACTATGCTACATACCAATCCATTTTTCATCCATTTTTAAAGAATAATAATAAGCCACTACGTTGAAGCTATTCCCAAATATTTTCTGTATTTTTGCATATGTACTTAACATGCGCAAATATTTTTTGAACGAGAAAGACGATTTCTAGGTTTTCTGCAACAACCAAAAAAATTCTATAGCAGCTCAATTTCTGAAAACATATCTGTCACACCCGTTGAAATATTTGATGTAAGAAAAATAATATAAATTGATATAATAAGAAGAATACAAAAATCTGGCCGATATTTTCTTATTTTTATAATCATATTATTCTGTATCTAGTTTTCCGTATTCAGTAAATTTTTTACAAATTCAGGCCTCCGTTCATAGGATTTTATATGATATATTCAATTAGTATGAATAAGAAGTATATTAGAATTTCAAAACAATAAAGAATGCGAGTCCATACTGCTTATCATAATCCACAATGGCTGCCCATATTGCCACTTAACTACTGACGGTGAAAGTATTGCAGGGCAGGCCGTATTGTGCACATGGTAAACTTAAATAATTCTACGCAAGTTTACATAATAAGATATGATATATAATAATAATTCAATTTATACAATAATAAATAATTCTACGTAATTCTACATAATAAGGTATGATATATTTCAAAAAGGATTTTTCTTTCATGTAACTCAAATTGCTTCATTTCAAGCGTAGCTTATTTTCCGACCCAGTTAAAAGTATTTTCGTTTTTCGCCTTCTCTGACTGTGCATGCTGTTACTTTGTCATCTTTTGGCATCCAATTTTCATCCGCGGTAAATATGCGTTACGAAGATATAACAGTTAAATACAGGCGCGCAGGTATCTCACAAAGGCACTGAAACAGTAATGCAACAGCTAATGGTACGAGCTATTTTCCAATACAGAACGAGTGGATAAATCGCATAACGTTGGTATCTGCCTGACATCGAGACTGAGGAGATGAAGGCTCGACTGCCAGGCTCGCTGAAGAATCATCAATATTTCCTGCGTTCGACACCAATAACAATGTCATGTGATCAGACTAGAAAATGAACGTTTTAATCAGCCAATTTATATGAATGTTAGAAATTATTGCTTAAAACGAAAAATAATAATTCGATTTTTTTCATTCGTCTATCTATATCAGCATGGAAAAATTATGCCTTTGGTTTTAAAACGATAATAATATTCGCAAAGGCTCGGCCATGGATTTTCAAAACTTTAACATCCTCTTTCTCAAAACACATTTTTTTCATATGCCACAATGGAATTGCAAATAGCTTTGAAACTTTCTTCAAGCAAGGCTTTAAATTTTTAAATACATTTAGATGTATGCGAAAATACGTGTGCGATTTTGAAAATAATTAAAAACAAAACTTTAGATTTTAGCAGCGGTAATTTACGAAATTTTTGAAAAAATTTTTTCTAAAAACTGATAGCATTAAATGGTTACATATTTTCCTAAAAATCAATAGTTAGAAAACTCCCTACTCAGAACTCCAGATATTTCTATATAGAATAAGTATATATATATTAGTATAATTTGATAATTTATCTAAATAAAAGGCCAAACAACTTTTATGAATAAATCGCTTTTTTATGTAAAAGCTATTGTTAAAAATTTACTTGGCTTTATACCTCCTCCTGTAACCTTTAATATTCACAGATACGTGAGCACGAATTCAAATTTATCAAAAATGCGAAATTCATCATCGTTATGTAATATATTATACAAAGTATTTTACGGATTTTCATCGTTCCATTTTAATGCAATCATTCAATTCTAATAATTACTTAAACAATGAAAATAATTTGTAATGCACCATTTGTTTATACCTGCCAGATATGATTAAATAATTAAATGCAATGCGTGTCTTTCAATTTCCAATTAATTTCTTAATTGAAAGACATTTACTAATTCCAAAACAATATTAGCTACTGCAATTAGACTATGAAAAACCAGCATTCTCATGTACGAAAAGGGGGTATTTACTTTCCATTACAGGAAAATTTCTTCGGTTTGAGCAAACTCTGTTGAGTCGGTAAATAAATGTTATAAAAAATGAATATATAAAATAGTCGTTAAAGTTTTTAATCTGATCCACATATCACGAATTTTGTAGAAAAATACCTGTTCTGAAATCTTTCCGCAAATTATCGTCATTGTCATTTTTACTTTCGACTCTATTATTATACACGTCGTCCTACCACTCATGAGAAAAGAAAAATGTTAAATTAATGAAG
This sequence comes from Sycobia sp. Sy_11, assembly GCA_018907035.1. NCBI lineage: Eukaryota > Metazoa > Arthropoda > Insecta > Hymenoptera > Epichrysomallidae > Sycobia > Sycobia sp. Sy_11. The sequence continues at coordinate 2,397,041 of JACCIC010000018.1, read as the reverse complement.
TTCCGGACCTTTCCGCCTGGAGCCCAACGCCCGAGGCCCGCGCTCGCAAAAGCCCAGGGATCTCGGGGCGCTTCGACGACGAGCGACGCCCAGCACCGAATATGTTTATCTAAATACGTTCGTATACGCAGACACATATGTACGGACATGTGTGTATTGGGGCGTGTGCGTCTCTGCATGTGTATAAAGGGCGCGAGCTCATTGCCCGCGCTGCAACGTCATAAATTCTGCCTCGAAAATCCCTCCGCGATGCGAGAGCCGCGGCGGCGCCCGCGCCGTCTAGAGGTGCGGATTTATATATATATATATATATATCTATATATACGTACGTACACGTATCGCGGCCTTGTACAACCGGATGCACTACACGCGCGCGCGTAAAATGGAACGGGTGAGTGCGGGTTGGAACACGTGCACACCGCCCAACCCCTCCTCCCATGTACTCTGTCACGGCTCTCTTCCAGTGTCGCGGCGTCTGCCGGCCTACTTGACCAGGCGACCCTCCACTCTCACATGCATTGGCAGAGCCAGACACACGCAATGCATACACGCACAGACACATAAAATCCAATGACGAACCGTCGCAGTAATAGTCCAAAACAATGAGCGTTGATTGCGGTAATATTCCGCAGAAATTTTGGGCAGCTCTACACCGTCCCCCTGACCCTGGCGGAACTTTCAATTAATTTTATGCCGTGCCCCGAGCAGGCAGGGGGCGAAGTGGTCACTCCAGAGAGAAGGAGAGAGGTAGAATCAGAGAGAAGGTAAGACAGAGAGAAAGAGAGATTTTCTCTCGTTACTGAATTTTTTTTTTCGACAAGTCCTTTACCGCAAATGGGGTGTTTCGCGGGCAGAATTCATGATGGACTCGCACACGGAGGGCTGGGGCTTTTGTACGAATAATGCAGTAATGGATTTGGAAATGGGACGGAGAGTCGTAATCTGGGATTTTTTTTTAGCTTTTTTGCACCCTTTTCGAGGATGCACTGCGCAATGCGTCGTGTTTAGGGTTTATTGCGATAATGGTCAACAACGAAAGGCCGATGAAGAAAAAATAATCGAGTTTTAATTGTACGGTCCCGCTACCCTAATTCGCGTAAGCTCCGCAAAAGCGCTGTCGCAGATTTGAGGCGCGTTCATTCGGTGAAGCGTGTGAAATATTCGAGGAGTGTATTAGTCTCATTATACAAAAAGCATTAACATTGAATACGAGGATGAAATTCAAAGGGCATAAAGAGAATGTGAAACAAGAGTCGAAGACAGTGAAATCGGAAGTGGGAATTTCTGCACTGAGAGAATTTTTCGGTAAGTATTATCGTAAAATTCACCACTGGGTCGGGCCGTTGGGATTTTTAGATAATTTTATCATGCGCGAGGGGAAAAATTACCGAACTGTCGCGTTAAATTTTACAAAAGGCGAAATGAACTTCCGTGCACCGTTACAATTTTTAATCCTCCCGCATAGTCGATAATTCTGACTGAGATTATCTGCAAATTCGACAATTTTTTTATGAGTAGGTTAATTTTCCAGCTTTTACGTACAAAAATTAAAAGATGGATTAGAACAAATTTCGAAAATATATAAAAATACGCTCATAATTTATCATTTGCGGGCTTATGGATTCGATAAAAGACAATTAGATTATAAATTATATATAAAATCACGTAATGAGAAAGTAATTCATGATTACGCCTATTTCAACGAGTTCAATGCTACATTTCGACAAGTTCATTCGGGATTCTAAGTAAGGCGATTGAAGAAAATTCATCAAATTAGTCATCAAATTAGAAGAAAGTCGTCAAATTAGTGGAAACTCATAAGATCCGACGATTTCAAAGGAGATCAACCACGCGAAAGTACAAGTTTGTAAAACATTAACTAGGTAATTCGAATTTTTCCCAAGACCAGAAAAATTTTTTTAAACAAATTTTTTAAGGGATGTTTAAAAATGCTTTTTTAAACAAATTTTTTAAGGGATATTACTAGCTCATATGATGATACTAATAAATCCATAAAAATATGAGTACAAACTTAATAAAGTAAATATTTGATTCTGAAAGCTGTTTTTGCTGCAGTAGAAGTCCTACGTTACTCCATTAGCTATTACGTTTTTGTGTAGAAAATTTAGCTCTAATATAAACAGAAATAATACTAAAATCATTCACATAAAAAACGAGCATGATTTAAACGTTACAAATGGACATATTCAGATATCATGGCTGACTATGAATCATTGAATGATAATAAAGCATTTTTCAAAATGAAAAACATAACCGTTAAAACAAAGCAGCGTTGACACCGGTGAAATATATCGCAGCTTTCGAGACTTTGAAATGTAGCATAATATCAGAATCGCAAAGCAAAGATTAAGCGCGGAAACGACAGTTGCATTTCCATTTTTTTCTTGCGATATGCAGAAAAATTGCACAGACTTAACTTTGTCGACGCCGACAGTAAAGATTCATAATGATAACAAATTCATAATAATAACATTGATTAATTACCGTTTCACGCGCCGTTGAATTGCCGAGTTTAGCATATTTTAGATTTCTTTTAATTTTCATTTCAATATATTTCTCTCACTCCGGTATAGTCGCTGTATTTAGGACTGTCATAGCGGACGTCGATTATATTGTCGAAAAGCCGATCAGCTAAATCTGAACGCCCGGTGGCGTCACTTGTTCATAATCACAATACAGGCCTTCCGTTTTCTGCTTATCGGATCAAAATCAGTGTACGTGCGCGCACATATATATATATATATATATATATATATATATAGATATCTGTGTGTGTGTGTGTGTGTGTGTGTGTGTGTGTGTGTGTGTGTACGCGCGCGCGCGCGTGTGTGTATATCTATACACCGAGGAACGGAAAAAAATCCGTATCGTTGCTGGACTATATATACGAGAAGCCAATATACCACGCGGAAACCGAAAAAGATATAAAGAGAGATAAAGATAAAAAGAGACATAGGGAGTGGGGGATGGTCGCGAGCGTGCAGATTTTCGTGACGAGTCATGGAAATGGAAGGATAGCTTTCGTATATAATCCCACGGTAAATTTTTAATTCATGCGTGACACGGCAAATCCGAATTCGCCCCGTACGTATGCGCATGTACATAGGTACGCGGGCGCTTACTCGTGTGTGTGTGTGTGTGTGTGTGTGTATGCGCGCTCGCGCGAGCGGCCGCTCGTGCTTTCCACCCCTCCCCTCCCCGTCCGCCCGTCCCACCCGCCGCGCCGTCGTCCTCTACGCGCAAGAGGGCTTCGGTGATAGTCCGAGCGTAAAATATGGTCGGATGAAAACGAGCGCGCGGAAAAAGATGGACGCGCTAAAAATGATAGACCACCAACGCTCTCGCCCGTACGCCCGTCCGCCCGCCCACGCCAGGGGAAAGCCGCCGCTGCTTTATTTTTCGCGGGGCCGTGCGGCGCCCGTGACGCCCGAGCCACGTGGCGCTCGCGCGCCTTCCACTCTTTGGCCGCCCTCTTTGTTCCTCGGATTTGTGGCCCGAAAATTTTGTCATTGACGCGCGCGCGCGCGCACGCTCCATTACATCGAGGACTTTTAGCGCTCCCTTCTTTGAGCGCAGATCAGAATAATTAACATTTTAATAAAAATACGGATATCTATCTATCTATCTATCTATCTATATATATATATATATATATATATATATATATATATATATATATCGATGAGGGATTTCAAACATTTCATTGAATACAATGGGCTTTATTGTTATTGCTCACGAACGATTTGAGTTAGTTTATTGCACGTGTGTAATTCGAAAAACGAAATGCCTCAGTAAATATTCGTTGAGCGAGAGGTCAACGATCAATCGCAATATAATTTATTGATTTGTAAATTTGTAATGCCATGCGCTTATAATTTTGCTCCAATTGTAAATTAGTTGCTAACAAATGACGTGCTTCGTTTTAGTGTTATATCGGTATTATTGCAGCTCGGGAATATTACCAAGCATAATAAATGAAAATGAAATACCGGATACAGTGATTTCACGGAAGTTCTATTAGACTTAGTGGTTTAAACGAATATTTATATCTTGTATTAATGGACAGTATTTTTTACGGGTTAAAAAATATTGGATTTTCTTATAAACATATAACTATACCAAGATCGGGACTATAAGTGCGGTAAGCTAATATTTTTTATTGCTTATCGAACGATGTTTCTCACTTTTTCTTATAATATAACTATAATTGTAAATTTTCTGAAAATGATACGCCTAATGATACTCTTAAATGATTATATTTAATCAAATAATCCACCCCCCTCGAAGATATTGATGGGAAACGTCGTAATAAAAAAGCAAAAGTTATTTGAATCTTTATGGGCTAATATCATCATGCCAAATACATATATCAGTTTCATATATATAATAACACTGATCGGCAAATGAACATACGGGGACTTTATTGATGAGTCTGACCTCAAAGAATACGCGTTAACGAAAATTACGCTAATTTCAATGAAAATCATTGCTGAATGTGTCGAATTATACGATTATTAGCAAAATTTGTCAATGTCTGACAAAGTTTAGCAAAATCTGGAATTTGTTCCCAATGAATGTATTTTAGTTTACCATGTATATATTTGTAAAGATTTCTTACATTTAAATAAAGAGCTTGTGTGATTTTATTTTGAGTATGATTATTATAATAGCTTTCATTTCTTGAACCTCAGCTACGTTAGGAGTCATGAAGAGGTAATTATTGACATCTCTGAAAATGCTCAAATAATTCCTTAATGGCCATTTAATTTTTTACTCGTTTTAACTTCTTATGTATACATTGGAATTTATATTATATTCGCAATTTATTTGTGTTCTGCTGTTATAAAGCCAAAATTTATTATCATTTTGCCTACAGATTTCAGTTTCAATTTTCTCAATATTTTATCAATCATTCGAAAGGTTCATTTTTTTAAAATAGCTTTTTGACATAATTCTTGAAATAAGCATGATCTTGATAAATGGCATATATCTATAATTGTAATTGTGGAAATGTTTGTATTGAATTCATAGCAAAATTTATTTCTATGTATACATTTGTTTCTAAAATTTATTCTAAAATGACATCTTAAAACTTTTCTATAATTTTCAGGGCATGGATCAACATCCATTATTTTTAGATGTTTGACATTATTAGCCTTGAGAAAATTTAAAATCATTTGCTTTATAAACACTGAGTCTCATAAAATAATAGAAATTTATATGAAGATTTACAAACTTTATATCAAGGTAAAAAGTATTCTTTATATCCAGAGACATCAAAAGCGTTCGACCTTTTGTATAAAAAATCTATACATAGATATGTATTTTTATCCGAATGGTTATTTACATTAATTTTGCAGAATTCACCCATTACAATTGGCGTCGTTCAACGGAAGAGAAGCTCTGATTATCCTTAAAGAATTGCACAATACAAAATGAACATGATTTTGATTTGCCTCATAACAAATATTGATCCATATTTGAAGTATCAATGTTTCGATCTTTTTCAGAGATTTCCGTATTGTCCTGTTCATATCTTGCACTCATAGAATATTTTGTGGAAAATAAAAGCTATAAACAAAAACAAATTCTACATATATGTTCAATACCATTTCTATTTAGCAACTTGAATATGAATATGACTACAACTATATATATATATATATATATATATATATATATATATATGTATATATATATATGAAAATCATCATCATTTGGCGATGAATTTGAAAAAGTTTCACAAAAATTACTACAAGAAGTTACTAAAGTTTTGAAAAGCAAAATAAAGTCTTACAAATTTTAATAAAAATGGCAGAAAAAAAATTTTCTATGAATTATTGAAATAAACTTATTGATATCAAAATTACATTGCTAGAATTTTCATAATATGACCAGATTTCTTTATATTTTTAGCGAGTATTGTTCTCACTTTTACACATTTCAGAATGATTTACAAGGTTTGATAATGTAATGAATGTCATTCTTTCACGAAAGCACAAACCATATTATATCTTTTGAAAAGATTTCGATATACTAGACTCAATTTTTTCCATAAAAATTAATAATATCATAAATGATTAATAAATAAATATCTAAGTTTTCACTGACATTTTCAAGTCTAAGTAAATTAGTTTAGTAGAAAAAATTTTATTTATCCATTTGTAGTTATTTGTTAAAATTTATTGTCCATGTTACATAACCTCGAGTATAGCAGAATAATAATAAATAAAAGATAATAATAAATAAAAAATAATAAATAAAAGAATAATAAATAAAAAAATAAATAAATAAAAGAATACTAAATAAAATCGCAATATATATTTTGCGATTTAAATGACAGTAATTGTCTATTTACGCTAATTTGTCAAAATTTGTTTCAATTTGCAGTTATGCAGTCCATTTATATTAATTTGTGTTTCCAGTAATACTGCATTTCTATGCAATTTTTACTCCTAAATTTTACGACTATTTGCAATAAAAATATTCCCGTAGTTAGAATTTGTCCACGAGAAGTCCGCGATTTAGTTTCCAAATTCACCTTTAGTAAATGAACAATATATATTATTGAATGAAAAATCGATTTTCCGAATCGCACTCGACAAGCAACAACACAAGAAATTACACAGGCAAGAATGCCGAGCAGTTCATCCAATATCTCCTCGGCGCCCGAAACGGCCCCCTGCCCGGTAATCCCTATGCTGGCCGCTCGGGCACGCCTCGCCGGGGCATAATGAAGTCCGGTCGCATCGTCGCGCGGCAATTAGCGCCCGACGCGCGCCTCCCCGCGACGGCTATTCCCCGCGTGCGAAAGACAAACACGAGTGACCCCCCCCCGACCGCCCCGCCCACCCGCGCCCCACGGTCTAAGTGGCGAGCGGCATGGTCAGTTTGCCCAGCCCTCCAGATGCACGCCGGGCGCGTGCCGTAACGAAAAACAAACAGACCGCCGGGAGACGTATTCGATTCGCGGGCTGGATTGTTTTTTCAAACCCCTTTACAGGCGCCAGGTTCGACGGCGGGCGGGCGGCGTCGCGAGAGGCGAGATAACAGGACAAAAAAAAGAAAGAAAAAAGACAGGGACGGATCTTATGATTTGCACGAACGTCTCGAATCGAGTAAGGAGGCAGTGATAAACTGGGGAAGGGGTATTGAAATTGTGTTGAAATGTCGGTTGATTCGGCAGTAAACTACAGTTTTTTTTATATCTATCAAGGGGATTCTGGCAGTTCCAATAGTATATTTTATTATTCAACAAATGTTCAAGTGAGACTTTATGACTTTGCAAATTAATCATCAAGTATTCTAACACCGGAAATGTAGAATTCTAATACTTTAATATATAAAATTTAATTCATTTAGATATTAAAGGCATATATTCAGATTAATCTGTTTACGATGCTTTATTAAGTTTCATAATCGAGGTTCATTTGAAGAAGGCAAATATTTTAAACATTAATATAGAAGGGCATTAATAATAGAAACTAAAGCCTATCGTATAATTAGAACTAGCAAGGAAGTGGATTTTTGCATATATATATATATATAATTTTCTCTTCCTAGCACATCATTTCATCGGCTTAATATTAAATATACCCACATGACTAATAAGTTAATTAATTTATGCATCACAATATAACAACTACTCTTTTTCGCGTCAATCATATCTAGACCAGTTAACAGTGTGAATATTCCTCTCATATTGTTCATGAATTGTAAAACACTATAATGTTCGAATTCGATTTCTTTGTTCATCAATACTATTTAATTTACGATGTTGATACTTGTATGAAATTGAAGAATTGATATGAGCAACAGACCTTAATGCATTTGAGAAAATGTTCTATTGCAGAATTTTACAAAAGCAATAAAAGAGTTTTAAAAAAGTTATCGATACGCAATTTTTCCGACTCCAATATAGAATTTCTTTTCTCAAAAACTTCCGCAAGGATTTCCATAATATTATTTTATAATAAACATTAGACTTATGCCCGATTTCTTTTTTCATTTTCACTTATATACACATACACATTTCAATTGTTTAGCTTTCGCGCTAAACGTTGAAAATCCTCTTATTTAATAAGCTGCTTAAACGATCCGTCTATTATAATAATAAACACCCTCTCTCCTGCTCGTTCCACCGATGCTGCCTTCGCGGACCTTTTGCGCACGAAAACTATATTGTTCTCCAAATAAAGACGATGTTCCTTCTATTTTGCGAAACTAGGTTACAATTTACCGTGGCAAGTCTGTCAATGTCGTGGGACGGCGCACTGTGTAACAATGGCACGTTCAACGTTGTATTCTATATTTGAATAGCAACGGAAATTCATTAAAACATAACGTTCTCAATTATCGCATTATGTATCCTTAACAACAACACGGTTGACAACGAATAAGAAACGAGTTATAAATAATTCGGATCGGAGGGATGTGGTTTTGAGGAGTATTCTCAGCTTGTCGGCGGTCAGAACTACCTTACACATAGGACTTATTCGGTTTTAAAGCGTAGTCGGATGAAACTAACTGCATTCACCAGTGATCGACTAAGAAAGGTTAATTGAACTTTTTAAAATCGATCCCCATTCGAATTTTTATCATATTTTAATTTCCAAATTTTGAATTTTTCGGCCTGGGCTATGGCTTTGACTTTTGCACGCAGACGCGCAAAGAACACCAGCGTCCGTCGGCAAAAAGTCCGAGAACCAAACTTGGTCAATTACCGGGACTCGGTATCGAGGGCCCGAGGTCTACATTAGGAAGTTGCAGCGCTCGCGGTCCGAGTTGCCGGGCCAAGGAAGCTGCTAGTTATCGCGGTCGTATCTTAACCGAAATGAATTTCCTCCAGCGGAGTGGTAGGAAGCGCGTATACGTCATGCAATCGAACCTGCTTGTTGCTTGCTCTCTGAACCAGACCCCTCCCCCGACCACCACCCCCCCCCCCGGCCAGCCCCATTCTCCTCCGTTCATAACAACAACATCTCCCGCGTACGGTGGACTCCGGCCTCGGCGGCCCGGGCTATATCTCCCTCCCTAGCCCCGTCCTCCTCATTTGCGCTTCGGCCAACTATGCGCCGGGCGGAACTACTGCGCTCTCGCTCCCCTTACTCCGTCCTCCGCGCCCGGCCCCAACCCCTGTAACTTCGGCTACAAGCCGCTCTTCGACATAGATGAATCGCCGGCATACGCTGAGCTCTGTATGAGCGCGCATGTGGGGATCGCCGCACGAGAGAGCAAGGGATAGGCAGAGGGATTGGGAGCGGAAGAGGGAGAGAGAGAGAGAGAGAGAGGGAGAGGCAGAATAGATGTATATATGTGCAGCAACACGCGGGGGTATGCGTGCAAGGAGTATAAGGGGATTCGCTTATTATGGCGCTGCATATTGAAGGTGCTGCGGTTCCATTTGGGGATTAGCGAAGGCAGAGGAAGGAAATGTTGGTCGAGTTTCGGGAAAAACCGGTGCTAATAGTATGGAAGAGAAACGAGAACGTGGTTAATAATAATAATACGGAATTTCTTGTAATTTTTCACGGTAATTGTACCAAATTAAAACGACATTTATTGTGATAAATTTTAATTTATCCATGAAATGTATGAGGTATTGAAGTAATTCGGTGATAAAATGTTTATTCTTCTAAAAACGTATATTTTAATAATAATATCTATTTATTTCATAAGTGGAAATAATACTCATATAATCTAGTAGCCTGTCAAGAAAAAAACTAATATTTATAACATTGTAGAACAGTGTAGATGTTGTTCAATACCATCATATCTGAAGAATGATCCTAATGGAATATCAAACAGTTTTATATATTATTTCTAAATTCATATTATATAAGTATAGTAAAATATCTTTTGAAAATATCTTTTGAAATGTAAAAATTCAGACCGCGGTTCTTGATTGAAAAAGTTAAACTAAATGTTGGAATCACGAACTATATACAGCATTTAAAATAAAAAAAATTAACTTTTCTGTCAGCTAAATACAATTCTAAAGTCAAATATTGTTCCCACATTAGCGCCCATTATATTTGGTCAACCTATCAAATTTATCAATATCTACCTAAATAAACAAATGCTGTCTTAACCTAAAACTTTCGAAACATAAAGTCTCTAATTAAATTTATCTTTGGTAGATACGTGAAGTAAATTTACAAGGTGGGTCAAGCTGACGAAATTTAATATTGCTCTTTGCCTACGTTCGTATACCTGTGTACATACTAGTATAATATAATAACGAGGCATACTACAATTATCAACTTAACGATATCATGACATCGAATTCACATCAAAATATTATTATGTGTACACAGTAAAAAATAGTTTGTCAACTAGTGCTGTTACAACATGTAATTGATAACGCGACGTACTTCGGGTAAATTCATCGATATTGATATACTCGTACATAAATCTAAATATAAAGCATTATACTATAAGTGTTTAGTATCTCTTCAAAACATTAATAATCATTTTCTACTTGGTAGGAGTAAATTGAAAATTAAAGTTTAAAATAAAATTTTAAATATAATGTAACATTCATAAAAGTTTTAGGATATTATTTAAAATACTACTTTTACTGAAAAAGAAACTGTCAAAAAAACATGAGAGTTTCGTTCGAAACATTCACTCGATTTAACAATAAAATACTATTTCCTGCAATTCTGCAACGAACGTATTTTATTAAATCATCGCACCTCGAGTCACGAAGCCATATTGATAAATAAGTCAATAGTTGTTTTATCAATACAACAGAATTCATTGTTTTGCGCAGTATTCAATTGACTCGATACGCTGGTGAGAATTAAATTTTTTTTATTTTTTTTTTTTGCTATGCCAGTTCGCTGCATCGCTAACATATATACTTCCCTCTTTCGGTTTTTTCGTACGTATATGTACAGGGTCACATTCTACATTCACCGTACGAATGTCTAGAACTCTCTAACTTTATTTCTTACCTGATTGTACACGAATGCGCCTAGACGTTTGGGCTTTAAAGCATTAAATACAGAATTCCTCAATATTTTACAGATTTGATATATATTCTCGAAGATATTCAAGAGAAGTATTTTCTGTTTTATTGTTCTATCTCGCTGTCTTAGATTAGATGCGTTGCCTTCTGCTCTTGAAGAAATGGTTCAATATCATCTCAAGGCCTTTACTTTTACAATATATCTTTTATATATTTATATATACCATTTTAACATGAGTATACTATCGCTAATAAATATTGCCTAATGAGAAAACCTTGCTTCAGCAGTCACAAAAAAATCAGTAAAGAATCCAATTCTCCAATCGATGAAAGCTTCCCCTAAAATCGGCCTTTAAGTGAAAGACCGCGATTTTGAGGAAACGTAAGTGAAGCCAAAATGGAAACTTTACAAAGTGCTGCATTTAACCCCAAACGCCCATTCGCGCTCGAAAACTGCATTATAATTGCGCAAAATAGTCATGCTGCGCGCCGAAACTTTTGCGCGCCACTTTTCTAGCTGCGAGCTATCCCCGGGTAGCAAATCGGAAGCCACGATAAAATGCTCTTGTTCGGCCGAACTTTGCGAGCGTTTTGTGAAAAAGAAGAGGGAAAAAAAATGGAAAAAAGCCGAGATGAATCTGGACGCTCGCTACACGTCCCCGATTAGTTCGCGGTGGGTAGGCTCGGCAAACTACGGCGCACCGGACCCGTAATCCGCTTTTGTAACTCTGGGATCTTTCGCGGAGCGTTCATCGATTATGCAATTAGTCTCGTTGAGAGCGGCAGGGTCGGAGAGAGAGAGCGAGAGAGAGCGAGAGAGAGAGAGAGAGAGAGAGAGAGAGGGAGCGAAACCCTTAACCAAAGTGGAAGAGAGAATAGGAGAACGGATGAAAAAAGGAAGGCACACGCGATACTTGCATTAGAGCTAAATGTTGCAGGCTCACGATGATAGCTTGGTTAATTTTGTTACGTGACCTTACGCAATTTAGAGTATTAATAGACAAGTTCAAGTGTTTTCACGAAAACTCAACGGTTAACACACTATTCATTTAGCACTAGACAGAATCTTCCATTATTCTTTATAATGATATATTTCACGATAAACCTGTAATAATTAAACAATGATAATCTTCTTAATACTGATAATACCTCTCATAAATAACTATTTACACTTTTATCCAAGTTTTCTAATGTTACAAAAATGAATAATAATGATTTCAAAATAATTTCACTTGATTATGTGAGTTATTTGAGTTATTTTAAGATTCCTTATATTCTTCGGTTACACTTTCGTAACTCTTTATTGTATATAGATGATCAAATTTCATCAGGCTTTTTGAATTCACAGTTTCTCACTGACAGTTGGTAATTATTAATCTCAAATTTGAGAATAATTGAAAATCTAAGTCGGTATCCAAAACATTATATGAATGAAGCAATTCAATCATTTAAGTAAAAATCTATTGAAGTAAAATATTATTCAAAACTCGTTTGTTCAAATGTCATTCACTCAACATTGGATTTTTATTAAATATTATCATCAATCACTTTTTGCACCCTTAGCTAATAGTTTTACTAATATAAGTAAATTTCAAGTCCAGCTAGCATTAATTCTCAAAAGTATCAACTATTTCATGCTATGTATCAAATTCGTTAACTTTACTTTAATTTACTTTTATTAAAGAATTTGCAACAGACAATAATAGTTTTGTATTTTCATCAATCAAGGACATATATCAGATGGATTTACTATATATAAAACTCTTAATTAATTATAAAATATTGGAGGTAACCTAACTAATGAGACCTACAATGGCTCGATCGCTTGATCGTTAAAATCCCGGGCTCGGCCGATTTACACAATCACCGCTGTAATAATTTACATGTGCTTTGTTTACAAACACATCGTAGACCTCCCTCGCTGATTAGCACCGGTATTTCGAAGCATAAATAGAGCAATGTTAAATAACATAAAAGAAACCTAACTAATGATCTCGAGGTCGCTAAAATTACTCACAAACTAAATTATTAGAGCGATATTATCTTTTCGATTAAACTTAAACGAATTTAGAAAATAATAATTATATTAGTGAATGGATATCAAAATCACTTCTATTAGTCATATTTTATCATTAAATGTAAGTTTTAAAATAGTACTTGAGATTGATCTCAAATTAAACAGATATAAAACTTTATTATCAATTATTATATTCGAACAACAGCAAATATTTCCTATTTTATTAGTCATTTTACTGTTACTTCCATGGAGCATGAGGTACAATTCTCTAATGCACCAGACACCGGTATATGGAGACAAGACGCTCGCATTTCGCGCCCGCCCTAGAAAATGCAAAAGAGAAACGGATACTTCGGGTACATTGCACCGAAGGGTCGCGAAAAATGTTGATTAGAATAGTCGATGCTGGGTGGGAATGACAGAGAGGGGAGGGGCATCGAATTCTCGGCGAAAGTATCTTTAAAAGCTTCTCAGCGCGGAATTCGAAACTGAAAACTCGAGTCGAGTCCGGCGGCGGCGCGGGCGCGCGGCGTCGCGCGCCGTAAGCGTGCGACAATTGAATCTACGCCCGCGCCGGCGTGACTCGAATAGCTGAGCGTTGCGCGCGGCCCCCCTGCACCCTCGTCCTGCCCTCCTCCCCCTCCGCCCCAGCCGCCGCCTCTCGCCGTTTCTCGAGTGTCCCTTTGGCTTTCTCCATTTTCTCGGAGACATGAAAAATTTATTGATTCGTAAACTGCCGCCGGCGGATGTCATGTGTGCGCGCGAGCGCGCGTTCCCGACGCGCTGGGGAGGGGGGGGGGAGGGTCGGTTTCGTTTCGCCGCGATGCCGGTCCGCGATATTTTTAAATTTTTCCTGGGGAAACGTGCGCGGCGGCGCGCCGTTTCGTGCGGCGAGGCGTCTGTCCCGCATATTTGCGAATAATTTAAAAATGCTTTACATAATTTTTATGTTATTACTTGGGGGGGGGGGCGATGCTAAAGATTGCAATTTATACCGTAGACTCGTAAGATGAATTTTTCAAGATTTAATATAAATGAAGGTACATACAAATATGTAAAACAAGCTCAATAAAACAAAAAAGCTCATATTTAAATAATCGGATTAGATAGGAAGGAAAGGTTACGTTCGGTACGTTACTTTAATCGTTTTAAATATAAATAATCTTTTGATATACGTATTCGGCTCATTGGCCAGTGTAGACTGTTCACTTATCCTCTCTGAAATCCTCTCAAAGGTTAATTAAAAATATCCGGCGATACCCTCCTTAAAAGTGTAGGGCACGGCGCTAAGCAGGCCTTCTCGAGCTTTCAATTAAAAGTATTAACACGATTACCTTTCCCTTTAGTGCCCAAAAGCAATATAGCCGCTGTCCCGCAAAATTTCCGGTTCCACGGAATTAAGAGGAAAACAATAGGCGTCGTCAGGGGCCGCGGCATAGAGCAGATATTCCACCCCCTCCCCCGGCACTTCCTCCGCTTTCTTTGGTCGATGCCCTTAACTCTTTGGTTTAATGAAGACCTTCGAGATTAGTTCGCCTCGTGCTCTCGCCCTCCGCTCCCTGCCTTTGATGTAGCTCGACGAGAAGGTCGAGGCATAACACATCGGTGGGGAACGGAGTGATGGAGCGCCGGTATGGTCAGACTTGTATATTAACTGGGACAAAAGTCAATTGTTCGAACGGATTCTACTGGATTTATTTTATTATTAAGCTTTTTTCAGTCCCCGAAATTGAACGATATTTTTTCAGATTCGTATAAAGGATTAGTCGATAAGAATTAAAGTTATTATTGATCGTTTAATTCTCTCCATAAATTTTTTTTAAAAATACTTTTTGGATAGATGGATAATTTTAATGTGTCTCAACAGATGTACATAATTCTCATTATCTTTAAAGGGTAAGAAATCTTCTTAGAGTTAAGTTATAATTTTTTTATTAATGTATAAGTCTGTAAAATTTCCTTTGTTCGGTCAATTAATAATACATATCGAATATATCCTAATTTATTTAATTTAAAATATGTAGAGATATGATATCAATATTATATAATATTTAAATATAAAATTAACAAATCACTTTGATATTTCACGTTATTTGAGACGTATAAGCAAATAATTACTCCATTCTCTATCGTCCCATTTATTTCTATTTTCGTAACTGACTCAATTCTTGATCCACCAACTAAAGGAAACCGCACTACATCATACCCCATTCTTTTTAAACGAATGGTCTTATAATATATTTGTGTGGTGCAATAACCCTGCGCGCAATTGCTACGTGACATTATAAAAGCATACACGTGTATTTGACGAGAGAAAGGAGGTAAGCGGGAGAAGATCCACAAATACCTTCTAATGGGATTCAAAATGCCTCGAGCCACGCATCTGTCTCGCAATCATTATTACGCCTCGCAAATCCTTTTACAGGTAAACGACATCGATCGTGTGTGTGTGTGTGTGTGTGTGCGTGCGTGCGTGCGCGCATATTATCCAGACATTGTGCGTCGCGTATGCACATCGTCTATCGCAGTCGGGCTATTTCTGCAAATGAGAAATGAGAATATATGTATATACGCATGGGAAACGGGCAAATACAACGGCGCGGATTCCCTTTCCACGTTCGTATAATCTTTTCCGATCCACCGCCGAGGTGAAGCCCTCCGTACCGTCGAAGAGGGAAGGGGGGAGGAAGGGGGCTCCGATGCAAAGCCCTTTATCGTTCGCGGCCCCTATAGTAGTAGATATATGCGCGGACGTGCATTGCTGCGTATATCCGCGAAGTGAGAAAGACAGATGATCGAACGGAGAAGGGAGATGGAGAGAGAGAGAGAGAGAGAGAGAGAGAGCCTAGAATTGGAACATAAACAATCGATTTATACGTAGGCCATTAGTCTTGCTAATAAACATTCAATTCATGCAAGCAGAGGATTAAATCACTGGAGCGCATTTCTCTATATGGCGGAAATTGAATCAACGACTGCTCGAATATATACGTAAATGCTAAAAAGGATTCGCAGACGATAATTATATAAGAAATATTAATATTCTTTAAAGTAATCCATAGACATAAAAAACTAAACAATGTTTCATCTTAAGTTCCTTATAAAAAACAGTTAGACTGACCTTGTTTATAATCACCCTACTAGAATCGAAAATAAAATAAGTATAATTATAAAAGAAGATATTCAATAAAATATTGTTAACAAATATACAAATTTGAATTAAGGTATTTTTCGACACTGATACTTTAATTGGGACAATGAACTGGAGTCTTGTTTTTATAAATAATTACTATCACTGGCATATATGATAGTGAATATACGACTTTTTGTTTTTCACCAACCAGCTAAAAAATAGAAGTCTAATTAATATAGTAATGGTTGTTCCCGAACGAACGAGAACGTTGAACGAACCAAAACTCGATTCAATCATTCTCATTCTCCTGTCTATTCCTCTTCTCTGACCTATAAACTACTTTTCAATACCCAGAAATGCTACGCCGAGAAGGATTAACATTCCATAAATCATTTCGCACTGTCCCTCTTTCTCTCACCCCTAACTTCTCTGATCATCTAAAATTCGCAATACTAAATTATTTCAATAAGTTCATTCTTCCATGCTAACACTCTCCGACAACTACCGATAAACTAAACAATAGAAATTTCTTCGGTGAAGTAAGTTTATGCGATTGTTAATCCATTTTTCGTTGAGTTAATAAAATACAATTGTTAATGGAACTGAATCGAACAATAATACACTGGGGATTTTTGAAGCAAAGGAGAATTATAAATATAATAACTGTTTAAATTTAAGCTGAATTTAATGAAACGGAGTCTATAAATAGTGATTGACAATAACCTTCGCTGATCAGAGATCGGAAACCGAATGAGTGCCCGAGCGATCGTGCAGCGCTTTTAAACACTCTACTCTCCTCCGCGCGGGGTCAATTTTCGGCCGATAAGCCCCACTCGCCGATCGCAGCCCAAAGTCCTGGACAGCCGGACAGTCGGAGAGCCCATCAAGCGTCAAGCCGAACGCATTACCTCATTTCAAATTTTTCGACATTTTCTCAGAGCCAGAATGCGATCTATCTCAATATAACTCTGTAAAATAGATATTTTTTAAAGAAAATATTCGTAGAAAAATGCGAGTTCATTTTTCATTACAGTACTATATTAAAATTAATGCTCTTTTTTTTGCAATGTAAAGTTCCAATTTCTCGCAATTCGCTGAATTATTAACGCATGCCAAGCAGCTTTGTCTGAAATTTGATTCCGAGAGATCACGTAATAATTTCTTCGTCTATATTGAGACCCGGCATAATCATATTAAGAAAGTATTTGGTTTAGCGATACGCCGAATTTATATCTCGTTTATCGATATTATATACATGCATTTTATTTAGTTAAAATATACATTAAATCGAACTACATATATTATTACGCAAGTATCATTATATATAGGTTTAATTCATTTCGCATTCTTCCGAGACTTTTCAAATGATATTGTATTGCAATTAAAAACTATACTGTCTAAATTTGTGTGAAAATCTAACAGACGGCGCTGTTATGTATACATATCAAATTCAAAATAATTTTAAACTAAACACTATAAACTTTATATTTCATTAATAAATATTTTTATCGGTCTTACAGTCTTTATAATATCATATATTAGTTAAAATAATGACAGTCAGACTGTCTTTGTTTATAATCACCCCTGTAAAATCTGAAATCTGTAAGACCGATAAAAATATTTATTAATTTATTTCAGAACAGTGGACATAAGTACAATTTTTAATTTTAACTTTATATTTCATTTTTTTTAATAAATATAAAATTACAAACTAAAACATTAAAAAATAGCTGTAAAGTTAGAAGCTAATATATAAATAACAATTACACTATTCCTTTAAATTCCGTTTAATTTAATTTCCGTCGAATCAATATTTAACTTTCTGCACCCATTGTATTATTTAGAAATATTATTAATTTTCATCAGTGTTATTTCTTCCTCGTTGTTAGCGCAGGACATGTCTGTTTCTAGCGCACATTAATACCGTCGATCGTGCGCAACGTCCGTGTATGACCGACTATCGAAATTCAAGACACGCAACGAGCGTGCCGTGTCGCACGATCGGCCTGTACGCCCTCACTCAGCCCCGTCGCAATGATTCTGGAAAATTAGAGAAGCCCTAAATATTTAGACAACCCCGTGTATGAGCTTAATTGGTCCGATAATTCTGGAGGGAGAAATTTTTATCAATAACGATTCATTTATTTCTGATGACTTCGTTGTACGAGATTTTAATACTTTAATACGTCATCTTTTTCCATTATTTTTCTGACTTTCATCATCTCTCTCCAAACTGATTTAATTTTTCTCTAATTTCACAAATGTACTCTTCTACTTTTTCATAATTCAAAAAGCTTTAACATTACTGCTCTTCTAGCAAATTTTTCTTTTTTACTATTATACTTAGTGGATGAATTGTTATTAACTGTTGTTAACTTTTCAGAAATCCCCCTCTGAAATCGTAGATCGCAAGTTCAAGTTCCATCGCTGCTTCTAATGTTGTCCAGAAAACACTGAAATAGAAGTCTTTCTTGTGGAAATGTATTCTATAACATGCAGTTGTAAGTAATCGGCTAGCTAAAAACTATATTCATAAATACGGAATTGATTAAGTCAAACATTCAGTAAGAAACCGTGACATTCATCTATATTCACCAGAATCCAAGCAGGAACAGTTGTACAGAGATTACTTCAGATCAGATGATCGGTCTATAACTCTCTCTATATATTGTCGCTCTTTAAGTATCTTATTTCTACATTTTTATCTTTCAATATGTATCTTGTGATCATCCGAGTATTCTATAAACATCTTCGGTCCGCAGGATTGTCATTACGTAATTCTCTATGGCTACCCAGACATCTATGTGTGACATCATAATTTGTGCTATATTACCCGAACATATCCTTGTTACTAGTCATGCCATCATGATATACAAATTTTGAGGACTTATGTTTCTATAGATTTAGAAATTGATGAATTCTTAAGATAGTCTATCCAATATAATTGTCACAGAAAAGGAAACGTAACCATGTACCATTTTTATATTCTCAACGATAATGGTATGTGATCAAATTATATTCAATTTCTATTCGTTGAAAAACAATATTCACTTTATAGTAATATACATTTCATAGTAACTGCAATAGATTATATATAATATTACAGAACTTTAATTCATAAAGATTGGAAGATATACCAATACATCCTCCATATTTCAAACAAGAATTAATCAAATTAAATGTATAGAATAGCTAAACCTTGTTTTTGTCAAAATACATCATATTGAGCAATATAATTATATGTATATTTAATAACTATTTGAAGATCGGAAAATTCCAATTCACTCGCATTGCACTCATCTATTGCACTAATTAGTGGCTTACAGCAGATTCATTGAACTAATCTGTTATGATATACGAGCTTCAATACGGATTCCGTTTCAAATTTTTAATCAGCAAGATACATGTCAAAGCTAATGAAACGCTTGTCCCTTTAGCATACAATAGATCACAGATATGAATCTGCGTTCGCTCTGAAATAAATTATAAACTATTATATAAATATTAAATATATTAAAATCTTTAAATATTAAATATTAAATATCATTAAAATCGATTTTTACAAATTATAATTGAATGTTTAAAAGAATTCAAAGCAAGAATATTATTGCAACTTTTTGGTCTTAGTAGTAATTTTATATCAACGATTAATTATAACTTGTTTTTGTTCAAAAAACAACAAATACACTTATATATGACGTATATTTTCTGATGTTTACGAATTAAATAAGTTACATAATAACCAATGAAGAAATTTGAATGCAATTCTAATTAGAATCTTGTTGGGACTCTGTTCTTCTCTGTTAAATGCGTAGCGGAATTCCTATTAAACGCCGTTATAATATAATTTGAATTACCTAGGATAAACCTATAATTCTATTTGTTCTTAAATTCATTATAGTTAAACTATGAGTAGAATCTTACCTCTGACGTATACGAACTTGTGTAATCTGAGTACAAACTTGAAAAATCCAGTATATATAAATCTGTGTAGCTAAGTTCTCTCTGATCAGTGTACGTACCTTCCAAGGATAGTTAGTTCTAGCAGGGATTGAGTACTCGCTACTGGTAAATTGGTTACATATTATACATACATGTAATTGTATTATTGTATATTGATTTATTTTGAATAATTTAAACCTGCTTGATATTTAACAACATCAATTATGATTAATTCGACATCACATGTCTACACATAAGGAATTTCCTTATTTCAAACGATTTTACAAAAATTGTACTTCAATACTATAAGCATACAGTACTTATAATTTTATGATATACTTAAAAATGTATTTTTCATACATAATAAATACACATCGCTAATATAACGATTATATATAAGTTTTTAATTAATGTTTTATTCATATGAGACATACTTTTAATAGAAATACGAATTAATTTGTTAATAATAATATTAACTCCAACAATGCGACTAACAGAATTATATAAATAAATATTATTCGATAAAAGACTTCATAGATATCGAATTTTGGTTGCCAGATTATCAGTTGATGCCTTAGGAGATTTTCCTACGTAAGTACTACGGTTAGAACGCACTTCAAGGTCCACATAATTTGAACCGACTTAACACAATCAACATTTCATGGTATAAAGTAATTTAGGAAGTGTCGGTATGGGCATTACTTCTGGATTTCCTCATTTTACTTACCTATTAGGCCCGTTCATTCTCAAGTATTCCTTTGCGGTCCAGAATTAGTTTGAAATATATGGCCAGAAACCAGATTCAATACTTTCCTAATCTTACGAAGGTATGTTCGTAATCATACATGTATCACGGCAAGATAGGCATGAGTTCTTCAATTCTCCCTGCGATCTTTGAAGCCCTAGCTTTATGTGTCCAATTTTACAAGCAAGTCATTGTCTACTTGGTCCCCTCTTTCAATACTTATGCCATTCGGATATTATGGCCTCTCTAACCCGACTTGATTCCACCGATCAATCAAAAATGTTCTGCTTCAGCTGAATAGTCATCTTTTTTTCTGTACGCTGATAGGAATAATACATGCAAAATCTAGCATCGCTAATTGGTGGACCGTATGATTCACGCCAGTGACGCGGAATGCCTTTTTTCGCTTGATCGGTGTATTGGCGCACGACTACGCTTCGTATGGCTTCGTATTGTCCAAAACACATAACCAAAATTGAACCGTTAAATATAAAATTTAAATTTTGACAATTCAACATAGAATGAAAAAAACTAAATTTATTCTCTTTTTATTAGCTCATTAGTGGATTTAATAAAAATCTAAGTATTGCGATTTAGTTATTTTGCTGAAAACTTAATTGCTGGACAATAAATCAATCGCGTATTTGATAACTATAATAATTCTGATGTTATCTATGTTACAAATATTAACTTTCCTTATTCTCTTTTCACCTTTTCATTAGTAAACTGAATAATCTCTGAAAATTAATGTACATACATCTTAACAGATGCTTTGATAAAATTTAATAAAAATTGAAATTCCGAAATGTAGAAAAATCGCTAATAGTTAATGATAATGCAAAAATACTTCATACCTTTATCAGTCTCTCATAGATAATCTGAAGAAATTTAAATATAAATGTGTCGTCATCTTTGAGCAGGAACATCTTTGTTAGCTATTGAAAAACAATTAAATTTCATTCATAATCAAATAACAATCCTTTCCATATTATTGGTGTTAACGGTTTTTCTGTATGAAACCTATTTTATACGTACCCCTCTTTAGTACGTACCAACAAAAAAAAACAATTGTGTCATTATATATAACTGTATTTATGTGTATATTGATCAAATAAATCTAATCTAATCTGAATACAGTATTGGAAATGAATTAACGTAAAAATATCACAAATTATACTTGAAATAGCGTTATAGATTGTTAACAACGAACAAATGTACTTTAATTGCGAATATAAACATGGCATAAACCTAAGAAAAAATTCATTGAAAACTTAAAGCAAGTAAAACAAGACATCTACATTACTAATCCATCCGTTTATCAATTCTATTTTTCAATTATGAATGCTCGAAATTCGGAAGTTCACAAATGTAGAAAGGCTTAGTCGACTGGGCACTTAGATTGACCTTTACTACTAAAATTCATTTTGATTTTTAGGTTTAAGATCATAAGAGATTTATAGTAAATAAGGGCAGTATTTTGGTCATTATAATGATATCAATTTATAAATAAGATTCAAAGATCGATAAAATATTTATTAGTTCAACCAGTTATTTCTTTTCACGAGTTCCCTTTTTAGGAGGATCATACTTTTCCAAAAAAGAGGAGATTGTCTCAACGGGAATCAAAAATAGGCGTTGCTAAACCACGAATCCCAATCAAAATTCGAGAGTAACATAAAATCGATGTGGTCGTCCATTGTATCTACTTCCAATCCTTTCCTATTCTCTCTTTCTCCCCACACTCGTAAAACTTTGTCATCTCTTCATTGGACAATATGCAAACGTATATAACAGGGACAGTGGAAGAAAGGGATCGAAAGAGAGAGAGAGAGCGAGAGAGAGAGAGAGAGAGAGAGAGAAAGAGAGAAAGAGGGAAAGAGTAAAAGAGAGAGAGAGAGAGAATGACAGGTCCGTCCGGTAACTTTTTCCGGCCCAGCCATATGAGCCATATCCGTCTTATGGCGCGTGTAATCAGCATGTAACCCAATCGACAACTGCGACACGTTCATTCGTTAACTGGGAGAAAGAATCGAGTGGGTGGGGGGGGGGGAGTGCGCGGCGCACAGAGGAGAGAACATTGACATCTCGTTGAAATCGCTGTGGACATATCGACGCGGCGAAATTGAATCTCATTCTGACACACAATCTAAATCGAATCGGTGTCGAACCGCGATCTGCAGCAAAAAGACGACGGGCACGTTGGCGAAGTCACGGGCGGGGAGTGAGGCGGTTAAATACGTCGTACAAAGGCTTATTCACGGGTATCGAGAGATTGTACGCGGATTGCCAATAGCAGGATAATTAAAAGACGCCAACTGACTTCGTGACTGAGCTATGGCGAAAAAAATGTGCGAGCGCTCAACTGTGCGCTTCAAAATGTACAAATCGAGTAGCAGATACAAAGATGAATGTATATCAATTGATTTTTCAGAACAAGCGATGATTCTGCGGTAAAATAGACTAATAATTTATTTTATGCATAAGTTTGAAAAAATACTGAGAATAACTTAAAAGAGGACAACTAGTTGTAATAAATATTGAAAAAGATCTGAAAGATAAAGTACCATCTTAATGATTCACTCAGTAAGTTATTTCGGATGATCTTACAAATGCACCTGTAAATTATATAATTTTTTTTTTTAAATATTCATTCTTATTAAAATGAATAGTCTATATAAATAATCTTAACTTATTATAAGCCAGTTTATTAAAACTTGACGACAATACAAGCCTTCAAAATGATCCTTTTCAAGATTACAAATAAATCAAACTAAGAATAATTATAATTATGTTCGATATATATATAACAAGCATATATCTGACCTTTATTTAAGAATTGACATTGGATCAAATCACATACGTACTTCGTCAATTTTAGAAAGATATGACGAGCATAATTTTAATTATTTATAATTTGAAATATTTATAATCTTGAAAAGGATCTTTATGAGGAGTTGAATCGGCCATTAATTTTGTATAAGCTGGCTTGTATTGATCGTCTATAATTATTTAATTAAGACATATATAACAAGCATTATCTTGAATTAATCTGAGTACTCGAGATTATTATTTAATAAAATTGCATATCCAATATGAACTACAGATTCCCAATTCGTATCGATAAAAATCAAGAACTAGTCGGACATTTTCCTGAACTGAATTCAAAACAAAAAGGGGAATGGAAACGATTTAAAACTCTATAGATGCGCTATAAAAGTTATGAAAAGCCCGAACAATTGCTAACTCAGAAGACGGATGAGTATAAAAAGCGACAAAGCAACTGCGAGTTGCTCAAAGTCAGCGTGGACACTTTTTCCAGGCACGAAAGTTTTACGCCCCCGGAGTCGGAAAAATTGCGCCTGCCCGCCGCGAAAAGTATATCGCGGCGCGACGGTCTGGTGTAGGGGGGAGGGGGGTAATGAAAAGTGGAAAGAAAATAGCGGGCAGAAGACGCGTACAAGGCGAGCATACGACAATGGCGCAGCCGAAAGAAAGACAGAAGCCGGAATGAGAACGAGAGGGAAAGTTGGCAAAACGCCCCGCGCGCCGTTGAGAAAACGTGCCGCGAATCTTACGGACGATCGCCCGCGCTATTCGCCTTTATTTTCTTGCTCGCGCCTTTCCTCGTCGTTCTGCTCCCACGAACTCTCTTTTGAAAGTATCTGCTTCCTCTCTTGCTCCACTCTCTCTCTCTCTCCCTCTCCCTCTCTCTCTCCGCCCCTCGTTTCACCCATGTCCATCTCCCTTCACCCTCTCAAGCGTTAGTTGCCAGTGTAATTTCATTAACGAAATACGGAGGTGTAGGGGACACGACGCGACGTCCGACGCTGATAGTGTATACCTTGTATATGGGCTCACTTCAGCCCTCTTTTTTGCCTCTCGCTCTCTTTTTCACTCTGCTCCGCGCTCTTCAAACGTGCCCAAGTTCGATTTTCCTCCCGCACACAGGGCAGCGAGACTCTGCCTGACGAATTAGGAGACGGGCAAGTGAAGGAGGAAAAAACGGAACTTGTCTATTTTAAGTAACTTTCTCCCATTATTAAAATTCTTTGTAACGCTTTTTGTAAACGAAATTTCATTGCTTTAGTTAGTGAATAATTTGTTGAAAAACCGAATGTCAAAGAAATTAGATACGAAGTGGAAAAGTAATTTGTTAGGGTTTAGGTATGTAATCGTCAATAATTACGATAGCTCTAGCATTATACTTGTTTTCACGAACATTGTATTTTGCGTTGTATCATCTGCTCCCATTAAACATTCAACGTCTTCGTCTCAACGTATGTATACATTCGCACATTGTATGAAATGATCAACTCTTTTGTAATTTTATATTGATTAATTATAAATGACTATTATTTATAAATGAATTTTTTATTTATGACTATTAAACATAAATGAATTTTTTATTTCTAATATTAAATGATTTACTTGTTTCTAAACATTCAAAATAAAATAATATATATTAAATAGAACTATCAATTACGTAAATATTCCCATTAGCTAAATTTATCCTTTTGTAGAATTTGCTTATTTACAGAACTATGGTATATTGTATATTATATTTACTTTTTGTCTCTTTTACCATGCATGCAGTCTTTTATGTTAAATTATTTTATTGTATGAAATTAAAATTCTTATTATATCTAATATATATTATCTCTGTATTCCTGCATATAGTCTACTTATATAGACTAATTTTATAGAATTATTTTATGTAATAATTAAAAATTTTGATTTTATTAGGCGGCCTTTGGTCCAAATTATTCTCGTACTAAGATCGTAAACTATTTTTTTCCTTTAGAATAATTTATACAAATTTAATGACTAATTCAATATATCTATCTCGTCTACTATCTATATGTACGTAATTCTTGTCTCAAATGGTCCATTAATTCATTCAAACTTAAATTATTAGCTTTCCGTAATTGAGCATTGCTAAAATTTCCATACATTTTTCTCTTATCATTATTTTAACGATGGCCAATAAAGATTTATTGAGTTATTTTTCTTTCCATAAAGAGATGTTAATACAATAATTGATTTTGAAAGCAGAATTAAAATAGAAACATTGACCTTTAAGTAATCGCTTTCACGTTCATTATTGCTTATTAATGTATTCAGTAAGTGGTACAGAATTCAATTTGAATATTCCTACATACATTTCATGAAAACTATGTACTTTGCTAAGCTTTTACCAACTAACATTTTACTAACTACCCTTCGTTTTTAGAACTTCTTTTCGATTGAAAACTTTTCAGATAAATGTTGAAGGCTACAGAACTATCTTATGGTAACCTTTAGTTGGGCTTAGAGGTCAAGGATCAAAGTCATATCAAAGATAAAGACATTTCTTCTTTGCTCCTGAAATAGAAAGAAGAGCACGTTTTACTTTCAAAGAGGCTTTAATCATTACTTTGGTCCATGCGATGCCTTTGGTTCCTTCTCCTTAATTCTAAGTATACATCAATCTGACTGGTATATCTGTAACGAATTTGATTACATAACTATTGACCAATATTGATACTTGATCAGATGGGTAAGATCCAAAATGATGACATAAATTACCAAACATAAATTACAATTAGATGAATTTCTAAAATTAAAGTTGTACAAAATTTCTATAAAAAGCAAAGTATCTTTTACGATTAACTGAGAATAATATTACTCAATTTTGCTAACAAATTTTACCATAGTTATTTCGTTAAAATGATGCATTATTTAATCATTATTTCATTCTTTGAATTTACAAATGAAATAGTATATTTATCTGCATTTTCCATTAACAGAGTGAAGCCTCGTTTCAGATTTACTTCATTTAATACTGAATAGTTATTTGACAATTTGCATTGTAATTATTCGGCCCTTTCAAGACTCAAAATTTTATAGTAGGAAATCTAATTAAATATTCTCAAGATAAAATTTATATTTTATATCGTAATTTCATCAATATTAATACTTAGTTTATATTGGAATATATAGGTATATTAGAGCAGCGTAAAGTTTTTCCGATAAGTGAATTGGAATTTTAAATATTGAATACTTTTCAGAAGTTACCCCAATATTGAATTATGCGATTAAATGTATACTTAAAATAGTTGACCAATTTAATATTAAAGTCAATCAATTACGTTTGTTCAGAAATTGGTTTTATATATAAAAATAATAGTTATTACAAATCAAAAATAAAATAGAAATACTTCAATACATTTTAAAATTTGACACTTGTAAGCCAGTCAATTTATAAAACGCTTACGATATTTATGTGTTTATAATTCAATCAAACTATATATTGTGCATTAACAATACGTAGGAAAAAATGGTAAAAATACATACTAAAGAGACAAGCAGTACCTTCCCTACTGTCTGTCGTTACCAATGACGTGCTATTATGTATTAGTCCAAAGGTCGCTGATCTTGGTTCAAAAATGGAGTTCCAAACCTCGCAATCATCACTATCAGTCTTTGCAGTCCGCGTTTCGAAGGAACGACTTTCAAAAGACGACCCTCTGCCCCCTCTCGTTCTCTCTCTCTCTCTCTCTCTCTCTCTCTCTCTCTCTCTCTCTATCTCGCTTTCTCTGTCTCAACCTCCTCCAGCTTACCCCTTCTCCCGTTGCCAGGGATAAGTTGATACGCAGGGGTCGTAAATTAAATATCCGCAGAAATGAATTGTCGCCCGAGCCCTCCACGAGAACGTGCTTACATCGGCGACTTCGTCTTCGTCGCCTCGTTAAGGCCCCGACCCGGCAATTACGATTTTCTCCAAGGAATACAACGCGCTTCGTGAATCTGCTGGGAAATAAAAAGGACAGCCCGGTCTTATTTCTGTCTCGCATTCCGCCTCTCGCTGCTCTCCTTTTGCGTCACAATGGTGTCGTAGTATTTTTTTCTTCGTTTTTAGACGTCAGCGTTTCGCGAGGCTTTGCAATTATACGCTCGAAATTCCTTGGCGCCAAGTTGGCACCGAATTACGTCCGGCATCAATTCGAATCTACATCCAATAATATTCCTTTTAAGCTGAAACCTTAGCATTGTGACAAACGTCTATATATCAACTCTATATATTCATATTTCAATGATATTTTCATAAAATCATATGGAATTCAGAAAAGTCACAAAGATAATTTTCAAAATTTGTTTAAAAATTTTGCTAGATTTCGCTTACATATAATGTAAATGATATTAAAATATACACGATTGAAAGATCGTGACGAGAATAAAAGATGAGTCTCACTAACTGAAATTCAATTTTCATATCAGTATCAAATTTTCTTTTATTATGCATAGACGAGAGACACGGAGTGACGTTAAATTCCTACGCTCAGAGCTGCGTTACTGTATTTCTCGATATTTTTTTAATAATCCAATAAATCGAAGCAAATGATGTAATTCCTTCTAGGTGAATCGTACGAGTTATTCTTCAATTTTACTATTTCTAAGCCACAATCACTCTCCAATTAAGCGCAACGGTCTTTCGGCTCCCTAGCGCGGGCATCGCCGTACCAAGCGCCGTGCAACGGATTCGATTGCCCGACGAGGGCGGCTACCCTGCCCACCCACCGCCGTCGATTAACGAAAGTAATCGGTGCAGGGGGAAAAACATTGCTCAAGCAACACGTAGCACTCGTCGGCAATTATCGTTCTCCACGGCGAGACTCCCAGGCGCAGTATTTTCTCGCTGCGCGCGCTCGCGAACAATTCGCTTTGGTGGTGCGCGGCGAGCACGTCGTGGGGAGGGGGGGGGGGTGATCCACCCGTTTCCGAAAGCTCGCGATGGCTTCGATCCCATATACGCAATGGAAGCTCGGGCCCGCCGGCGTTCCTTACCTCTTTCTATCTCTCTCTCTCTCTCTCTCTCTCTCTCTCTCTCTCTCTCTCACTCTCTCTCTCTCACTCTCTCTCCCTCTCGATCTCTTCCTCACTCCGTCCCACTCTTTTCTCTCTCTCTCTCTCTCTCTCTCTCTCTCTCTCTCATGTTTTCATCGTTTCGCTTCGCAATCCTTCGCCGCAGTTTTCAGAGCATCCATACTATATACACCCCGTGCGGCTTGGCACCTAAGCGAAATTGTATCGCCTCGGGTTACCTCTTACGTTACCGTGTCTGATATTGAATTACGATTTTATATTATATATATATAGTTAGATATTTGTACACTATCAGTTGCAAATGATTTGAACAATTAATTATGCCCTTTATTATATTTTATAGTTTGATCAAAACTACACACACACACACACACACACACACACATCTATATATACATAAATTACTTTAGAAAATTATTGTGATAAATGCATATATTAAAACTTTTAATTTTAACCCTTTAACGGACTATGTGCGTCAAACATCAAGCATCATCATTATATTGAAAAAAAGTTACCGATTTCACTTATAAAATTGTTTTTTTGGAAAAGAGTATTTCTAGAATATGTGCCCACAATATTTCAGAATATTTCCAACTGATTAGACTAAAACTTTTAAAAAACATAATCTACATAAGTCAAATGCTCACATGAAGTAGAATGATTAAGATCTACAAAAAACTTTTTTTTCTGTAAAAAAATTTTTAACAATGGAGATTTTCTTCAACACTGTGCGAACATCGATCCTCACATTCTATTACACGTAATAGCCAGATATTGAGAGATTGACGTGTAATTTAATGAATAGGATATGAAAAACGTAATATATTTTTTTATGCTGTCATGAAAAAAAATATTCAAGCTTTCGAATCTCTCTTAATTTATTTTTCATGAGCTATTCAAAGATTATTTTTTATTTCAATGAAATATATTAGAAATTAGCAATTGAACGTATGTCGACTGTTTCCAATTAAATTAATATTTATACCTTATATTAACTTTATACTTTCTAATATATTATACTAAAATGATTACAGTCTGACTGTCATTAATTTAGTATAATAAATTATAGTATAAAGACCGTAAGATCGATAAAAATATTTATTTATATAATATGTTAGAAAATGTAACAAAATTTATTATTAAATAATTGTATCTCTAATTATTCGGCTAGTAGAAATCACAAACGAAAATGTTGAACATTATACTATAAATAAATAAAAATATAAATAAATCTTCCGAGAATTATTAACCAAGTAAAATTTTTATGTAAAAACTTTCTTATTAAAGTATTATCGAATTGTAATTTATTAATCCATGAAAGAATAAATCTTTTCTATAAACAAAATCACAACAAAAATAGAAAAAGGAAAAATCTATTAATTGAATGCATAGAAGAATCGGTTGTGCAAAAAAATATTTTACAATGTAACCGTCACTATCACATATACGATATAGACTTTAAAACCAGTATTTCAAGTATTCTAACAAATGTAGAAATTGGAATGAAGATCAAAAATAGTGAAAATCCAAATGAAGCATTAACGAATGTTTCAAGGATAATAACGCTATTCACACACACACGGACGGAAGTAAAAGCTTAAATGCGAGATCAATGAATTCTGCTATGATATGTCAAGACCTGAATATTACACAAAAAACAAATTTAAAACATATTCCTTATATTTTTACAGCTGAAAGCATGGCAGTTAACGACGCCTTAGATCTAGTATTAAATCACAGAAACAGTTCATTTATAATATTCTCGGATTCACTTAATCTACTACAAAGCCTAAGACGTCAAAAGAAGTCCCAGTTATTCCAAATCACGAAGAAATATAATGAAATTATAATCAAAACTAATAATGCCAAATCAATTGAATTATTTTGGATCCCATCCTATGTTGGGATAGCAGGAAATGAAGTCGCAGACAAAACAGCTAAAGAAGCAGCCCAAATGAACCAGATAATACATTCAAAATTTCATTCACAGATTTTCGAGCAGAAATTAAAAGAAAAATGATACTCAGTACAAGAAAGTCTATAGAAGATGATGGGAAATTAAAGGGGAACGAGTATTTTCGATACTGTCATAAGAGTAAAAATAAACCATGGTATTATAAAATAAATTTTGAACGAGAAATAATAATCTCTATGAACCGTTTCAGATATCGACACTATAACCTTAATAAATCTCTCTATCGCATTGGCATAGCCAATATTGAAATATGTACTTGCAATTACGAAATTCTGGATTTCAACCATTTTATATGGCAATGCTCCATGTATGATTACCAAAGAATTGATTTGATCAAAAAGCTAAGAAACATTAAAACATACCTTCCTGTAGATATAAATATATTATTAATAAAGCCGAACACAAAAGCACTATCGATCATTGTTAAATATATCATTAGCTTATAATCTAATATGTAAAAACTCACATATATACACTAAGATATTATCTGTAAACTTATTGTATGCTAAATACCTCTCAATGGAAAGTTCAAAATTGCTTAAAAGAAACAAAAAAACTAAAATGTTCCATAAGCCAAACAATTTTGTCGAAGAAGAAATTGTTCAAATCTGACCAATGAAATATTTTCATTTGTGATTTCTCTTGGACGAGTCACGCTCTCTATTTAAATTTTTATTAAATGTGGCGTATTGATCTAAGAATTATAATATACCGGTTAATCTCTCGCACCACTAGGTGAAAGGAATGCTTTCATTTCATTACTTAGAAATGATATTTGTAAAATTATATTGATGTCCAAATATGATCACGATCTACGTGACAGAACTAAGGAGAAATTGCCTTATACTTATAAAGGGAAATTGCGAAGGAACCAACTATAATAGTAACATGAAGTTAAGCCCTATTATCGATGTCAAAACAGATTATTAAAATTAGTTAATTTTTTTCATTTAAAACAAGAGAATTCCGTTCACCATGTGTTAATAAATTACAGAATTCCACGTTAATTTGTTTAAGTATTAAGAATGATTTGTAAAAATATATCTGTAATAATATATGAAAATCATTCAAAATACCATTAATTATAAAATTTTCTTGTGAAAGTCTATCTGTATGTTCGCTAAAGAATATGTCGGAGTATATTACAACTTAGGAGTAAGAAATATCTGCCGGTTGAAATATTGCTGTAAAAAGTGGCACAAATTTTTGTAAATTTCCACAGTTCCTTAGCTGTTTCCTCTAAACAAGAAATCATCGTACCGAGTCCATGCAGAAGTTGATATTGAAGTAACAATACATGCTTGTACCTCGTACATTCTCATTTGAACTTATTCTCCCCCCCTCCCCCCGCTCTGTATCTCACCCTCTTAAACTCTGAGATGGGGAAGTTGCAAGGGGATCAAAACGCAGGGAAGGAGTAAAAGATGAGGGTGCGAAGGGTGAGTGGTGCGAGTATACAGCAACAAGGTCCGGAGAAGGATATTTATTTACATTCGAGCAATTAGCCGGCCATTAGCCGCTGGCCTCTGGGGCAACTGTCCGAGACTCAGAAATGTAGGAGCGAGAGAATAGATAGAGGCGGGAAGGGAAAGTTAGAATTAGACCCTACGCGGGCGAGACTGAATCAAGCGCGGGACGTGGAAGGGTATGGATGCCGAAAATCGTTTGCAGAAAATTTACTCGCCACGTTACGTCTTGAATGTCTTCGAGCTTGGGGTTAAATGTATTTCTACATTCGTTTAACTTTAGAAAATATTCCTATTTATATTATTTTGGGCCAGTGCCAAAATTTCAGTCCAGCTTTCCACTTCGGTTGTTTAAATGAAGATCAAGAGAGCTGTTTTGTGCGTGGAACTTAAATGGAACGTAAATTTTGCTTAATTTGCAGGACTCTTTTTTTAAGTGTTCCAAAGCCAACAGGAGTCATGGCACTGCGCAAACTGCTTTTCGCCCAAGTTCTGGCTTCCGGAAGAAAGGAATGCAAACTATATGCCCATCCTTGTACATTTTTGCCGACGATAATCAACAGTCGAAAGCTAATTAATTACGCAGCCCCTATTTCTCCCCGGGTTTTCCAAACATCGGATAGAACGGGACGGAGGCAAGACGAAGCCCGGGAGGCCCAAGGCGCCGTTGTACTGCGGGCCAAGCGTACACGCGCCGAACAAAGTTGCCCGTCCGCGAAGCACTCAACATACGCGTTTCTATATAATTTGAGCGAGAAAGGATGAGGGGCCGGCGAGTGTGGGTTGGGGTTGGGGGGGGGAGGGGGAGAAGCTGAGAGACTTCTCGAGTAAGCGCTTACACGCCCCGCATCCCAAACAAGCCGCGAAGCAACAAAGATATGGATTCATTCAATTACGTCGGCGCATGTATGTCGCGGAATACAAAGGAGTTTTGTGTCTGCCTGTTGACACAGAAGCGCGGACGCGCCCTTCCCCACCTCAGGAGCGACGCGAGCGACGCTCTCTTATATATATATATATACGAGCTTCTCGAACTTTGCAATACCTCGGCATCGCCCTGCACTTCCGCTCCTCGGGGAGATCGGAGGAGTAAATTTTTCATTCCTCGCGGCTCGCCGCGCGTCTTTGTTTTCCAGCTCCCGTACGCCTCAGGCCGTGTGTGTGTGTGTGTATATGTGTCGTGAATGCGTCCTTCTTTCCTTCGGCCATATATAACTGTGGAACTATTTTTACCCGTCCTGGACGATGCGGCATCTCTATCTATTTTCGTTGGATTGCAGAGCCATATGTTTGCATGACTCTATCCGCATTATTTTTTAAGTAATAATGAGCATAAACGGGCGCTTCCGTGATGCGATCAGGCGAAAAGGCCAAAATTGCCTTTCGCGGCATCCGAGAAAATTTGGATTTTGCGCATAGTTTAATATAAGAATGTAAATATCTGCTCGTAATTTTTGAAATTTGGTTTCGAGTTCTTTAAATTTTGGAAAATTTGATCCTTAAATATAGAAAATTGATACTGTAAAACCGATTCTAAGCCAGCGCCAAGTATGAAAAATAGTATAGATCATCGAGATTAAAAGATGAAAATAAAATCCCTCCGATAGATAGTAAAATGAAATCAAATAGGCTTTTGGTTGAAGAATTTATTTTACTACGATGAATGTTTATATTTCAATCATTTTTTCAAGAACGTTTTAAAACTTAGCGTTTGCTTAGATAATTTGTTGAAACGACGTGTCAGTCACAAAAAATATTCAATTGCTTAATTTACTAATAAATTAAAATTTTTTTATTCCAAGTATAATAAAATTATTTTTACGAAGAGGGACACTCCAATATTTCCACAGACATGAGCTATGATTGAAAATAACAACCCTTACAAGCAATACATGTAAGTTATTATTTTCATCTTCTTTTAACGTTATTCAATCACAGATGTGACTTGCATTTGACGTGAAATCGAAGTAGGTTTCGATCAATCAGTAGTGTGACATACAATCACTCGTATTATCCGTAAAATAAAAAAAACAGATATGCTGTGTTATTGGAATGAAATCTAAAGAGAAACCAAACACATGAAAATAATCTATATTTCATTTTCCGACCAGATATTATATTAGATCTGAAATGCATTATGTATTTGTTCCATTATTTTGATATATTTATGTAAAATATTTCTCGCAAATATTACGGACAGCTGAATAATCATCAATAATATTTGATTCCTATAATTTTTTGAATGGCTTATCCGAAATATTAAAGAAAAATTTAGAAATCAGATTTATGAATCTAACTTTACTCTTTTTTTCATAGAATTGACTTTGGAAAGAAAAGATAACGAAATCCTCGAGTAGATTGTGAACAACAGAAATTTTTAGACAAATTATGTTAAAATGCGCAATATTTCGCAGCTTTGTCGGTTAACCAAATAGGAACATGGAAATCTGTGTTTCAATATTGACTAAGAGTAAAAAAGAGATGGAATAAGAGTGAAAGGGAGAGGCTGATTGACCGATCACTCCTTAGTATCTCTTGTACGGCGAAAATAAAAAATTCAATACACAAATTCTAATCAAATTATAAATATGACACTTTTTTCAATATATCTTAATTTATTTCTAACAATAAAAAAAATACATTTATATTCTGCTAATTAAATAGAATATACATATAAAGAATAGTATATGATATAATTATAAAAAAACTTGTGCACATTCTACATTTTTGGACAGCCAATAAATAAGTAGTACGCACCGATTATACCAATCGCCTTTACCTTTTTGAACCAAAAAATATGTGAAGAATTGAACAAGATGACAATTATTAGGTAGATAGAAACATCGAATCAGTGCTTAATTGCAAATGTGAAAACGTTCCAGCCTCGTGAAACTTGGCGTAGTTTCCACGTTAAATTTCTTATTCTTTCTCTCTTTCTCCCAACCTCATATCTATTGATCATAATCACGTCGCTAACTTCAAAAATCAACTTCTAGTCCTCGATGCTACAAAAGATAAGAGAATTAACTGGGTTAAAATTATGAGTTAAGCCATGAGCGATGCTGTCTAAAACTGTAGAGACCGAATTTTAAATTTTATTGTTATTTTAACTTATTATTACTTGTATTTGAATATAAATGTGGATATACGCATATATATATATATATATATATATATATATATATATATATATTTGTGTGTGTATATGTATATATAACATGCCTATAAAAGTAAAACTTGTTATATTATTGTCATTTCAGTAATTGCATCATATTATTAGTTTTATTACGTAGTGTACAATTTTGATATACAGGTGAAACTTTTCTCTTGTTTGATGTAGATTGTTTTGATTTTTATGCCATTATTTTACTACTGTCATGTTATTACTTTTATTATTAATAATATTATTATATTTTATAGTCTATTATAATGTAACCGTTAGTTTTTGATTATTAATTCTACATCATACAGGTTTTTTATCCTAAGGTAAATAAGTGGAATCAATCTCTCGTTCTCACTCTCTCTCTCTCTCTCTCTCTCTCTCTCTCTATCTCCCTTTCTCTTGAAATAATTCCATTGCCGATTATTTATAAAGAAAATAAAATGGCACGTGGAACTTCTGCAACGAACGATCGAGACAATCTGGTGCAAAAGTCTTTATAGATCCAATAGAGCCTCGCACTTTATGTATGTACGTAACAAGCACGTACGCTTGGATGCTGCACTCCTAGAACCAGGCAGTTCTTTGATTTTCCTGCGACCTCGGTTCCGTGACATCAAGCGGGCTCAAGAAGCATCACTCCGTCTGCAAACACCATAGCGTTGACAGTTAGTTCGCCGAGAAAAATTTAACTTTGTTGTTGTATATGTCACGCAATATTGACGCATCACCGGGCAAGAAATAATTCTTCGATTGTAAAGATTCCAATCAGCGCGGATCTCCGAAAGTGCTGCCGGCCCCTACGGTACCCGAGACGTCGTCACAGTGAATGCAGAGATCGTAAATGTTGATCAAAGTACCAAAATACGACATCTGTAATTTAAAACTCTTCTCATATATAGTCGACAACAACGAGTTAAGGAGTGAGAAAATTCACGTAAGTTTATTCCGTCAATGCTCTATTCATCCCTCTAAGCCATTTTAACAGTAACCGCCTCCGAGGTACAAACGATCGTCAAATCGTTCTAATGACCTACAAGTACAATTCAAATGTTATAGAATGAAATCTGTTAGTACAACTAAGTGGTATATTAAAATATTTTTAAAAATTAATTAATTATTGATTTTAAAAATGTAACTAGAAAAATAAATTAAACAATTTCTTAAAATTTTTTGCAAGGAATGATAATAAATAATTAAAAAATAGTTTCGTGTTGGGCTACGTTACAGAAAAGGTTGAATATGTCGATGAACGCTAGTCAAAAATAAAACACATTTTCTACGTTCGCCCGTACCTGAAGAAATGTTGATTACAAACTAAAAACACTTCAAAAAAGAAATATTACATTAAGCGCGGCTTCCTTCATCTTCGCGCTAAATATCACAATTGACATAAATAATTGTAGGCGCGATCCAATTAAAAATTTGAAAAACGGATGTTTCGATTCCATTGCTTTTGTGGTTTCTGTCGACCATTCATTTTTGACAGTCGTGAGTGAGTTTAACATTGCCACAAGCCAATGTACGCCTCACTGCCAATATGAATAATGAAAGCAACTAAATTTTTCTCAAAAATGACTTTGAATTTCTCTCAAAAATAATGAGTAGTTATCACAAGCAATTACATTTATCTCATAACGGCTTTAGCAGAAAAACATTAGACCTCAATTAATACAAACTGTAAAAGTGACCCTGTCAGGCGCAATAAATTACCGATCACAGGTGACAAATATGATACGTGTAACTAACGAGGGCAGATAAAAAAAAAAGGCGGAAAAAATCGACATCGAGGCGCTAATTGATATTATCGGGCGGCAGAGCCGACGTGCCGCGGTATTGTTTCCATGGTGCGCGCACGCCCCGCCGCGAAACGACTTCGTGAATGGCGCACGGCTGGATGGGCCGATAGATATGCGCAATAGCGAGTGTTCGAGGACATGACGAGGGAGACGGAGCGCCCGCGTAAAATATTTCCCAGCTGTCGATGTCTGCTGCGCCGAAAGAGCGAATAGCTTTTGTTCCGTTTCGCGGCGAGCGCGGGTAATAATCGTGTGAAGCGGAATGGATGTAAAAAAGAATTCGGCCCCAGGATGCAAATAATGTGGTGGAGAACGACAAGTATCGAATTAAGTACTACGTGCACCAACGCTTCTTAATCTTGTCTCCTGTTATGGAAATGTTTTACTGTATTATTTATATCGTAGCGAATTTGTTAATTTATGACAACAAGCCCCTGAGATGTTGTTCTGATAGTCTATGCCTAAAAAAAGGAGCAAAGCATAATTTATTAGAATACGTTCTGGTATTGAATCGCTATTCCTCGATTATCATTCTTCCGATACAGAAATGCAGAGACAATTGAGAATAAAAATGTATGCATGCCCCCGGGTAGAGAGATCGAAAAGAATTTTTCTAGAAAACTATTTTATAATATAGTATGAGAATATCAAATTAATAACCAATGCATTGTGTATCCGAGGAAGAAAACTTAGTATATATTCGTAAATTAAACATAGTTCTGTTTAATAGAATGCAGATATCTAACGCGGAATTCCCAATTGCCGCTCGCTTAATGAAATATCGAGCAATCTACAACGCCAACTCGCAGTCTTATTCTTATCTCGCACTCTCGAAAATTCCGCCGCGCTTTCTGCGAAAGAAGAGAAAATCCGTGGAGACTACGCGCCGAAATCGACCCACCTAGAGGACATCCCCGCCCCCCGCCCCTTGAGCAAGATCGCATCGTGGCGCGATCTCGTCCTGCCGTAAACGCGGGCCTGTCGCGCACGGACAGGTCTCGTTTGCTTATCGGATTTTCGCTCATATGCCCGTACAGTTATATGCCTCTCGGTCCGCGCTCATACGCCGCGCGCACGTGCGCGCGAACGTACACCCACCCACACGGGGGCGCAAATCCGCGCGGAAGGACAGAGACAGCGACTGAAACGGAAATTATCTATCAGCCGTGTTAATGCTGTCACCCCTCCCCCCCCCGCCCGCCCGCCCCACCCGCCACGTGCCGACCGCCGCGGCACAGACGGGGGAAACAGAGGTGCGGAGATGCGACGCGCGGACCGCCGCTGCGATCGATTGCGCAAATTATCGCTGCGCTGCCGCGCGCCGCGAGATAGCCGGTCTGACGACTAGAGCAGAGCGATGGGGGGGGCGGGAGGGAGGCGGGGTCGGTGCGGCGGGTTGACGTGGAAGCGTATACGATACGTATAGGGGTGTAGGTTTTTTTTTTTTGTCGTCGTTCGAGCGCCAGCGCCCGACGGTTTAGGCGGAGTACGACGCGGGAGTATACACCGCGCCCATCAGTGCAACCGATCGGCGCAAACCTGTCGTTTATCCTGCATATTTCTCGCTGCAACCGTCCTCGATAACGAAGATGTCGAGAGGGAAATGCGCACATTTGCTATATATATATATATATATATATATATATATATATATATATGCGCGCTCTATGAAACTTTGCGCTCGGGATGTTTTTTTTTTTAAGTGACATGAACGGAAAAACTTCATTTTTATTTCTGTGACACTACGATTATGTGTCGATAGAGTCAATGTATGATTCGTTATGTTACATTTTCAGTTAATATTGTTACAGTAAAAACTACTCCAATATGCATTTGAAAATAATTTATTTTTTATTATCAAAAAAATCTATAATTATATATTTTTAAGGACACGATTATCAGAAAAGTATGCCCAACCGTGAACCTTTTTTAGATTGCAAAATACTTTCATACTTCTGTTAAAACCCGTGTCCATTTTTTACAATAATTTTGTATTTTTTATAAGGATATTGATTATATCTTCCATATAGAATATATTTAACAGAGATGTAGAGTTAGATAGTATCTGGCCAATTTTGAAAGAGACCGGTCCGTTTCGTCTGTGCGCATAAACCGAATCCATGAAAGTTCTTTTTCTAGATTGACACCACTGTCCTTGGCATTCGTGTAGCGTTTCAGCGACATACGTAAACAATATATCGATGTGGGGTTGTTATCCACTTATTTTGGACTCTAGTCTAGCGAGATTCACTATAGAATTAAAAATTAATCAAGTTTATTTATTCCTTTTCCAATTTAATCACCAATAGGAAATCGTTCAAAATGAAATAAAAGTATTTTCAGAAAGTTACTCTATCGAGAACAGAAGCATTTGAGTCTCATTCATTTATTGATTTAGTCACTCATTGACTTCTTCACTTATTTAATTTCTTCAGTCAGCGAGCTTTGGTCCTAGAGAACTTGCTTCATTCCAGTATTCAATGCACCTCGGTTGATGGCAAAATTACGCGCAAATAATTCGTATTGGCATTAGAGAGATAACAGAACCTCTCATCATCTTTTATCAATCTTCTCAACAAACTATGGTTAATGTTTTGTTTACGAATCTTGTCACTGTCAGTTTCGTAGCAACGAATCGAAATTTTTTATAAAGGTACACGAACAATTCATTAATTCTCAACAAGCCGGTGAATATCGCAATTAAAAATTAATCTGACCCTCGAATTAATCTGAAACCAAAAAAGAGACCATAGTCGGTAGTGAATCAATGAGATGTTTATTAATTTATTCGAAGTCGACAGAATCGTTCCAGAATATCAAAGGCTGTTCTAAGGAATTTACACGACGTAATATATCGTAAACGGCCGGATTCATGCACATGCATAAACAATTGATACATTCTTCACTGCGAGAATTGATTGCTTTGCCTGACTGTAATTACGTTTATGTCCAAATATAAAACTAAATTATTCGCTCCAATAAAAAAAATCAGCTGAAATAGCTCTCCGTGACATTTTTCTGTTTCCGAATTGAAATTTCAAATGATTACCTTTCGTATAATCAAAACAAATTTTAGAGGAATACCATTCAGAGGAATACCTTGAAAGTAGAAAAGACCTTGAACAAATTTTGCTGAGGGAATCAAGCGTAATGCTTGCCGACATCTGAAAGAAGTTAATGAAAAGTTGGATTAACTATTGTCATACTTGGCACGATTCTAAAAGAGCCTCTTTTGCAGGCCATAAGACGAATCTGTATGGAAATGTGTAAAATGTTACATTTCATCAGATATAAATTTAAGATAAAGTATCTGTATAGATTGCAAATGGTATAAGGAATAGTATAATAATTATATATTTTATGCATTTAAAAAATTATAGATTTATTTAATTATAATTCCGAAACTAATTGCCGAGTGTATTTCAAACACAAAGTATAAAATATAGTCTAGCTATGTTCATTAATAAAGTTTGCATGGGATTATATTCCTTTTTTTACTTACGAGCAAGTATACCTTCGAAATGCTAAGACTGTACAGCATAATAGTAGCATACGACTATTAATTTACAAAGCGTCTGTAATAAAAGTCTATACGGTTGGTTACTCCAAAATATCAAATTACCGCTGCCACAGGTATCACAGTATAGGAAAGAGCTATAGGCATTAATATTAATTAATATCGAAATGTATTTTGAAGGCCTCTACCCCGACAATGTATCGTAAAGTTTAATTGCACTTTACTAAATTATCTTTATTGATGCATTATTTTAATTCTGTCTGAATTTCGATATCATTCTGCTTCCCGGATTCGGATGCTGTAATCTGTATCGTAAATGTAAAGCGTTTTATGCACTCTTGATATACTGTTCTTAAAGTTTTCAATGGCGCTGTCATTTGAATTCCGTTGTTTTGTTTTTACATAATACTGACAAGATTGTTGTATTTGTAAAATTGATAATAATAGTACTATTAGAATTAACAAAGAATTTAAGGAATTATGAAATTCGAAGATAAATCAGTTATCATGACTAAACACTTTTTTTCTTATAAGTGTTAAAACTATGCAATTCGTAATTTTTGAATTATACAATCTATTCCAACATTTTATGATACTCGATAATATATGAATTATTTGAATAATTTCAATCAATGGATGGCAGAGTGGCAGAATAGGAAAGCTATACAGAAAAGGCGAGAGTACATTGATATACGTCTATTAATCACAGGAAATGCACGTTTATTATTTATTTAAACGAATCGCTAACTACCAAGCAAAGTCAGATTAAAATATTTGTCAAAATACTCATACAGTAGTATATTAATCCTCCGTCATTTTGTACAATTTACAGCAGCGACAATGGCGAGCTCTGCGTTGAGCAGCAATTTGAAACCATCTGGTATCTTTAAATAGAACAATGACAGATGTTTGGACCATTTAGTAACATTCGCGGGCTCCACTGACGAATGACCGCAGCATTAATTTTATCCTGTTGGAATGGACTCATAATGCCAGATAGCGCGGTTTTCAAACCAGTAAATCAAACGCACTTTCATTGCACGCAAAATTCGAACGTTACGTTATTTAATTAAACTTTTAGAGCTGCTGTATTTTTATTGACGATACGATAAAGTTTCTAACATTTTAGTTAGATTATGTTTTGTATTTAAAAAGAATTTTAAAGAACGGTTTTATTAGTCTCAAAAAATTTCTGGGATATATATAAATAAAGAATAATACAATTACCTTTGAAATCGACTGCGCTCGACGAATAGTAAAATATAACGTTTGTTCTCATATTTTTATAAATTTTTTGTCGTACATCACTTTAAATTTGTATAGTCAAAACAAATAGCAAAATTTACATTAATACTTTTAATCCTTTCCAAAACCAAAGGTTTTGATCTATTTAGTTAGAAGATTTTTCGTTTAAGCTTTTAAGTACTATTTAGAAGAATAATTATTTAAAAACAATATGAGCTATAAGTTCGAATACATACATTATCCGCATTCTGTATACTAAATATATTTTATTAAATTATACGATTTATAAAAATCCACAGAGTAAAATTTCACTTTGGCAACGTAATTAAAAAAGCGAAACAAGAATTAAAATAAAACAAAAAATTTGTTACAGTACAAATTTAGTGTGCATCGATAAAGTTTATTACATTGATATAACAATTTTAATAAAAGTTCTAGAAATTTAAAACCAAAAATTTTGCATAAGCGAGAGAGAAATAAAAAGTTAAAATAAAATTTCTTTCGGCCGGTATTCTGCCTCACTTTAAATCGCAACATGCCAATAAAATAGTGGCCAACGACAGACGGTAGCAGTAACTTTTGCATCATCATTAAATATTTTTAAAATAAAAGCGCACTTCTTTCTCATCAATACAGAGTGCTGCGTAAAAAAACTCCAAAGCCATTCCAAAAAGAGGGAGAGAGAGAGAGAGAGAGAGAGAGAGAAAATACCAGAATCCAAACACTTTACATCCGGCGCAAGTATCACTTCATCCCGTGAAATTCCCTTCGCCGCAATAATCCACCGCCAATCTACCAGAGTCGCGAAAACGAAAACAAATTCGTTTTCTCGCGCGATAGCCGCGGCCGGCGCTCTGCAAATAAAATGCGCCGGGCCATCGTCGTTCCCTTTATCCGGCCGATTGATTCAAATTCACGCTATACCGCAAGCCACACCCCACCTCTAACCCCACCTTTGACAATCCAGTTCGCATACTCATTTTCATGAAGCGGGCGAAGAATGTGTATAATAAAAAATGAAGCACGCGCTAGAATTTGTATAAACTCCAAAACCTGAACAATTTTTAAGATCGTATAATGGGAAAATCCGCTGGATTAACCTGGATTTCATAAAAAACGTTCGACCTTCAAATAGCTAGAAACCTTGTTGGGAAATTTATAGTGATTAGTCGTACATAGTTTGAATCGTAACCGAAACCTTAAACTAGGCGACATTTTCGTCAAGTAACATATTCACCACGTAATCTCCATTAAGTGGTAGCAAAATTTATAAATAGCAATTAGTTATTATGTAACGTCACCTATATTGATATGTTATGACATGTATAAAATGATACTGGTGTAATTGGCATTCCGACCGGAGCTATATTATCAGTATGGTGATATTCAATCTGGGGTAAATTTATTGTTCCTATTTGGTACCAACTTTATTTGATTATTTCTTATTATACGATCAGAAAATACAAGCCATATATAATTCCCATATCAAAAGTATGGATTGAAAGTTGAGTAACAAGAAGAGCATAATGAAAATTCCGTTATATTTTACACTTGATTGTCTGCATTCACGAAGTGTTTTTCGATTCGAAAATCCACAGTAGAACTCGATCTGGATTAATTATCCGAGATTGATTCTGTTACAGGATAATTATCCTGCATAATACTCAAACGTATGTATATGTAATGGTGAAACTGAAAGGGGGAAAACAGGAAGATGCTCGAGCAATAGGAAAACATGTCGCCCGTAACTCATATCATATATATAGAACGACTCTCTAGAGTAAACGAAACCATCGTTATCTAGAAAAATGCAAATCTTCCCATACTTTTAAAAATGACCATGCTCAAAATCCGCCAAAATTCCCGATAGTGCGAGAGCAAAAGGAAACGTTATATATTAATAATTATCTCGGTGACGCCAGGAACCGAGCCGCGCGCGCGGGCGCGCGACAATGCTCGGACAATGCCTCGTTATATGGCGGCACATACGACATTATCATGCTCCGATAATTAACATTAGATTGTTCTGGCAACGACTCCGGCCGTGGCGGCGGCGTCGGCAGCAGCGGCGGACGCAGCAGCATCAGCCATAACAGTATCAACAGAAGTCGCGCTACACGCACCCAGCGTGTATTCGACATAAAAGTGATCTGTCGCAATTCTTGAAGTGTCAATACCTGATAATCCGTCATTACGCAGCCATATATATACATATATATATATATATATATATATATATATATATATATATAACTATATATATAAACTATCTGTTAATATTTGTTAATAACTCGACTATCTATCGGTATTTGGATAATATAGGAGAAGTAGAAAGGGCGAGAGGAAGAAGAAAGAAAAGGACTATATAGTGCCAACTTTATATGTACATATATATATAGATATATTTGGAATAAATGAGAGAGCGGAAGTGCTAAAGCAGGCCGAGCGAACGTGGCACGCTGCAGTACAAACAGAAGCAGGAGGGGGCCACTCATAGATATGCAGCTACGATTTCAAGAGGCGTTTACTGTGACTCTAATTTGTCATTAATATTTATGCTCGGGTCATAATCGTGGCGCGCTCGCCAACCCACACCACCATCGTCCCTCAGCGCGCGCTTTCTCTCTCTCTCTCTCTCTACCTCTCTCTCCCACTCTGCCCCTCCAGCTAGTGTTCCGCGTATACGTAAAATTATGGTCTGGCAATGCTCGGAGCAAAATGGAGGACAAACAAGTTCCTGTACGCTTATTTTCGTATCTGGTGTCTTAAAGGACATTGTAGTCGGTAAATCATCATAGAGGAAACCGAGGCAAACGGAGAGTGGATTGTGAGCCTATATAGTGAATCACACTATTGTTTAGTCGACAGTGAAACAGAAATTTGAAATCATTTTGTATTATCTTTTTCGTTTCCATTTGGTTCTTCGATGTGTGACGTGGTATAAATGGAAAAAGTAAATGGTAAGATAAAAATATTCTTATTTTAACATCTATAAATTATCATTAAGCTCGATTTCTATTATTAAAGTACAATTTATTTGATTAGGGCAGATATAAATTCAATTATCGTTCATTCAACTGTAGTTGAGAACGATCAATTATTCTATAAT
Source organism: Sycobia sp. Sy_11 (assembly GCA_018907035.1). NCBI lineage: Eukaryota > Metazoa > Arthropoda > Insecta > Hymenoptera > Epichrysomallidae > Sycobia > Sycobia sp. Sy_11. Next base: position 2,352,077 of record JACCIC010000018.1, on the reverse strand, counting down.
TTAAGTATTATTATCATAATATTATCACTGTTTTTTAAATAATGATTATATGAGCAGTGTGTACTTGCATCAAAGAAATATTATGTGAATATAGTTGAATATTATGAATATCTCAATTAAATCTTCGCCCATCAAGCTTTTATTTTATCACGCGGATGTAATTATATACCTGGATGGATCGCTCTTCATCAAATTCAAGTAAATATCGAATATTCGTACAACCAATTTCAAATAATTATAAATGGGTATATTACCATCTGTGTGTGTGTGTGTGTGTGTGTGTGTGTGTGTGTGTGTGTGTGTGTGTGTGTGTGTGGATTCATACGGAGGCGCGTCTAAATGCACGCGTAGCATGCAATCAAGATAAATAAGGACGGATGCGCACACACATACTTTAAATCTATGTCAGCCGTTTCTAACTCCGATGACAACTCTCCTAGAAATATATATTTGCACATGTCTATATCTAGGATGCGCACGTTATCTAGCTAAATATTGGAAGATGGAATTCACGAATAATATATGATTATAATTATGATAATGTCCTGAACTAGATTACTCGGTCAATAACAACACACACATATGAAGAGGCACATAGATGTTTCATATATGTTTTAGAATTTTCGCTAATACCGATCGTAACCAAATCATGATTATGCAATATTTTATATAATTGTGTTTTTTGTCACGATTAATTAGTTTCTTGCTATACTATAATTGACAAATAAACGAATTAATGACATTTTCGTGGATGTTAAAATGAAATAACATATTTATAATTATAATAGATGTCTTATACGTTGCTAACCAACAACAGTTCCACTTGGACATTTTATTCTATAATTTCTCATCATTTTTGGGACATTGTAATGTTTTAAAATTTAATAATCTTCAGTTAATACAAAAAAGTATTCACATGAAATTATGACGAAATAACAATGGAGAACACTATAATGCCAATGTGAAATATCGTGTGTATTTCGCAAAAGCGGGATAGAACCGGCGAGCTTTCGACGAGATGGAGGTAAATAGAAAAAAAGAGAGAATGAATATAGCCATGCGGAAAAAAAACCCAAAATAGTAGAGTCGGTCCCGTGAGAAAAATCTCGGGCGCGAATAATGCCAACGATACCTCTTCGCCGCCCCCCCTCCGCCGCTCCATCCGCCCTCCACTCGGCACCTCCACTAGCTCGTTCATGTCAATAATGAAAGTGCTATCATCGCTTCTCTTCGCCCCGCGCTTCCCCCACGCCACCTTTTTATCCCGGCACATCTCGAGAGGGAAAATTTACTCCCCCGGCTCGGTCTCGGACAGCCCTAATCAAATTTTCGAAATTACCCTCCGAAGCACGCTATAGCTGCAGGGATGATGGATGAAGGTGGATCTCAACGTCTCCTTTCTATCATCCACTCGGGGCACTTTTCTCTCTTCTCCTTTGCCTCTCTTCTCTCTCTCTCTCTCTCTCTCTCTCTCTCTCTCTCTCTCTCTCTCCCTCTCTCCACTCCACACTTACAGACACTTTATGTCGCATTTTTCATTTAGCGCTTTCCACCCCCAGATCTTGGCTCAGTTAAGGAGAGAATCTATATAACACATGCCTACGGGGAATATTCGTCGATGGAGCGTAACTTTCGTCATTTTTAAAAGTTGCCGCGGTTGCACAACCGTTTCCCTCAGCTTTCGGCACATAAACCTGCCTATACTCGCATATTGGGATACCGCACTTGCCCACCTCCCCCACCTTATGCGCGCGTTCGAAGCTTCCCACTAATATATAACAATTTCATCGCCCCGCCTGAATAAGAAATGAGAGAGTCCATATATCACGGGTCCGGTTCAATTAATCATCGCCCCTCAAATAGCTATATATATATATATATATATATATATATATATATTAATATATATATTTAGTCATAATAATGACGAGACGTTATATATTTATATTCGTACAACCCGAGTTATTCCCGTGTAATTCCTCTTCGTGTAGCTATATTTATGTGTGTGCGCGCGCGCGCGCGCGTGTGTGTGTGTGTGTGTGTGTGTGTGTGTGTGTGTGTGTGTGTATGTATATATACAAAGGAACCCTATAGGAGGATGCTTTTATCAATATAGACATCAATAACGTCTGGTCTCGCGTTTCTAGAGGAAAATGTATATGTGACTATGGAAAGAGCTTCCTTCCCATCGAATTGGTTGGGAGGCTTCGAGTGGAATGGAGTCGAAAAATTGAAATTTCTCGATCGTATTTTCAATTTACGTTTTTCAATGGTAGCGCCATCTCTATTTAAGTATTTCGCATATAGAGACTTCGTATAGAAAGCTAGAGAGAGAGAAAGAGAGAGAGAGAGAGTCCACGTGTAAAATTATGATTATTAATTGACTCAAAGAAAAAGTAAAAAAAAAAGGTTACCAAAAAAGAATAGATTTTCATATAATTTATATCTCAAAACAATAATTTAGATTGGTATAAAATGGTTGAATTTATATTTGAATAGATTTCTTTTTTAATATTGTAACCCAAATGTAAATCGAAAACACTGAAAAATAATCTTGTGCCAATATTTCTGAATCTATTAAATATTCCGATATTTCTGCTTACGAAGTACTTTTATAAAATTTCAATGCAAAACAGATAAAGCTCTAGAGATGCCCATATATTGATCATTTTAATAATTTTTTAATAAATACATAAAATATTCACCCGTTAATAAATGGTACTTATATTTATCTTTTATTCAACATTCGATTGAAATAATCTAGATGAAATGATGAATGGAGCAATTACTTCATAATTCAATAAAATAATTGAGTATAAAAGAAAGATTGAGAACATGAACATAAAATTATGAGAAGGATCAATAATTTATGCATTTTCTAGCTCACGTGCTAAAAACGCCTTATTTTTTCTCTATGTTTTTGTGTCAGACTATATATTTTACACCCGGTAGAATAAAAACTGTATTTAAATAAGTTAAAAGAAAAGTGTAAATTAGCCTAATTATTTTAGTTGCACTGAACTAGGTTATCTAGAATAACATGATGATTTTTGGTGTATATTGTATTTCCAATAATCAATAACTAACTAATCATTCGCTCCTATCTGCGAGAAAATTTATTGTATGGATACGGACTTTATTACTATTTAATGTATTATCTGAAAACGTACTAAATTTACCAATGAACCGTACAGAAATTTAAATAAAATTATGCATTAAGTAAAAAGTGCATCAATGTTGACAAAATTTCGGGTATTTAAAAAACAAGTAACAATAAAAAAAGTGATTTTATTACCTCATTATGAGCTGAATTATGAAATATTAAATAGCGTTCAATATTCAACGTAAAATTTTTATCCATAATTTTATATCTATTATTCTTACATCTTCTCTTAATTTAATGAATTTGTGATATAATATATATGTTGATATAAAGCTAAATTTAATTACGCGTTAATAATAGAATGATTGAAATTTCAATTTAAAATATTAATATGTTAAATAAAAAGTTTTTTCAACATTATCTGTTGTACAATCAATTTCATACGTATATATGAGAAACTCTGAATTTATTTTTGAAGATAAAATTCTCTTTAACGAAAAGAAGTTGATATCCTGTAAACAATTATTGACTACTAGTTCAATTATATTATTTTGTAATCAATTTTTCTGTCCGAGAGTATCGCCATCATAGAAACGACAAACTCAATCGGCAATCAGAGCAATCCACGACGAATAATGCTTTCGTAATTCACGACTTATCTCTAGCTACACCTTTCAACAGATTGTTTCCACAAATTCCCCCCTCGACCCGTCTCTCTCACCGCCTGCACGCACCAGACTATCACGTATCCTCGCAAAAAAAAAAAAAAAAAAAAAAAAAAAAAAAAACGGAACGTCTCCGAGCAGGCAGTCCCATTATAACGGAACAAATTTGTCCTGGCGCTGCGCGCGCGCTGTCCCCCTTCCTGTTGCCCCTCTACCAACACCGCCCAGCGGCGCAATTCGAGAACATTCCTCGGGTGACAAATGACCGCCGCCGCCGGGCGCCCACCTATTTTCGCGCGCGGTCGCGCTTCTCTCAACGCCCGACTCGTCGTCCTTTCCCCTCCTTATACACGTAATCTCCAAAGGTGGTCCCTTTTCCATCGTCGACGTGGCCGGCACGGCGCCACCTCGCGCCGTATCTTAAATTCAGCAGCCGGGAAGAAAGAGGATGGGGGGGGGGGGTTTAATGGGTCAATAACACCGCTCTCCCGAGCGGGAGAGCTATGCGTCCCTCCTCCCGCGCGTATATTATATATATACGAAGGGAGAACCGGCCACCCTCGCCCCCCCCCCGCTGGCCGTATATAAGTCCACAGGTGGCGGAGCGGTGGCGCGCGGCGCCACCTCCACCTCCACGGCGATACCGTGCGGTAGGTGAGGGGGGGAAGGGTGGGCAAGACTGCCCAACCCCGCTCGTAAAATATGCCGAGCGCGCGCCATATTTCGCGACCGATTACTCGGCAAACTCACGCGAAAATATCGATCCCCCGCCCCCTCGCTCACTCTCACGCTCACGCTGTCTCGGTTCTTTTGGCACACCGAGAACGCCTCATCCCCGTTACTTCGTTCTATTTGTGGTTCTATGGTTGGTTCTATGTCGTCTCGTTGCGAGCCTCCCCCCTCACCGACCGCTGTACATACGGACGCACACACGATTTTCCCGTCTAACCCTTCTCTCTACGTGCGCGTCATGCAATCAGATCAAGCAAGAGCTCCGGCCGCGGAGGAGCGCAGGGATAATGCGGTATGCGGCGAAGGGACTTCTCCGCCCTTTCTCGCTACGCTGGTGCAAATGCCCCGTGTATATATATATATATATATATATATATATATATATATATATATATATATATATATATATATGCATTTATGTACGCTGCGAGTTCACCGAATATTTTCGGAGAGGCATAGGGGAGGGGAGGAATTTTAATACCAGCCGGGTGAAAAAATTTAGTCAATTAAAGTATAGACGACACCTGTGAGAGTTTTTTCTGTTTCGTCCCCAGTCACGGAGAGAAAATCGCTTTATAGAATTAGTACATTTTTGTAATATCTGGAGAGAAAAAACGAAGAAAAAACAACGAAGAATGATAAAGGTAACTGAAACTTTGTTTTGGAATTCAGAATGAGCTTTGAGAAGTTTTAGAAATTAAACTAACGGTCAAGTTTAAATTAGTTATGGCCGAATGCAAGCAATAGTTTGGGTCACATGGGACTATCCAAACGACCGTAACGTCGTTCGCATTATTTATTTATATTATTCATAGAGGAAAAATAAAGAAGTCTAACGAGAAATAAACTTCGTGAAGACAATTATAACATTTAACTCATAAATATAATTGAACATTAACTTTAAAGAAAATATAAATATATTCAGAAATGGAGCTTTCATTGTAATAAAGACAAGTATTGATGATTATTCACTTGAGATGTTAGATGCTGTATAATAAACATTGTACAATTAAAATTTTATATCGGACCAATCAACTTCATGAATATAGATGAAATTTTATTATTATATACTTTATAAGATTTGATTTCAGATTCTATATCGCTTATAACTACAACCAATCTAGCTACACTGTTAAGAAAACTTATAAATTTAATGCACATTATAAAATATATGTCGGATATTAAATTTCATATATATACGTACTTAAAATTTAAGGTAGTTTCAATAAATTTATATCATAATTTCTAAATTTAATATAAATATACCTTAAATTTAACGTATATGTATAAAATAGTTTATAAGATTCACGGTAAAGGTGCAATGATTTCTGGGTCTATATTAAACGTAAGGCTTTTTTTCAATATTGCAACAAACCAAATGCAAAGTAATTAATTTTTTTGAAGTTGCGTATCCATAACGATAATATTCCATCAAAAATCTTACATCTGGTAATCTTCTTTTATTCAAATGCGGGCCGTATATATCTATATTATCTTCTAAATGTTGTAATGTACTATCTGGTATATATTTGCAAAAAAAATTTTTTCAGCTTTCAATCAAGCATCGAGCGCAAGCTGAGAAACTAATGACATTTCGTAAAAAAGCCATAAATTCTTAAAATTTAAAAAAGTTAGTAATCAACCGATATATTCACTCCTTTATATATATATATATATATATATATATATATATATATATATATATATCGCAATGCGTCACGGCTGCCGTATGAAATGCAGATCGATTTTATATATCTATATATATATATATAAAGAGTTATTACGCTTACTCTCATTATTCTCTCGGTAAAATGAAATGAATAAAAGAATGGGAGACTGTGGAAATGCCATTTGACCATTCGAAGACCGTGCGCTTGCGGATATGATATTTCTAATGAATTTTTAGTGCGCGAGGGGGAAACAAGGACGAGGACGACATAAATGGGGACATATATATATATATATATATATATATATATATATATATATATATAGACAAAAGTGAATAGCAGTTATAGGTTCGTCCATATTAAACGCGATTAAACTTGTTTGGTTTTATCATTTATGTACGCGGGCGCACGCATCGGATGCATTAAGGCCACTACACATATACACATATACTCATAGCAATCACTCGAGTTTTTTTCCTAACGCGCGAACTATCTTTTAATTCTATCTAATATTTTCAATATTAAATCTCTTTTGAGTAAATTATTATCCGTCCGTCTGATTACTTCTATTATTCATATAAAGATATACCTATTACAAGGTTTGCGAAAATTTTTCATCCACTTATCAAGTAAATAATTAATCGTCAGATGAGAGAATCGAAATGAGAGAATGGATCATTTCCTAAAAAATTAATCGTAAGCCCTAAATTTATTAACAATTTGAATTAAAGATTCAATTAATAATTTTCATAATTTTTATAGATAGTTCTTGAGTTACTGAAGAATGTGTGGATTTATAAATTGTCATTCGATTTAATTTTCAAAATTATTCCTCAAAACTATATCTGTCATAAGGTAATGACGTTTTTTTTTCAGTTGTCGACTACGAACAGCCCTTATACACTGTATAATATCGCGGGCGGTCACAAAGCCCCGCTCTTACTCGACAAATCGCACTGTCATTCTGTCTTATGCGGCGTAATAACGATCGCGGCGTTCGTTCGAACCTACTCACACACCCCCAGACCTTTGCACATACTTATACACGCGTGCAAACAATCGCATTATATTGCCAATGCAGCATCTACTTAGACGTATATATATATATATATATATATATATATATATATATATATATAACGACCACCAAGTTCGAAAGTGATAATGTGGCTATTAACGGGGAAGTATATGTATGTATATATAGCGCAAACTGTCGGCATTCGCGCGAGAACTCTCGAATCGGAAGTAGGTGTATACTTGAGCAACGTATAAATGCCAGCCTATCTCTTTCACGCGGGGGCCTTTAATGTTAATTAAATGGCGTCTCCTCGTCGAATAAGCCTACAACATTTGCATAACCTACACAGTTGGAAAACTTTTCTATCGACCCGCATACTGCTATCTGCATACCGCGCGTATTTACCTATCCTCGCAAATATCTATAGCTATATTTTTCTTTACGGCGTTTACTTTTTTTCTCCTTCTGATCGTAATTGCGTCTGGTTTTCACACGAATTGAGCAAAATTTGTCGATTAAGTAAAGGGTATAGCTTGGGAAATAAAAACAAAATTATTTCCTTAATCCTCCACATAATTGGGAGATGCAGTTTACATTAATTGACGTTAGGAATAAAATAAAAAAATACAATGAATACCTACGTTTTCCAAGACACTGGCTAAGAGGACGATATTTTATTAAATGTGACAAATAATATATAAGAATAATGACGCAGATCTTTAGTAAAAATATTAAATAAATCCTCGAAAAATAATGAAACTACACCTAAATTATTTTTCAGTTTAATTATTTAAAATATGTATTCAATGAGCGACAACAGAAATAAAACCTGTAACTTTGGGCATTAAAGTATTTGATATTGTACTTTTTAAATTTTATATATTTTTAAAAAGCTTAATGATTTTGAAAATTCAAATATTTTGAAAATTCTGACCTGGATAGCAAATTTCAGAGTCCAAATTTAGATCGAATTACGCTCTCTTTCGGAAAGTATGCATCCTTCGACTGTGCCAAGAAAAGGTACTTATAGGCTAATCCTAACGACGGGACAACGAAAGTTATAGTTGAAAACTATCAAGTTTCGTTGGTATAATTTTTTTTTCAAGATTTTCTTTATTTCCAGTGAATTGCACAATAGAGACCTGAGAAATAAGGGCGACAAATTATTATTTTGAAGATATTTAATTTTTGACAGAAAAATTAAGAAGCTACTTTAATAAAAAAATTTGTTTATAACTTTCTTTACGTAGATCACTTACACATTTATTGACGTACGTTAATTATCAATAGACAACAAATGATTTCACATTTTTACACGAGAAAAATATCCTTTTGTGTGCTATAATATTTTATGCAATTTATTTTACTTATTGTGTAAATTAAGCTTAAAATAACTATTATTTTCTACATTTACAAAAAAATTCAACCAATTTACATAAAAAAAATTCTTTGTCCTTATTAATTTCTATCAGAACTTTCATTAATTGTCGGAAAAACAGATGGGTTCTACAACCAATTTTCAAAATCCAATAATGTCGAAATGAACTCACTGTTCACTCGTTAAAAACTTCGAAAATTGAGAAAAATTGAAATAGATAAATTCTGTAAAGCTAATATATTTTGGAATAATGGGTCGTGTTTGAAAGCCAATGAGCTCTAACTCTTTAATGAAATATGTTAAAAAATTATTGATCAAATTTTCTAGGCTTTTTCTAGGAAAACAAAATTTCTCTTCACATCAGTAATAATGAGAAATTAATGATTTGTTGCTAGTAAAGCATGCAGTATGAATGTATACTAAATAAAATGAATAATGTATTAGGCAGACTTAGACTTTAAGAATTAGACTTTGAATCAGGTTTTAAAATATAAATAAATAATATGCAGTAAAAAAAAATAACAGGTAATTTCTATAATACATCTATTTATAGTTAAATTATAAAGAATTTTTTTAATAAGACAATACTATACCTGAACAATAACTAAAAACTGGATTTAAACAAAAATAATTTATACATCACTTTGCAAGTAAAACAAATATGCTTTTAATTCTTGAAATTTCTACTATATGTTAAATTTATCAATATTTATTTCATATTATTATTAATTGTAGACTCAATTGTTGCTGTTTGTAACATAACACAAGGTTTTTTATATTATATATTAATGCAATGAACCTACATAATTATGTAGGTTCATTATCAGTACTATTTAACATATATTGCTTCCCCTTAATCAAGTAATAAAATACTATGAATTTTTTCATAATAGTAAAAAACTATATAAAATATATAAAATATAGACCCAGCTTCAGTAAAAAAATTATATGAAAAAATTCATAGAAGTAAATACTTGGTATAATATATATATATATATATATATATATATATATATATATATATATATATATTTGGCTGACATACTATGTAAGAACACATAATATAAGAAAATACTTGGATGATTTGTTCAGTTTTTTAAAGATTTATATTTACCACCTTTATCATTGTACATATAAATCTACCCACACACACACACACACACACACACACATATGTCTTTTTTCTTTTATATTTTGAATGAGGCCTGTGTAGTGATTGGAAGTATTTTTCTTAACGAATATTTAACCCATATCTTAGAGATTTTTACAAATTTTCAATTGTATCCTTCTACGTTGGTAAATTGAAAAAATGTCTTATTTCTATTTATGCTTATGCATTTATTTTATAGCAATTGAAAAGATTTAATTTTTGATAATCTGAACTAAAAGTAAAAGATACAGGTAGATCTAAAAATAAAAATGAAGACAAGAATGCTGCATTAAACTTTATTTAAAGACAGATTTTTCTGTACTTGTTAAAAATTTATAAAATCAGAAATAAGACTATTATATACCATATAGGATAGTAGTAAATGCCCAATTATGAAAATAACTGGGGAAGATGAAAAGTAAATATAATGTTATCCGATAATTTTATATTCCCGTTAGAAGGCAGCTGCGCAACGCTACGTTAAGTATTCATATGGTACGTGCTGGAAATGGCGCAATTCAAAAATATATCTCGACCCTTTAATCCAAAGCTATTCTTCATATAGATTAAGTTTACTTAAATATTTCTCAGCCCCTCTCTCAACTATATAAGTCGATCGTAATTCTCAATAACGAGGCTTCGGCGGAGACAGGCGGCGCGGCGGCGCGTTGGTATCTATACGTGTAAAATCGCGGTGATCGGACTGCGATGATCCCCGCGTGATCGCATTCTATATTGCCATGACATGCGCGCCAAGCCTGCACTGTTGCTCACCACACCTTCCGTATTTCATTGTGATCACGTTCGGCTCAAGCTGTGCACACCTAAACATAAACACTCTTACAAAATTTACACCCGTAAGAACACATACATATATCGGATAAAAAAGCGCTTGATTTAAAAAATGATCACCCTCTCTCTCTTTCTCTCTCTCTCTGTCATAGAGACCTGCGAGTAAGACTCGCAGGTTAGACACAATAAACCAATAATAATTACCTGCGTGCACGCCAATCTACTGTAAAAATACTAGAAGAAACTGATTGATTGCCGTCTGGAGAGAAATGAAATAAATACGTATCAGTAATTTATATTACTGAAATTGTAGTATGAAATATTAGTGTTACGTACCCTGTAATAATTTTTTCTATATTTTAAAGAAGAAAATGTATTACAAATCTTTCTCGAAATACTCAGTTCTTTAAAACAACTATGAACACAATCAGACATAGTCATGATTATAGCGAATAATAATAACATGGATTAAGTTGATTACCCGGCTGACGAGAAGAACCAGACAAGAATTGTATTTGCGCCATTCTATTCATGGAAATCGAGAAAAAAATATTTTAGTGTTTAAGTATAAAGGATAAAGATATCTTCAGCGTTTGCAGATTACGAAAAAATTTATTATCAATAAATAAATGTCACTCAGAAGTGTAGCAGACTTATTTTTGAAGACGTAAATGCAGTTACTAATAAAGTACTAGACAGTGATATTTAAAACTTTTAAGAATCACAGGTAGGAGAAACTTGCTTAACTAATTAAATTATAACTGTCGTTGAATTATAAATACTTCTTTATATATGATAGTCGTTCTGAAAGAAATGTAACAAGGAGAATTTTAATAAGAGAAAAATCGCGCGAACAAAAAAAGCAACTTGGCAGCTATGTAGCTTTCGTAACAGCCATGGAAGCTTATGGTCCTAGCCAAAAGCCATGCTCAAATAATGAAAATTGTTTTGTACAAAATACAATTATAATTACTACAGCATATAAGCAATATTTCTTGGATGAACCATAAAATCATAATCGTAATGTCTTTTTTGAAGAAGTTAGTTTAAGATCGAAGAATACTACAATCAATAGGAAAATTAACGAGGTCAAATGAAGAAATTAAGTATCCCAAGAAACGTCAATGAGCGCATAGAAAATAAAAGTTTTCGTAGCCCATATAAACGGAAAAAAACATTGTTGAGCAGAAAATCCATCGTTCCTCGGCAGGCTGAGATACTTCTCTTCTGGTTGCGTGGATCTTGGAACTCTAAGTGCTCGAGCGAAGCAATTCTGATCGGTAAAACTATCTTCGCGACTAAATATGTTAATAGCAGAAAGTTTATTGAAACGTAGCGTTACACGAAGAAGGGCGATATCGCTCTGGCGCACCGTTCGATATCGGGTAGGTTTGACGGACAAGTGATAGCTATCGAGACGGTGGTTAGATTGATAAGTGAAAAGCAGAAATTTTATTCAAATAACATCGCATATAAAGAAGGACTGTATATCTCGGACAGACCATTCTCTGTCGGATAAGTTGACAGACAAGAGACAGCTACCCAGACAAAAGCTGCACCTTATCGTAATTTATTTATTTTTAATCAAAACTATCTTTACCCAATAATGAATCGTGAATTATCTTATTTTTTTCAATTAAACATTCATAACTGATTATTATCCAATCATAGGAAATTCCTCCTCCTTTTCCAACAAATATATTGTAACTTTAATATTGTAAATATAATTTAAATCTATATTGTAACTGTAATAGTGAAAAATCTTGTTACGCGGACTGATATATAAAAATTGCATCGTATTATCGTGCAATATACTAAAATTTGGAGAATGGAAAAAATAATGAATTTATAATAAATATAAAATTTCGTATTTAAAAAATAATCTTTATTAATTCAAACGAATTTGTATAAATTTATTCTGAAAATTTCTTCTGAAGTACAATATTTACTATATAATGAATTAATACAATAATAACAAGAAATCCAACAATGCAAGTGAATTTTTACTTATAATTTCATTTGATCATCAAGTTTATTTTTATCTCCTGTTGTATAATGAGAAAATCCTGGATCCTGTAACAGTATACTTATAAAAATATACATAGTATATACATTATAGATGAAATTAGCTTAAGAAATTAAAAATACATCATAAATCATACATTATTTGAAAATAAAATTGCACTAAAAATCATGATAAAATAAATAAATAAATATTATTAGTGACTATGTAATCTTCATATTTTGTTACGTCCCTGATTTATGACATCTCGCAACGTTAACAGGGTTATGCAGCTCTACTCTGAACAAATGATCTACCGACATGCATTTTTCCCTGTCTTAACCGAACCAACGACTATTTGGATTTTCTTTTACGCGGATTTTTCATGTTTAGCCGGTATACGCATTATTTTGACATGTTTCTATTTTCTTTCCATTAACACCAACCCCGTAGTAAATCACACATTATGATCGAATTCCATTAAAATACATATTTTTTTATGTGTATTAAGCTAAAATTTTGGGAATTCTTTCGACAAAATCTTGCTTACAATAGAAACAGAAAAAAAAATTAAAAAGTTAGTAAATTCTTAAAAATGTAAGATGTAACGATAGACAGATCAGATTGCAATTTATTACACTTTATTTATTAAGACTTATACTGTCGATGAAGTATATAGAAATTATTCCATTTCTATGTAACCTAAATTTAAAGTAGATTAATGTTAATTATAGTAATATCAATTTATGAAACTGCAACTACATTTAGTATCAAAAAATTAATTCAATAATTTATAAAGAAAAGCAAAAATTGAAATATTTAAGTTAAAGTTTATAAAACCTACTTTATAAATGCATAGTAAAAAAAGATTTTTACTCGAGAATAAAATAAGCGGTATTAGTAAAACTTTAAGCGTATAGTTTATTGTAATTTAAGAGGAAACAACTGGTTGTACATATATCAAATATTCTGAATTCTTGTAAGAAAAATACATGTACTTTCTGAATTCCAAATACACATTACTTATAGTTCATTTCAAGAAAACTTAGAATTGATTTTAATATTATAATTTAAAGATATTTTAAGGATAAGTAATTCTATTGGTAGAAACTCAATTCGAGAGTTTTAATAACTGCTCTTGATGTTGATAGCGAAAGTCAAATTTACTAAATCTTTTAATAACTTTTCCATAATACCTTTATATAATTAATCGATGAAAGGAAAACTTAAAAAATATTCGAAAAATATTCAAAAATTGTAATTTAAGAGTATATTATAAATTTAATAGTAAGTTTTTAAGGTACTATTTTTTATTTCAGAATATAAAGATAGGACCATTATGATTTTGTTACAAAATTTAACCTTGATATTGCTATTATTTTACTGGTCTCGGAGTACGTATGGAATGACGTGGACAAAAGAATTGGAGAATCAGGAAATAATTTTTGACAGAGACTCGATCGAATGTTCAAATATAACCTTGGCATTGTGTCGTAATTCCGATATAAATTTTGAAGAAAAAGTCTGTTTGGTAAACCAGTATATATTGAGACCAGACAAGTTTCCTTCCGTAATCAGTGGGCGACAATGTGAAATTATTTTAGAACCAGATCAAGAATTTAGTATAATCAAGATGATCAAAGCGGTGTCTTTTGGTTCTGCAAGAGTTCTGTTAGCTTGGATCGATGAGGACAGATGGGGAAATAAGCACAGATTGCAGCCCAAATATCTACTTAAATTTCGAATAATTCACACAGAGGGTAACATTTACAATATAACTGCGTTTCATATTTTTTATGAAAGAACATATCAATTTCAATATTTTTGGAAATGTAAATCTTTCAAAATCTGTAGTTTAACTTTCACGAATGTACAGTAGTGTACAGTATTTTCACGTATATTTGTATTAATTCATCATAATAAAAATTACGATTATCTACAGTAAGAGCAGTAGTCAGAACCTTTTTTTTAGATTGCAGGGTGGCACAAGGTGAAATTTTATTTGACTACACGGGAAATAGGAAATCTACATTTTTAAAAGGAAGTACTATAGTGACATATAAAGATAGTACATTTGATATTTTCGTACCCAATTATAGTTCAGTAAACAAGTTCACTTTCGACAGTAATGGAAAGCTAATAGCAGAGGATTCGCTTAATTGGTTATCAGTCATAAATTTTGATTGCTTAAATTTTTATCCCATAGCTAATCATTCACCAGAAAAAGGATATTTAATTTTGGCGTGCGATAGTTTTCAAAGCGGTTGGTTCATTAACTATTTAATTTCTTTTCTTTTTCAGTTTCACTTTATTCTGCTAGAAAAATTCATTTTAAAATAACTTTTCTGTTACAGTTCTATTCTATGGGACTGACAAAAGTGTAAGGGGATTACATGTGTCGGAAATACAATACCAGTCTACTGATAATGATTTGGCGGGATTCTGCAATCATTTCCTAGAATGCTGGCAGTATAGACCAAGCGGCTATTTACCGAACTCATTTAAGATGCAACTCAATAAGCCTTCAACCGAGCTCATCGCAATATATAATCTGCCCGACGGTGGAGTTTTGGCCATCTCCGCCACGAACGGACATGATTATTACGTTTCTGTGATCAACGGCGTAGGTCATAATTTATACTCAACGTCGATTAAGCCTTTCGCCTGTGATCGGAGCAAGCTCGTCTCCCGAATGTACAAAAAGCCGAGTACAGGCGACAGACACGATATAACAGAGCACTGTATTGTTTTAGCTTGCAAATCAAATGAACTTTTTTTGTGGTTTAAGTGCTACGAGATAGTTCATAGTAATGGATCCTTACGTTATTCATCGGATTAGTTCTCTGAAAGAGAACTCTCTAGTGAAATTGGTAATAATTTATTGTCAAGTAAGCTTTTCGATGCAGAAAAAATATTTAGAGAACTGAACTATAATCATTCATTGTCAACATTAAGAACCATAATATTTAAAAACTGAATTGCATAAAACGTGAAATTTTCATGCTGTATATATATGTTAAGTAGTACTAGATTTATGTTATATTTGGAGTAAGTTTGATAAGTATATATCAGTATTTTATTCATAATAGAATCTATTTAGGGTTCGGAATGCTGTATAAATTAAATTAGCCATTATTCAGCTTAACATATATTAATGTCATCTATATATTAGTCTATTTTATTTAAATGATTTATAAATATTTTTAGGTAATTCTATAATTTATAAATGTTCTATTTGAATATAATGCATTGTTGTCAATAAAAGAATAATTTAATATATCTTTTCTTTTTCTAAATATTTCTTAAATTTTTACGAAATATGTTTTTATATTATTTTTACGTTAAATGCATCTAAATTAAAAACTTACAGTTTTTAGCAACGAAGAAATAGTTTAATAAATATTTAGTAAAAAGACGTATTTAGTTTAAACTTAATGGAACAAATATCTCATCAAAAAGGGCAAGGTGTTCATTTTTAATTCAAATGATATATGTACATTTTCCACCTAGTAGTAAAATTTGGTTCATCTCTGGTTGTAGCCTCGCCTTATAAGTTTTTTTAATTCTTTACATGTACTATATAATATTTATTTGACTAATTGTATATATAACATACATATAACACACACACACACACACACATATGTTTCTTATTTTTCGCTATAGCAAGAAATTAACAATTTGTTAAAATTTTATTACTCTATTTGTATAAACTTTCATAGCTAGCTTTCTTATATGACAATATGCTCTTCTTTGAAGGAAATACTTCGACATGTATGTGACCAATTCAGTCCAAATTGAGTTCGGTAAGTCCAAGAGCACCTCCCAAGTGAACCCTGCAAAATTGTAATACCCAACACTGTCTTATTCCGATGATATGGTACTTTCTTTCTTGCTATTAGTAATTACATCGAATATATTGTCGTCAGATGAATTCTACTTTTTTTGCTTGTAATTAATAATAATAATGAAGATGAAGATGATAACAATAATAATAATAATAATAAAATAATCGTAATCCCAAATGTTTATCCAATGATTTCAAATAATGTTCTTATTGAAACATTGGGAAAATATCGCTACAATTTTTCATTTATATCGTACTTTCGTGCATCTAAAGAACTCATATCTTATACTCAGTCTTTTTCACGATAGTTTTCTCATGAAAAAACGAGAGTAAAATTCCTTACCGAATTCTATTGAATTTTCATATAAACAATACACAAGTGCTTACTATCTACAAACTCTACGTCTAGCTCTCTGTGTAATAAACAGCTTATACATAGCTGTACCATAATCAAAACAAATGCAAACAGTGATAATTCTACACAGGTAAATACCAGTTTGTTTCCTGAATTATTGAAACTTTCGAGTCTAAATTAAAATCAGTTTTCAAGATCAAGAAAGATCAGCA
This sequence comes from Sycobia sp. Sy_11, assembly GCA_018907035.1. NCBI lineage: Eukaryota > Metazoa > Arthropoda > Insecta > Hymenoptera > Epichrysomallidae > Sycobia > Sycobia sp. Sy_11. Next base: position 2,335,153 of record JACCIC010000018.1, on the reverse strand, counting down.
ATTTCAAGAAGGCAAAAATATTAAAAGTATTTATCAATTACTATAAGCGAAACTAAGAACGAAACTAATACAGTATCGGACGATGCTTTGCAATGATTATTGAATACAATGCTTTACAAAGACAAAAACTAAAAAATCCAAAAGATACAAAGCAGAAGGTTTATTAACCGTAACAAAAATAAATCCTGATACCAAAAAAGCAAATCAACCCGGTAAATCTTTATAACATTTTCTATAGCACTATATTTTGTAAAATAATATTCTTTTAGTGCTAGAATTACTTAGATAAAAAAAATATATGCTTTTATATATAGATTCCAATTTCAAGTCAAATTAATTAAAATATAAAATATTTTGATCATTTCATATTCAAGCTCAAAAATTATGTGTTTCCAAATGAAAATAAATCATAAGTAATTTTTGTGTTAATTTACTTTTAACGAACGGCAGATTATGATCCATTCCAATCATCTTCACAAATGAAGTCTGGCCCTCCAGTAAGTCATCGATTAGAGCTAATAATGGCCTAACTTGCCGATTACAGAGATTTACGGCGACTACCATACGCTACATATTTCATGGTAATCAGGATAGGTCTGAACCCTATAAAAGATCTTACAATAGCATAGATTCAGCATCCGATACGAATAATTAATTCCGAGAGAGAGCTTAATCCGTTTTAAATTGATAGTCAAGCAATGCACGAGTCTTTTTATCCTATTTATCATCCAAAGAGAAAATTTTCAATCTTTTGCAGAGTCACAAAATTTAATATTATCGAACAACCCAATATTTCCAACTATTACTCGTTCCGTATAATAGATCTAGAATATTTTACTTTACTCGCAGGCCTTCGAGGAATTCACTCTTTTCGCGGTTTCACAAAATTCCATATATACTGTCACATTTTTTTCTTTCCTTCACTATTACGGTTTGTCAGCGCTTCTTCTGGTATTCCATCACAGTAAGCTAGGTCGAATTCTTGAATTACTTTCATTTTTATTACGCGACATATTTTGAAAGAGTATAAGTGAAATTTTCCATTGCGTGAGAACTTCTGCGCAGCATCCATCACTAATGATTCGTCTTTTTTTCTTTTTGTTTCGGGAAAGACCCCATCGCATTTTGTGGACTCAGTGGTTAAAAGTGAAACTTTTTTATATCGTTTTTTTCAACTCATACCCTTTGGATCCGTGAGAAATGTGCGAAAGTATGCTACAGTTACGATGAACGTACTGTTTTATCGCAAAGAATGTTGCTTTTAAAAATGTCAATTCAATTTCCGACAGAGCAATTTGGTTTGTTAACTGAGTTTTAAATTAAAATACGTATTTACTTATTGTACACTAAATTACGAAACAACCTGTTTTAGTATATGAAATTTTCAATATTAAGAGATTTAAAGGATAGACATTTTCAGAATCTTTATTTCATAACTCACAGCATGGAATTTGAACGGCAGAAAATATCCAAGCAATCTATGAGCTGTTAAAAAATTCATTTTCATAAAGGACCAATTCTAGATTCCCGAAAATATAGAAACGAAGGCTTCGGCGCGATCCATTTTCAAAGAGATGCAAAGAAGAACAGTGGCAAAAATGAGGAGAGTGTCGATTATTACTATAGTTCGAAAGAGACACGCTCGAAGATTAAAACTTCGAGTGAGCAGCTGGCGCTGAAGTCTTTGAAGTAACCCAAAGTACCCCTCCCTCCCAAGCTTTCTCTTTCTAATCATCCTGCGATTCAGATAATGAAGTCGCAATGAGAGGAAGAAGCGACATATTCGAACAAAACATTCATAATGTTGGATCAGGTGTGTATTGAATAAAAACTTAGATGAGTTGTAGATAGAAATATATTGTTATTATTAATTTCTCCCTTGTGAAATTGTTAAGTCTTCTTGAAACCAATGATATAGAATGCTAGGATATATTTTCACTTTTTTTCATGTTACTGTAGTCCAATAGCAGACTCCAAATAAACATTGGTAAAAATATCTGATTTTAATAATATTTATTAATAATAATTCACTATTGTGTTATAAATAATAGAAATGGTAGCAAATATTGTATGAAAAATTTATGAAAGCAAAAAGTATGCAGACAATATTGAACAGTCAAAAGTTACTAGCATATTAATACGATGAGAACAAATAATTAAATAATTTACATACGGAACTGAATAGCTACCGAGACATAAAAATAATTTATTTTAAAACGCGATAGGAGCTTTTATTAGTAGGTTTAGAACGTCAGTTGAGTCCCAAGTCGATAGTTCTGCAATTTGCAGCGAAAAAAATCTTGAAACTCTTTACGAGAAGAAAATGTACAAGTCTGCGAGAAAATAAAAATTGTATTCAATAAAATATTAATATCCCCCGTCTTAATCAGTCCCGCGAATCAAAATCTAGGACAAGAGAAAAAAAGTAGCGTCTCACAGACCGCCTCTACTTCTGGGTAATGAAAAAAGAAAACATTGGTATAACAGTCAAGAAAAAGGAAGTCATTCGCTCCCTCTGTACTACTTCCCTCTACTCTTCGCGTCTAGATGCGCGTGAATTACGATTTCGCTGAGAAATTCTCGTTTCTCTTCGGCGTCACTGGGCGCGATGCACAGGCCCATAGCCACGCTGCACCTAATCTCTCTCGAGGGTTGCAAGAATTTTTTTCTCTCCCTGCTGCGCCCTCTGTCTCTCCTCTGCCTTCCTGACCCGCATTCACCCCCTCCCACCCCACCATATATAGCCAAGGAAAAGAATTAGCCGAGGAGGGAGAATCGGCTCGCCCTGCTCGCCTGCAGGGAGCGAGGAAGACGACGCACACCGCAGCTCTCGCGCCGGGGCTAAAAAAGAAAAATACCGAGTTTCGCAAATAAGAAAGAAAAAGCGGCGGCGAGAGCTGCGCAACGGAGCGGACTTGAGCGCGGCGCGGCGCGGCGCGCGAGCGAGAGAGAGAGAGAGAAAAGGGAGACGGGGAGTAAGCCCGATAAAGGATCGGTCTAGCCATAGCCTTCGAACTGCAGAAGCGCGGACTGGAAACGTGTTTCGAGTTTGGCCGTAATTCAAGACCTCCGAAGGAAAAGACAGACACAGTGAAAAACAGAGATAGAGAAAGAGAGACGGAGGGGGAGAGAGAGATAGAAGGCGAGATAAAGAGGGAGATGTCTTCGTCTTCCTCGGTGAATGGTGGATCGAAGTCGATGCCTCGGGCCAGCTTAAGACTGCATTTACACTGTGGCGTTACACGACCGTCGTCTTCGAGTCCTCTTCCACGAGGCACCACAAACTGAAATCTCTCGCTCTCTATCTTTCTCTCTCTCTCTCTCTCTCTCTCTCTCTCTCTCTCTCTGACTCTCTCCATGTTATCGCGTGAAGAGGAAGAAAGGTGGATTATCTCTGGGGAAAAATAGGACAACAGCTTATATATCGCATGGCGCTCGTCCAGGTAGATTTTAGGTTAACTCGTTACGCCGTCTTCGAGTAGTCCGTTGTATGCAGCTCAATCTAGGGAGGACTCAAAATGTATGGGAGGTGAAAAAAAATTCATGTTCCATGGCTCCAGAGAGAACGGCATTGCATAGATATACAGTCTACCTAAAAACTTATTCATGATGTTTACTATAAAATTTACAGCTGATTGTTTGATTGAAATTTTTAATTTGTTTTAGTTAAAGATGTGACTGCCGATTTTTTTTCGTTTCAAATACGGACAAGTATTGAAATAATTTTCTCCTTAAATAGTTGCTTTTCTCTTGAATATATGAATTCCTTAATTTTTAAAAATACAAATATGGTATTCATTAATTTTATAAACTATCAAGCTGAAAGAAGAATGTCATACCTATGAAACAAATTTTAAACTCCAATATATCCATACACATAGTTCAAATTCTCGACATCCAGGCGAAGCCGTTGAAGTTTCTTGCGATATGCTGGCCAAAGTCGGCTGCTAATGCAAACTTTTATTTAACTCTTTAACATCGTATATACGAGCATCAATCGTTTTACGATGCAAATGAAGAAGAGAAAGAAGACCCCCTTAGCGTCATCGATCACTGCCGTCTCGCGCGCTGCATTCATAATAGCCGCACACCCACCTTGCACTTTCCTCCCGCCCTTTCTCTCTCTCTCTCTCTCTCTCTCTCTCTCTCTCCTTCTCCGCCCTCTCTGGTTCTCGTTCTTTCGCATTATACATCATACACAAGAGTAATCAAGAATAGGTGAAAAAGAGAGCGAGAGAAAGAGAGAGAGAGAGAGAGAGAGAGAGAGAGAGAGACAGAGACAGAGAGAGATTAAGAAAGAGAGTGAAAGGGAGAAGGCGAAAGACAAAGACAGAGAGAGAGAGAGAGAGAGAGAGTGAGAGGATAACAGAGAGAAGCAGATAGTTATAGGCAGGGGTATCCTGATATTCTAAGCATTAAATATGACTATGCGAATACGGAAAAACTTTATAAGCTTTTTATTCCTTGTGAAGTATTTCGGTTATATTTTATTTGCTTAAATATATGCTATTTCAATCTTTTTCATTATAAATACGCTTTCTTTTTCACGCAAGTAATAAAATAATTTTATTGCAATTTTTCGAATCTTCTATTCTCAGAATGTATATAAATTTATCTCTAAGTAGTTTACTAGAAAAAAAAATGTACGTCCCGAACATTTTTAAACTCGTATTACGAAGAAGCAGAAGGAAGCTTCGGAGAAAACTGTGTCTAATGAGAAATAAATGTTAAGGTGCTGAAGTGCACAAAAAAATTCTACGATACTTTAAGACGAATTAAATTATATATATATATATATATATATATATATATATATATATATATATATAATTATAATCACTGTATTAATCCTCAAAATGCAATCGAAAAAAAATTCATTATTGCAGTGTGAAATGAATTAAGAAAATCAGACTAATAAATTTAATAATTCTTAATACATGGATCGGTAGTCTTTATGCCTCGGAGAACATTCGTTTTGTTCAACTACATTTTAAAAATTTCCGTTAGTTAGTTTTGTTTAACTAGTAAGATATCATATGCTGGCCTAATGACACTAAGGTTTCTGGAAATTGATAGTTTAAATTCTTGGAAGATAAAGACACTGACTACATTTGCACATCATATTCCTACCTTATGCCAAAGATATATAATAGGATTGTGTACTTTAACATTCAACAACATCTCGCGCACATTGCATGCAAAGCGACAAATATTACTGATACATATATGAATACATGTTTTAATGGATAATGAAATAAATTCCAGTCAATTTTTCGTCGAGACTGTTATTTATTGGAGTAATCACTTGCAAAGTGATATGATAAAAGTATCATCAAAAGCAATTATTTTTCCCATTTTTGAAGAAAGTTTTGATATGTTTTTTTAGAAAAATTCCACTTCTTTTTATCCAATTCAATTTACCAGCTATTTTTATTTTATGTTTTCGTGAGAATTTTTTTTTGATTCTTTTATCTGCATAGTCTGAAACAAGTAAGAATCTATAGGGGCGATATCTAGAGAGTAGGGTTAGTGGTTGTAGATATCCCATTTGACTCTTTCTAAGAACTTTTTCCCATTTTTGGGAAGATCAGGGTCTGGCATTATCATGAAATAAGATCAATTTTCCGTGTTTATCGTTTTGACTGTAGATAGACTGTATCTGATTGCGAGCTCCAATGATGATTTCAAATGGTTTCAGAGCTTGATTTTGATAATTAAACTGTCGATATTTGTTTTATGCACTGATGAATGGAAATTATACCATACGAGTCATGACATGAGCCACTCAAGATAATTGTAGTAAATAGATTTTTCATTACCAGTAATGAAGCTGCATCTTGCAATTTACTATACGCCTGTTCAGATCTGTACTTCGCCTCGTATAGCTGCAAATTTTCGAAAATTTGTTAAAAATGATTATAATTACTGAAATACATATTCAATTAATTGTTATGAAGCGAATTTGAATGCTGCAATATTATTGTAAGTACCAAATCTTCAGAACACTATGAAGTAATATTACATAATATTAGCAATCAAATTATAATAATTAAATTTTTAAAATTCTCGTGCTGATTATAGAATAATAAAGCCATATTTTTAAAGTTTTAGGTTTGTAAAATAAATAAGTTAAATACCATTGAACATAGAAGTTTATCATTATTTTTAATAAAACTTAAAAATACTTTATGTTTTAAAAATTAAGAATCATTTCTCTGATTCGTTCGAAAGGCGACTGTAAATCTAATACATCCCTAACTTTTAGTTCGACATATGATTATTCAAAGTTTTGAACCAACAAAAACAAACGTACTGGCTTATAAGCATGTCCCATTGACAAAAAGGGGGCAAAAACAACTTGTCACAGTACACTGAACTTTATTGAAAATAAAGCGCTGAATGTGATGGGTTGTCACTGTGGTAAGTTTAACCCTTGTCGCGCGAAGCCCTTAAGCAGTAGACAAATCGATATCTATATAGAGATCAAAGAATAAAAGGAGAGTATAGAGGATAAAAGAGAAGACTGCGCGTTCCCACGTCCGATCGACGAGAGGAATATCAACGGATCTAGTCGGCAATAAAAGTGAGATGTCGCCCTCTGGCGTGCGTGCGGCATTTGCATTCGCTGACGTCACGTCCTGTCTGCAGAAGGACTCGACCTCGTCAGGTAGTTTCTCCGTACCTTTTGCAGCTCTCGCAACCGCAATTTCATTCAACGAAAGATCATTTGTCTCGTCTCTGCTATTTTAGCCTCGATAGACACCAAAATTGCGAGACAGTTACCAACAGAGACTCGGTGCAAACGTCAAAACAGAGGCACTAACACCGTTAACGTTGATCTAGACGCAGGTACGTATTTAAGGATAAATTAAAAATACGGGATCACAGTGTCGGTGCATCTAATTTTTCTGTTGAGTTTAGAGCATTATAAAAATATGATTAAAATAAAACTAAGCTAATTCCAGTTTGTAAAGCTATCATTTTAATTATTTTAATAGGCGATTATTGATTGTTACTACATTTAGTATTATATAGATATCTAATTTTATGCATGTATATATATATATATGCTGGAAGTAAAATATGAAAAGAACGCCTATGCTAAATTGTCTTATCGAGATATTGTATAGAAATACTTATATGAAAACGTCTGACGAATGCATTGCTCACGTTTTAAAGTATGTCACAGATTCATACGCAAATTCCTGCATGAGTGTATCATCGAGCACAACGGAAACGACTACATTAGAATGCTCTGTATTCAATTCCGTTTTCCCTTATCTACTAACACTCAGATTCCATAGTCAATCTCAAAAGCCGAACGTGACGAATAGAAGTAACCCGCGGGAGTTTTCTGCGTCTTTCTGCGATACCCAAACCGAGTATTGTCCGTTTCCTATAATGTCTAATGTACGTGTAAAAATTGATAGACAAACATGTACAATATTGTTATGTATACTATATTGTTATGTATACTATTGTTATATATATGTTATGTATACTATATACATTTTATGCAAAGTTTATTATCTACTTTTCCAAAAGTTTTAGTCTGAAAGATTAGTAATTAAGTTTTGTTAAAGTTTGTTGAAAAATTTAAACAATTTCAATTACCTGGGATTGTGGTAAATATTTACTTTTCCTTTTTGGATAACAAAATGCAGGTTTCAATTTATAAAACCAACATTTGCAACGCTTTTTCCGCATTTCAATCATTTCAAATGATAAAATGGAGCTAACAACATCCAACTCGTTCGTCTGTTCACAGATCCAAGTGTCCTAGGTGCACATCTTCGCTGAAGTTTGCAAGCTCGCTTACCCGCATTAGCGGAAGTGCTTCGCAATCCGCACACTGCCGTTTCGCATTGTGGTCTTTCGGTGAAAAGAAAGAAGTAGGCGAGGAGAAGGAACTTGAGAAAGTGAGAGAGAGAGAGAGAGAGAGAGAGTGAGTGAGAGAAAGAAAGACATATAAAATGAATGTCTCTCTTGCACTAACATCTGTACACTGCAAAAGTTCAGTGGGCTAAGTACGGATGTGGCGCGTTGCAAGTAAGGTGTACTATTCGTACAAAGTGAATGTTCCCTTCGTTCTTTTTTTTACTTCTGCTTTTTATTACAAATAGAGAAGAATAAGTTCATTGAACTTTGTATTGTGCCCGAGCAATCCTTTCAAATCGCTTCTCACCGATAGCATTTTTGGTGAATACTTCATAATACTTGTGCCGTACAGCAAACTGATAAATGACAACGCTTTTCTAAGAATGAAGAGTTTCTTCAGATTTTAAATATAAATTATATTTCTGGATTAAAAAAGTGAAGTAATGCAAATGTTATTCGTAAAGGATTGCAGATTTCGTTCATTTCATTCAATATCACAAATTTCTGATTTTAAAAATGTCTGATATAGATTACTCTATTTTTATTAAATGAAGACAACTGACGCAATACGAATCTAATAACTGCATTCGAAAGAGAGCAATTATTTAAAAATGCATATCCGCTTTATTGTGTTTCGTTGAACACTAATATTTTATTTACAGAAAATTGAAGTTAATTGCCATAGATAAATTCTAGTTGGAATTTTTATTTATTGTACAATAGGCAAGAGTAAAAATTTTTTTATCTAAATTACATTTTCAACATCAATATAATGGAAAAGGCATAAAATAAATAAAAAATGTCCAATTCATTATTGTTGAAAAATGTCTAAAGTATTTTCATAATGGAGTTATTTTAATACCACTTTAATTCTTAGCATAATTACTGCATTCGTACACTCACTTGTTTTGTAGTTGTTTCTGAGAACGTATAAAAATAGAAAATTTCACCAACGATCATTCAAGAGTCTTCGATGAATTACCCTGTTAAAAATGAATTCCCACCATCTATGACCGCGAAAAAAGGAGAAATCCATTAAAAGACTCAGAGTGTATATCTCGTTCCGATACGCAATGGCAAAGTGCACCCTATGCACTCTCTATAGACACACACGGACGCGCTCTATGGAACGACTGTCGTTGGTGCAGGTGTCCCCCATTCACTCCGTTCATTACATAGAGATATAGGGAGAGAACGATAGGGTGAGAGAAAGAGCGAGAGAGAGATAGAGAGAGAAAGGGGGTGGAGAGAGATAGGGACTAGACCCGGTCGAGTTCTCTGCGTTTGCCTAGTCCGCGGCGAAATCCGATGGGAAGAGGGGATCGCCGACCACAGGCAAGGGCGAAGCATCGATTCCTTTCGATATTCGCGGTCGTGCATATAGCCGGCGAGCTCCCGTCCCACCGCGGTTGCCCCTTTTCAGTTTACCAGCACCTACCGTTGCACTATCGTTTTACAACGGTGGGCGGAAAAAGCGCGCGCGGAGCTTTGAAATGAATAGTTAACGAGGCAAAATGATGAACTCGAATTTTTTTCCGGGTGAATAGTTTAGACGAATGTCGGCCATTCACTGTCACGCGTCCGTCTCATTACGCCAGCATCCGTTTGGATTTCAAGGTTTCCCATATCCAATTAATAATTCATCGTATTGATATATAAAGAATAATTTCTATTTTCTATAAGGATATATCTGCATTATAAAAAGTTCAAATGATTCTTTGAAAATTGGATAAATTGAAGATTCTTTTAATATTAAAATTAAAATGTGTTTGTATTGTTACAGCAGGTTCTTTGTAGGCGCTTTTTAAGTTATCGCAAATTTAATTTAACTCCGGCTTTTATGAGTATTTATGAAATTGGATTGATTTTTCAGCTTCATTTAGTAAAAATTTATAGATTAAGCTATAAAAAAATCCATAGCATTTTACAATAATAGATCAATGCCCTTTGATATGTATGTTTTTTTTTTTAATTTGAGGACTATTTTGTACAATATCGGATAAAGCCTGAAGAAGAACATATTTTACTAAGTAAAATGAAACATTAAATATGGTTCTTATATACACGATAAGTGTAGATTATGTGTTATAGAACGATAAATTCTTGTTTTTTATCATGGAAATATTCAAATCTTGAATTATTGTACATTTAATATACTGTCTATAATTTATAATCTATAGAATTTTTGTAACACAGTTTTTGACAAATGAAACCTTTATTTCAGAGTTTTTATATCCGAACGTAAGATATATATCATATTTACACCAATTTCAATTTTTATCGTATTGTGATTATATCCGATACTATCGGGCGTATCTTTTTATTGATAGCCTCCTTTCTCTTTTTTAGCGCGATCGTTGAATTGAAATTTCCAGTTACGGAGAGGTAACAGAATAGCCAGAAAACGATGTTTAACGAAAAACAAAACAAAAGTATAGACAGAATCGCCCTATATGCTACTCTTGAAAATGTACCGCAAAAAATGGATTCGTTGAGATTCGTATATGTAAACTACATTTATCTAGTCCTAACGTTTTTTACATCGACGAGACTTGTATGCAATGGCTGATAAATTACAACTAGCTTGAAGAATATTCTATCAAATACTTTAGAATATATGTTATAAATAACCTCGATTTGTATGAGTATTTTAGCGGTCATTGTGATATATCTATGTAACCTATGCGCACAGTATTATAGAATGCGTTCGGTGGTCAATTTCACCAAAACTAACTAAACTCGACGAAGCAAGGACCAACGGTATTCCTTTCATTGTTCTGAACTTCAGAGGATGGTTCAAACAATGATTGATTACTTATATGGCTAGATTATTCATTCTTTATACGGCGTTCGCAATTTTTACCACTGAAAATTCGAGGAGAAATCCCTTGAAAATAAATCCGTATAAGCTACTCGATTTCATGTTCACGCTGGATGAATTAATTTCCTATTGTATGCAATTATATTTTATACGTAGGAACGTAAGTCGTGTGCATATGAAGGATCCTCAATGTTCAAAACTTACGAAGCAATTGCGATTATATAATGGGATCATAACTAATTCAAATGAATTTAAAAATTTATATAAAGGTCAGATTTTAAATTTGTAATTTTATTTAGAAAATTCATATTATAATTGTTTAATTTTAAAATTAAATGAAAATTAATGAACAGAAAATTATAATTGTTTATTCATCTTCAATTGCAATTAAAATGTAAAGAAGATACCCATCGGTTGAATTAAGAAAAAGTTCATTTAGAAAAACAAACTTAAATTCTATAAAAATAACCTTAAACTTAGCATCTCTGAAAAGATCGAGAATATTGAGCATTGGTCTTTTCCCAACTATCGTATTAAACAGATATAGCGAAAATACGGGGACGACAATTAGCAAACCGAGGAGTTTAAAGCCATAACAATAACAATGTTGACAATCGATAAATCGTTCATTCGGCTTCCTCCTCCTCTTCAACCCACGTATGTAAAATATCTGCTTATACATTCATATATATTATATATTCATATATATATATATATATATATATATATATATATATATATATATATATATATATGGACTAATATGCATCGAGGGAGGCAGCTCTTTGTAGATTACGATATTGAATACATAAACGCGAAATTCAGGCTCCTAACAGCCGAAGCCCCTTCTGCCCGCCCGCATTCCCACCCCCCCCCTTCCGCTTAGAGTGAGTTTGACTTTCCCAATGAGATTACGCTCGGCCAGGCACATAATCCAAATCGTCCTCCCCTCCCGCCGGCCCACCCTCATCCTCTCACTCTCACTCTCCGTTACTCTCCATTCCCCTCTTCCTCTTTTCGCGCGCGCGTACACCATGACGATATCTCGATTTAATCCGGTCGAAATCATAACGCCGCCCACGCGACCCCCCCCCTCCGAAAACGCTGCGCGGGAAGGGTGTTTCCAGTTTTCACGTCCGGGCAACCATCGGCCCCCACTCGGCAACGAGCGAGCCGCTTGACGGCCACGGCGCTAATTAGTTCGGCACGATTGGACGGCTAAATGCAACGTCACGCCTAGCTTGAAACAAGCCCTCTTTTCTTTGCAAGGACGCTCTTTCGTTAGAGTTGTAGAATATTTTCGAGCTAACGATGAAATTGTCAAAATTGCGCAGGTTGCTTGGACAAGTGATAGTGAGATTTGATTAGTAGGTTTTTTGTTTTTTTTTTTTTTTTTAATCGCAGATTAATCAGACGATTGTGCATGAAAAAGTTCATCAAATGGTATGGACAAATTGATTTTAAGTTTGCATCGACGGCTGAGAATGTGTACACGTTATATAGTAATAAAGCAGGGCATATAAAAAATAGATAAAGCAAAATCAATCTGTTTAATCGTCTGCCAGCGTACTGGAAAGTCCAATCAGTTTTACATTTAAAATTCAAAATGCTCGGTTGAATTGACGGACTGACGTACTTATGTATGTATATGCGTATGTATATGCGTGTGTTTGTGCAAGCTCCGTATGAATTGGAATTCTAAATGAAAATTTAAATTACCGGATTGACTCGTACAGTATCGCTTAAAATACAAAATTTCGCAAAATTCTACGAGAATTAACCGTTAGAATTTTAAAAACGTCGAAAGAAACGAGTCAGTATAATAAATCTGTAATTTTACCAGAAAAGTGAGAGGATAAAGATCTATACTTTGATCTACAAATAGTTATATAGGCTTGTAAAAGTTAATATTTTTACACGTGTAGTTAATGAAAAATCGACTATTAATATTTAACCGCTGAATGCTATATTACACAACCTTGATCTGATTCTAGAGAAACTTTTATAATTTTGAATACAATAATGTGTTAAATGATAATTATTGATGCCGAATTTCAAATAGCCGAATTCTCGCTTCCGAATAGTAAAGTAATATCACAAAGCCAGTTGAAAAAATTAGTATCTTAAAAACCAGTGGAATGAGCTAGTATTTCAAGTCAGTTTAATCAGGTACTATCATAAAAGCCGGTTAAAAAAACGTAGTATCTCAGGGACGAATCAAAAAAGTTACAGAAATTTTTTTTATGAAATTTTGATAAAGTTGGACGCGATGACTATAAAAATTTTGGTGATTTAATATAAAGCTTTAGGATATATATCCCTTATTCCGTCCGTGACATAAGTATATTTATTATTAGGTACACAAATTGGACGTTCACGGAAAATTCAGTGTTCCAGGTCTACTCGGACAACTATTACGGGGAATTGGGTGTTCAGACGGTATTGCCCGGTGACCAAGTGTACTCACTACCTTCATATCATTATCGAATCCCGCAAAGTGTGATTCAGTGCCACCAACCAAAATTTAAAGGAAAGAAATGGTTTGTGATATATTACCTTCATGAACCGACGTGGAGATACTTCCTTTTCCAATCGGCTTTTGCAATAATAACTTATTCAATTACTTTTTTAAATACTATCTTTTTTTGAGATACGATTTTACAATTCGGGAGCAATGAAATACTAGGATAACAAATCATCCAATTTTGCATGAAAACACCAGTACGCTGTTGTAATTCAGTCAGAGTACAGAGATCCAATAATAAGAGTGTAACGGTAACTTTTGAGGATGAGCAATCTGAATAAATGATGTAGTGATTGGCTGTATTAACTTTGATATATCGATGATTTATTTTCTTTAGATTGACTACTGTGTGATGTACTACATAAATAACTAGTAAGTAACGTCGTCAAATTATTTAACAATCGAAAAGATGGGATTCGTATGTGCTCATATATCTTATAAAAATTAATACAATAAAGTAAAACCTGAAAATTATAACTCAGATCCCGTGCTCAACAATAAACTTTTACACGAAAGATGATGAAAATTAAATTGAATAATACGCTCTTCACAATTTCGTGAACTTATTAATATTATTGTTTTATCTGGTTCAAGTATCAATTAACGTACATGACGAGAATAGCGCGTCTCGCATCGTGCACGCTCATTATGTGAAAATGTTAGATGCATAGTTGGAAAGCCACCATACTGAAAGACATCGCCTTTCAATAAATACACATAAGTATTTTTCTGTATTCACATAGAAAATGTAATGATTGTTTTTCATGTAACGTGAAACACTGATTAATCGAAGCTCTTATCTTTGAAAAAATTGATAATTAAGTGAGTTTATTTCCTGAGTTATTAAAACAGATGTAAAAGTACAGCAATTCGTGTTGGTTTAAGTATTGTTGGATCAAAGTAGATTACCCAGGCTTATAATTCTTCGGGTACTCGCTATTTTACTCCTTATTTTGATTTTATAGAGGTTTGTTGTTTTTACGAGACCCTAGTTTCAATTAACATATATCTATTTATCTATATATTCGATCTGTGCAATTGCTACTCCAGCTTTGATCGAATGCTTCCATCGTCTGACTAATAGTCGATCGCCACTCTGTCATTGCAAAATGTAAATTACTGATGCTTATTTCAATGCTCAACAGTTGCTACTACAATAATTCAATAATATGAATTAAAACTTTAGAAAATATATTTTTGACTTTTGAATGTAAGCATATAAAAATTAATTTAGTGTTCAAAAGAAATTTTCTTGCATTATAATAGTAACTTTGATAATTCACGATTTTTGATTTTACTCATCTGTAATACGAAAAATTTTAATTGTAAAAGACTCACATATACTAAATTCCATTAAATAAAATACAGTCTAATGGATTGAAATCTAAATATTCAAAGGTTTCTTTGTTGTTGCCATAATCATTTGAATTTGCTATACGGCAGTCTAATTAACCAAAAACCATAGTGCTATTATCAAACTATAATTATTTTAAGTTATTATTGTATGCAAAATGTATACCTCCAGTGCCAGGCGTATTAAACGCTACACGTATTCCATTTCCAGGTAAACTGAATATTCAACTCCCTCGCAATTACAGTATACAAATCGAAGAAATTTGAGATAATCTTAATTGCTGCTATTTCCCTATCGACTCGTATAAAGCTCCTTTTAATACAACACGAGCATGTACAAAGAACGCAGCGAAGATTTGTTGGACAGGTCGTCGTATGCGCAGAGCCGGCCGCTGTGGTTTTTTTAATCCATCCGACTTTTCACGCCCTCTTTATTTTCAACGGCTGTACTATGCAGGCTTGTATAATTTTTTTTACATCATCCACCACCTCCTCCGGCCCTTCGCCTTTCATGCCCTCTTCCTTTTCATTTACATTTAACTTTCACACGCTCGAGTGCGCACGCGACTATTACTACTATATATACGTATACATCTATTCTGGCCCTCCTCCCTCTATCACTCTCTCTCTCTCTCTCTCTCTCTCTCTCTCTCTCTCTCTCTCTCTCTCTCTCTCTCTCTATTACACGCCAATGAAGAGATTTTGCTTCAGGGACACGCGAACCGAGAATTCAAATGTCTCGCCGAGATATTCCTAATGAAGTAACTGAAATAAATCCAGTGGCGAGATTCCGTCACGATCTCCTCTTCGCTTCCTCTCTCTCTCTCCCCCCTCTCTCTCTCTCTCTCTCTCTCTCTCTCCCCAAGCGTATAGCTCTATTTGTCTTCTTAAAGCATTGTAACGCCATGGGCGAGTTGAGTTAATCAAGTACCACACGCATCCTCTGTTTCTCGTCCTTCCTCTCTCTCTCTCTCTCTCTCTCTCTCTCTCTCTCTCTCTTCTCTTTCCTCTTCTCCTTCTGTTTTTTAGATGGAGAAGTCGGTTTACCTATACGGAGAGCCGAAAATGCAGAGGACTTCTCTTGCCCCCCTCTCTCTCTCTCTTTCTGTATATTTTATTCTTTATAAATAAATTTGTTGTGTCATATGAAGTATTGAACTTTAAGAGAAACGATAAATAAATTTAAATATCGTCTTGTGTCAAATTTCTGAAGAAAAATTTAAACAAATGTATTATTGAAAGCTGCATTTAGTTGGGACTGATTATTTCTGTTTCAGATAATCTGAAATAGTAGCTTTCACAATAAATGACGATGTGATTACAATGTTCGAAAACAACAGCATATTTCAAAGTTCACTATTCACTATATCAATTAAACTCTTAATTACTGAAAATCCGATATTTACGCTCTATTGCTTCGGATTCGTCAACTGTGTGACCAATGAGAATTTATTGTGTATGTTTATTTTATCGATTACGATAATTTTACAAAAAAAAAAACTACTATGTTTATTCAATATATAAACCCGAGGAACGGAATCAGTATATGAATGAAAATAATTAAGCCGTCTATATAAATGACACAAAAGGCAAGCAAAGCACGCCAATGACCTCCAATACATAATCCGAATGAAAGACTCGCTGAAAACAGCCACATAATAAAAAGTTCATTCGAAAATATAATTAACAGTCCATTCGCACGTAAAATACGCAAGAAACATCATAATTAAACGTTAAATCATCTGCTGTGCAATACTCACGTTTTATCAAACCCATTCGTTTCATCTTTTTTTTTTTTTTTTTTTTTGCCGTCAATTACGACGTGTCGCATAGAAAGTCCGACAAACGAACTCGCTCCCCGGGCGTGAACTAAAATGACGTTAAGAATCGCGTGCGCGCGCGCGCCTAAGTGACGCCCGCAATTATTTCGAATTCAGCCGCGGAAGAGCCGCGCGCGCGCGACGACGACGACGACGACGACTACACGGCCCAGAAGTGGAGGGACTCGACGGGAGATGCGCAAGAGGTGAAGTGGCGGGAGCCGACGCTCGCGCCGAGCGCCTTACATTCGCTCGACTTCGCGTTTCTTCCGCTCAGGTCCCCTTTCATACCCTACCGCCCGACCGCTTTTCCCGCAATTAAGAAAGCAGCACTGCCTTATATAAGCGTTGACTTTTCAGCCAAGGTGTTTACGTAGACGATGCGTTTAAATTTATTATTCGAGTGTCGGCGTGCGCAAAATATCGAAAAGCTTAATCGTTTAAGATGGTTGAAGCGCGTTTAATCGATAGTCTTGAATGTTTCATCAAGGACAATTCGAGATTTTAGGGAAAATTTTTTGTCCAAGTTGCCGTTTTAAGCTTCAAGAAGAAAGATCATTTTGAAAGTAGTAACTTTTTGATAGTTAATGTATTTAATATCTGTGTGCATATATGGCATTTCATATTTTTTCATAGATGCTGATTTAACCGTTTTATAAAGAAGCTGAAAACCCTGCATGACAGAAATATACGCACTAAAAATTATCAATTTTACCCAATCACGATCATTTCAACAAGATTTTATTATCATGATTCGAGGTTAAATCTGACATTTATCACAAAGCAAAAATAATATTTATAAGGCTTAATAAATATCAAGCGGAATTGCAAATTAGTTCAATAAATTATTGCGTTAATTTTTGGAGGATTATTGAAATTTCAGGCAACAAGGAAGAAAAATTTACTCTGATTATCTTACCGACGGTAAATTTATATATATATATATATATATATATATATATATATATATATATATATATACGACATGCATTAATTTACTAACGTATTACGGTACGACAAGTATTCATTTGCTATCGTTAAATTTTGCTAGTAAACTATACACAAACTATTCTGCCAAAGCAGAGTCAGTGAATTATATAACTATATATTAACTTTGGACTAACTAACCTTGGTCGTTGTTTCAAGCTTCGCGATCAACTCAGCATCAACTTTCAAACTTTATCTGGTGCATTTTAAATGGCAGTGTGACCCCGGACTCTGAATTATTATTCCGATATTATTTTGCGCGAGACCTCGTACTGTACTTTTTAATTACTTTTTCCCAGTTTTTAATTAATTACATTATCGCGATTTATTTAATTGCCTCGTCCTCGCCGACTCTAATTAGTAACGTGAAAGCTAATTATGTTATACTCTGTATATATATTATAGCCAGTGTATTTCCTCCCAGATTACAGACGATTGTAATTTATCTCTCTTTTAAAATTTTCTGCAGGAAAAGGAAAAATATAATAGGTATTTGTAAAATACAAGCATGCAAAATCCACTGCAAAAATGCTTTGCAGATTTACACGAAACCTCCGCATTTTATTCAGATGTTTTTCATTAATTTCAAATTTTTATGTCTCAAAATCTATGGACATAACATTAAATCAATAGAGTAAATAAGATTCTTTGAGTAGATAACGGAATGGAATATCACTGCTGAAAAATGAATTTGTAATTTTCGGCACATCCTGTTTACAATATTTGAAAAATGTGACGTAATGAAGCGATTCAGAACCTATTTATATTTGGCACATCGACATTTTAGTCACATTTTCTGGATTGTGTAATAATAAGAATCGAAATTTTGATCAGTTTTAAGGATTATATCTTGATAGTTTTAAATTGCTAAACATTTTTGTGTGGTGTAAATCAAGATCGAACTCTCAATTTAAGTAGAATTAAGAGTTAAATGGCTTAGAGTGCAGTTCTAAGACTTTAAAAATATTTTTACTTAAAAGTTGAGGAAAGTGTTTCCATCACCTAAGTGAAAAATACTGGTGAGCTACAAATGCTGGAAAATGGAAAAATAAAGAAAAAATCTGAAAAAAAATAGCTCTTTCGAATATTCTCCAATAGTAAAAAATTCTTTTTGTTTTCACAGTAAATTATATATATATATATATATATATATATATATATATATATATATATATATATATTAATTATAAGAGAGCATTCACTATCATTCTATTTAAAAGCATGAGAACAATGGGGAAAAAGTGTGCCGATGCGGTAAGGGCGAACAAAAAAAAGCTCTTCAAGGAGCGACCGAGCACATTTCACAAAGATAATTCAACGCGGCTTTGGAGAAGCTTTGTTTCGCATACAAGGAGGGTATATGCACAACTATAGAGCACGGGGTCAAGTGCGCCTTATTGAAGGTGTACTTTAGCTCTATTACGCATATCCCCTCTTCATACGTAGCCGATGGACAGAGGCAAAGAGGACACTTCCGTTCTAATCCCTCTTAAAGTTGGATTCCTTGGCAGTGACGTCGGACCTCCGTCAATCTCGAGTCTCCCCAAGTAACCCCAAGTAATCGCGATGGAGATGCCGAAATTAATCTCCTTTTGACACTCGATTATTTCATATTAATAGAACTTTCACGTTAGTCATGTGTAATTATTATTAATGGCTGACTACAAATATTCGAAAGATTAAAAACATGTCGAGCCAACCGTTACACGGTGTTTATATGCTCAGACCGGTCTGTTTATTCTGATAATTTATGAAAGCACGTTATTTATTCACTTTTGTTCCAGATTACAATTCAGCGTTTGCTTATTTTAATATATATATATATATATATATAGATATATGTATACATATATATATATATATATATATATATATATATATATAGATATATATGTATACATAATAAATATTCCGAGTAAATATACTTTAGCTCTTTGTATTTGCTTACAAATTTTAAATCCTCGGTAAATTATATCGAATAACGCAATGGGAGAACAAACGAGATGCAAAGATAAGAGCAAAAGGATTGGATATTAATAAATTTATATTTCACGCGTTCTACTTATTTAGCATCTCGCAGACATTATAAAAACAGCAATATAATCAAGCTAAGTTCGTCTTCCCTCGTTTTCATTATTCTCCCCAAGTCACTCCACTTCTTCATCTTCTTCCTCTCTTCTACTTCTCGTTTCTGTCTGTCTCTCTCTCTCTCTCTCTCTCTCTCTCTATCTCTCTCTCTTTTCACCTCTCTTTCAACCCACCTTTCTCGACTTTCCGGAGCATTATAGCCAAAAGCCCCTGCAGCCAACCCCAATGCCTTCGTCCTTCCTCGCCCGATTATTTACAACACGCCGACGTCGCGCCGAGCGTTCTCTCTCTCTCTCTCTCTCTCTCTCTCTCTCTCTCTCTCCCTTTCCTCCTCCAGCAATGAATTTAGTCGGAAATTTTCTCTCCGTCCGAGTTCACGCGAACTCGGCCGTCCGCCGTCGCGCGGCGACCTGAAATTATTGCAATGTGTTTATATGCTTGCGCATCAACCTGCTCGCAAGATTTGATATTAATTGAAAATTCGCTAAAACTCCTTCCAATTTTTTTCTCTTACCATTCATAATTCACTTCCCGTATGATTCGATAAATTCGAAATCCAGTATTTCGAGCAAATTTTTATGAAGATTGTTGACATGCAAAAGGCTTTCCGATTAGTCTAACTGTACGGATTTGTGTATTGTTTATTGCGGATTTGTAAAAATTATGTTAATGTTATTTTTACGAGCGAATCTCATACTTCCTAAGTGTTCATTGAAGAATGAAATAGTACAAATACTTTTTAGAGATAATATGTCGTGATATATTTTGAATCTGAATTATTATTTGATGCTACAACTGAGTTTTACCACCAAATTGTAGTTACAACTGACCTTCTTGATTTTCATAAGAACAGTGAAAATAACATATTTTCTTTAACATATATATTTCATGTTAAATAATAGTATATCACGATACGTGTGATTTAAGCAATCTATTATATCAAGGCGAACAGTTAGCGCCCCCGCTCCGTTCGGGCGCTAGCCCGGTCGTTAAATAATGAAGTTACTTAAATCCCACGTATCGTATCGTATTTTATAGCCCGTGAGATATAAACCCGCCAAATTAATTGTAATATATCTGCATGTAATATATCATGATTTTCAAAAACTGAGATGTTCAAATAATTTGAACAGTGTCGTTGCTCTCATATGCCGTGGGTGAAACCGTTTTCGCGCGGATGCGCCTTGACTCGTGCGATTAAGCGAGATGACAGATAATCATTTTTCTATTTATTCGTACGGGGCAAGTGATTCGCAATCTTGAATTTGGTTTCTCAAATAATATAAAATATCGAATTAAACACTAATTTACAATAGCATTGCCATGCTAGTAGTAATGGATTGCATAATACAAAAATCGAACGAAGACTATTTGTTATAATTTAATTTTTTAATACTACATTATTGATATTAACTGTTCAAGCTAAAGTTATTATAAATTTTTTAATCATAATATGTAATAAACAGTTGAATCGAAGTGACGATGTCAATTACATATGTTCTTATATGGCTCATTATTTAAGGCATTGGAAAAAATTTATGAAAAGCAAATGTCTATTTAAACAGTGTAATGAATCTGTTATTTTATTGCATGATACAATTCTTTACTAAAGATCAAAAAATTTATTTCATTGATTCTTAAAAATATTTAATTAAGAACTATTTGGATAAATTATTTATTTCAACTTAACGGAGAATTCAATAAAATATTTTTTAGATAAATTTCAATTATTTATATCTCTCAGAATTGTCAATTATATTTTCATTTTCTAATTGATTGGAAATTCAAGAAAATATGAGAAGCGAATGAAATACATTTATATAAAGAATAATATATAAAGTTATTTAATATAAAATTTTATATATAAAGGAAATTCAAATCATTCTGTATGTATATTATTTTTTCCTATATGTTTAAAAGATATATGGAAGTTCAGTTATATATCTCCTTATTATTATTATATATATATATAAATGCATAATACAGTAATCGTGATAATTATCGATCTATATTCACAAGTCGGTGACTTAAGTATAATCATTATAATCATTATTACACCGTGAAATAATGGATAACTTACATCACGCAAAAGCGTGCGATAAGTGCGGGTTTAGATTATAAAGTGCTATAATAAACTTTCATGATGAAAATTGCATTTAGAGCCTGGTAAAAGAAAAATGTACATAAACCAAAATTGATAAAATATTTTCACAATGCTTTTGTAATCTTTACAATTAGAAAATTTCTTTTAAATAAATCCAATTACTGAAACGTCACTTATCCGTACGAGATCTTTAATTATTTTATTCCTAGCAGAGCAATTTACTTACAAATCAATTTTGTTCTTGAATATAAATTGTATGTAATATTTGTAATAAAACTTAATAAAATTCTTAATTCAAAATAATAGACCTTCAGCTACGAAAGTAATGCATAAAGTAAAATATTCATAGAACTACGAATTTTCATAGAAATTTCGCCAGTTGTATTTTAAGTCTAAAGTTCAAATTGTCTGTTCAAGTATTTATTGTGGATATAAAATTTTTTTCACAATGCTTTTTTTCAGCTGAATTTAAATAACTTCACTTAACTTGTAGCTCTATTCAACGAATTCCAGAAAAATAACATATAAAACAAAGTATCTCAATTTGTATTTTAAACTGACGGTGCTATATTCACTGAGACTACATTGTGCGCTGATATAGACTGATATTATGTCGGTGTACTTCTACACTGCGATAATTAGCCAATCCAAAATCGCGAACGAACGTTTTCAGAAATATTGCTATTGATTGAATTTGCAGAAAGTCCAAAGCCTCGTGGCAGAAAGCAGTCCGTTTTAGTCCTTAACCACACCGTTGCATATCGGCGAACGTTGCAGATAACAGGTCACTGTACCCTTTATTCAGATGTATTCTGTAATGAGCTTACGACAAAAGCGCCCAAAGTTCCCGCAGGAAGTCGGCAAAACGATTTAGTTGACTGTTAAACTCGCGTTCCGACTAAGCCCGAACTATGGAGACCCGCCACTGGAATATCCTTAAAAGAAGAAGAAAAAAAGATGAATAGGCAAGAGTGACTGATAGAACAGTTCGAGCTCATAGAAATTTTAGTCATATATAGGTGTATATATATATATATATATATATATATATATATATATGCATGTATGTATGCATGTATATGTATATGTATAGGACAGCCATAACGTGCGCCTTGCAAAGGGAAAAAATGCACGCGCGCCCACGAACATCATAAAGAGGACGAAACAGTACGAGAGCGAAATAATAAAAAAAAGCGCGCGCGCGCATAACGCGAGCGTGAGCGAGAAAGAGCGGAGGAACGGGGGGGGGGGCGTCTGAATAATTAATTGTCGCGCGGCTCGGTTGGCGCGCGCGTTCGGGGCTGCGGTGGCTGGCGCCGCGGAACGATAAATTACAAAAGCACCCGCGGATAAAAAGGAAACTCCCGGGCAAGAGGCCTCTTCAGTTGTTGGGAAATTTCTCGCTGTGGCGCGCGCTTCCTGCATGCGCGGGGAGGAGTGGGAGGGGGAAAGGGAGAAGCTCCGGCTTACTTATAATAATTGTGGCCGAAAAATAAAACGTAATAAACAAGCGAGCGGGCGGGCGAGCGCACCGAGAGCACGTACGTGTACACGTATATATATATATATATATATATATATATATATATATATATATATATATATTTATCATATATATAGTTGAGAAGAGGAGCAAAAAGTGCTTGCGGGGCGACACTTCTCCCTTGTTTCTTTTATTTCTCTTTCTTGTTTTTTCTCTTTCGTTCATTCATCTACCTATTTTAGTCTCCCTCTCGCTCTCTCGGTCTTGTGTCGCTGTCACCCTCACCTGCATGGTTTTGATGTTAAAATTAATGTCGAAAAAAGCTTCTAAATAATAGGCTAATTTCTGAAATTCAAATTCTTTCCACGAATAAGCTAAAAAAAATAATTATATATGAAAAAGTCAAAAATTTGATTTGTTATATATCATAATATAGATTTGTTCCATCTTCGATGGATGGAATCACATTTTTTTACTGCACGTTTAATGTTCTGTTTGTATTTTTCCCTTAGAATATTCTATCAGCTAGCCATAGTACTTAATATTAGCAATTGAAGTGGTAGTAGATTATTCAGAGTTGAATTATAGTCCACTTTGAAAATTGCAAGAGATAGCAGACATATTGCTACTCTGTTATGGATTAAATTCATTTTAATCTGTCTTAAACCGGAAATACTTTAAAACATGAATAAATAGTTAAATAATAATTAGATACAATTTATTACATAAAACAATTATCAGTTTTTTAATTGTTCTTATTCATTAACTTACTATAAAATCAAATATATGTTTGTACGATAAATATATAGTATGCTTCAAATGAAACAATCGAAAAAATTATAATAGTTCGTAATCGAAAAATGACAAATAAAATTACCGTTGAAATTCAATTAAAACTTTTGAATCGTAGTTCATACATTAATGACTATAATAACGAGTTTAATTAATACTAATAATTCATTTAATTACTGGTTCGGAAAAGTCAATTACTTTTTCACAATTTTTTAAAAATACTGTAAATACAAGAATACCCTTAACAATAGCATAAAATTTAAAGAAATAAATCATCCTTTCAAGAAAGTTAAAATTGTATTTTCGAAGTCAGATAAAGAAGTTTTGATCAGATTTTGCAGAATGCATATATTTATTTTGACAAGAAATCTTTGCACGTCAGCCCTTTCTGGATTATCCCATGACGTCTGCATTCATTTTATCGTTCTTTTTGCTTCTTTAATAACTGTACTCTAATGCTCATTTTTTATTTTTCATGTACGTCATCTTCTACTGCTTTTCTTCGCAGTAGCTTAGATAAAAAAGACTGTATTTTAAGTATGAACATAAAGAAAATATATATGCATATATTCAAAATATCAAATCTTATTATTATATTATGAAAATATCAACATTTTTTAGAAAAGGTTTTTCTATCATATATATTAATTAAATGAATTATTTTATTGATAACGTTTAAGAAATAGGTAAATTTAAAAATATATGAATTCTGAATTTGATCTCTATGAAGTTTAAGACAGGTAATCAAAATTAAAATAATATCTTAAGATAACTGCATGAATTTAAAAACGTAAATTATACAGTTATGCATAATTAAATACTTGAAAAACAATAAATATTTTCAAGTAGGCTTTGTTGTATATAAATGCATTAACCGAGATGGTATAATTAATCGTTTCTCTATCTAATACCGTTAGCGCCTTTATACAGTGGCGAGCACGCCTCGCATTTTCGCGCGATTATGTGTGCCCCACCCCCAACACTCAATAGGAAAGTGGAGGAAGTCAGCGTGTCACGCGACTCGGCTCTGCACGCGTATACGTATTACAGCCGTCGAGGCGCTGGATCCGCGCGAGCTTTTACCCCGATCACTAGCAAAGAGAAGGGGAGAGTGCGAGAAAGACAGAGAGACTGCGCAAGGGAGTGAGTAAGAAAGGAGAGAAATCTACACACGTGGAACAGACCGAACAGAGGCAGTGAGAATTCGCCGTGGCTATCGGGTCGACTAATCGATCGGCCTTAATTTCAACACTGCGGGGCCCTCGCGAATGGTGGTGCGCCCTGCTATATACGTACAATTATTATGGAAATCCGGAATTACGCCATATATATATATATATATATATATATATATATATATATATATATATATATAGAAATATAGTCAGAGAAACGGGCGGCTGCAGAGCTGCAGCCCGACGAAGCTTTCGCGTCGCGGGAATTGTGTCGATCTAGTTATTGTCGACTAATACGCCCCCGAATTAAGTTTGGATTGTTAAAGCCCATTTCGATTATCGGAGGATCGTCGCTACCCCTCTCTCCCTCATTCGCCTCACCCGGACGATCTGTCTCCCTTTTATCTATTCCCCTTTTTTTTCAGGATCGCGCTAAATCTAGTTGCATCGGGTTTACGAACTCGGTGAGAGAAAACCACGCGGGGATTGGTGGGCGAGCGAGCTTTCGATTTCGTGTGTAATATATATATATATATATATATATATATATATATATATATATATGAAGATACTGATCGAGGAAAGTTTCGTAATGCATACACACGAAATTGTTCAAATATATATATATATATATATATATATATATATATATATATATATATGTATGTATGTATCGGTGTGCACTTTGGCCCATGGCTGTGCTCGTGCAGCTTTGTATATGCGTATATTCTATAGACAAAGTTTGTTATATTACAGCGGCAGGGAGTCACGATGCAGGCCGAGTTTGTTTTGTTATGGGAAATTGTTATGGGTATTTATGTTTGCGGAATTGATCCTTCTATTTTCAAGTGAGTTATGCGCGATTTCGAGAGAATGGGAGATTATATTGACCTAAGGAGAAGCTGCGGATAACTCGAGCGGTTGACTTTGGTTGTGCTGCAGTCAATTTTTTGCCGCTTCGCCATAATAATTTATTCGTAAAGTCTGCTTGATTAACTAGCATCAATAATTGATCTAAATGTCAAATTATATAATTGAAGAGCTAGTGCCTCTTAAACGGATATCATAGTCGTGTATAAAAAAGCACGGATCAAAATCTATGAAAAATTTAATTGACCCCATAGTGGTTGATATTTCATCAGTAATTTCATTTTACAATTTTTAAATTAGAATTTAATTTAGAAAAATCATTAAAATTTCCATTGAGGCTGAATAGTTCAGTTTTTATATTCCGCTAGATAGGTGTGAACTCAATAAATCGAACGTCTATTAAAATTTAATAATACTCTTTACGAATTTGTAATTCAGTTCCGACTTCGAATGTTTTCTGAAATATTTTATACTTTTGCAGATACAATTTTTTTAAAGAGAATTTTATAAAAATTTTTTTGCTCACATTTTCTATTTTTTATTTTAAATGACATTATGAAACCCAGATTTTATTGATGAATATTAAAAATTTTTTTCAATGCAATCCATTTTCTTTTGCGAATTTATTACAAATATACAGATATTAAAACACATTTTTTATTCATTATGATTAATAATAAAATGTTATATTCTCGTTCTCTCGCATGATCCACTCAGTAATGTTTTGAGAATTTTCTCTATTCTATCTAATCACAATCATTTATTCCGATCTTTTCGGTGTAATTATCCGCGAAATTTCATCCAAGCAGCGTCGTACTTATCCAGGCTACAGAATCCACCAAAGCGTGTAATACACAATCGTCCATCGTGTTAAATTTCTGCTTTGAAAATAATTCTATTGCAGCTAGAACGTACGATGAAGAAAATAATTATATAGAAAATAGATGAATCAAGAAAATTCAAGTATATCATACATTAAAAAATAGATATATGTAATTTATTCGATCGATAAAGAGTGAAAAATTTGTAAAAAACAAAATATAGTTGCAGAAATTTGTCGATGGAAAACAATATACATTTTGCTCTAGACTACGAGCTGGACTCATCCGTATATATGGGTACAGATATTACGTATACAGAGAATAGAAATGGTTTCTATATTTGTTATATTAAAATACGTAACTATTTTACCGGCATAAAAAATATGCATCTTTCTTACGAGCTCAGCTGGTCGTCTAGGGTGAAACCTATATAAACTTTTATTTTATTTATTTTTTATTTATAAATTCAATTATATTGATTTTTTTTTCTTCTCAATGCTTGACTCATCGTAGGTAGATCGATTAATTCTATATTTTTTTAAATATAATAACGAATATCACCATAAATTATTTCTTTTGTGGATTCCTTTGAAATTAAGACATTGTTTTGGTTATCTGCAGAACAATAATAATTTAAACATTATTATTGTTACTATGCATCTTATTTTTTTTTAATTTAAACCACGACTTTTCCGAACGATTTTCCACAATTTCTGGCTCGATCCTTCAAATGGATACCTCGATGATTAAAACGCGGCATCGTTACAGAAGAAAAATGAATCAGGCGCGGCGAACCGCGCAGGATCGGGGTTACCTTCGTTCTCGCGCCCGCATTCTGGATTAGATCCGACCCATTACCACTCGAACAATATTTATACAAGCCGGCGTGTTGCGCGAATCGATTACATGCTTCAAAGAGATATGGCGCCGGAAGGAAGAAAGCCGAGCTCAAAAAGCACTCTCTCTCTCTCTCTCTCTCTCACTCTACATATATGTACATCTATACATTGTTCGCGATTCTCCTACCAACGTGACGCGTGGAAATAGCATTCGAGCCATCGATCAATTCGGTGATGTATGTATGCATTTATATACATATATATACATACATATATATATATATATATATATATATATATATATCGGAAGGAAAAATGCAAGCTGTATGCCGTGAAAAAGTGCAGCCTGCGTAAATACAGAGCCGTGCGGGAAATATACCGGCGTCCCTGTATAACAAGCCGAATTCCTCGCGCCATCTCACCGGACATACCGAGCTGCCTGTAAATGTTTGATAGGTCAGCTTTTTCTCTCTCTCCCTCTCTCTCTCTCTCTCTCTCTCTCTCTCTTTCTCTCACCCTTTCCAACTTTCTCGCTATAGCTCTTTCCCCACTTTGCGCGCATATGCAGGAGGCTCGGAGGAAGCCTCCGAGGCAAGCATACGTAGAAGCACGACCGAAACAATCGGTCTTGAGCGAATTTCGGGCCCTTCTAAAATCGTAATGAACGCGTCGGCGCGCGCGCGCACACCTGCAGTTTATGAGAAGGGTTAATGCGCATCGGCTCCCTGCGCATGCACTTCGTCTTGGTCAAATATTTAACATTTCGCGTGGGCTCGCAGCCAGGAGCTCCGTTCTGCGCGGCGGCGTAGCGTTTATTCCTGAGACCTCCGACCGGTGAGTCGAGTTCCCTACGTATTTCTCTTATTCTGTTTCGGTGGTAGTTGCTGCACAAATTTGTTGACGTTTTATTTAAAAGTTATTCCGTATATATATATATATATATATATATATATATATATATATATATATATGTTCGGATACTTCATTCTACTACACATGAAGAATATTTTCAGCATATTATTGAAAAAAATTATAGGAATTCATTGTTTTCCAATCTAGCATGAATAATTAATATTGTTAATATTAATATTAATAATGTAATTCTAATACACCATAAGTGTAAGAAAGAAGATATTTAAAAATTATATATATATATATATATATATATATATACTTATTTATTTATTTAGTTATATATTTAGTGATCTAATAATCATTTACAGCGCATTTTAAATTTAATCTTACGGCATATAATTTTTTTCAGTTCAATCTATTAAATTATTTCATTCTATTAAAATAACGAATATGTTCTAAAAGGTACTTAAGCTATTGTTCGCAATAAAAACACATTTCAGAAAGGAAAAGCAGCGCATTCGGCGAACTCTGTGACCAACAGTCGCACAATTCCCGACGATTAGTGAAGTAATGTAGCTAAACTCAATTATTATAGTTTTCAATGCAGCTTTCTATGGAACATTAAATTCATTGTATAAGTAGTATTCCCTTCTTACCATTTAAAAATAAATATAAAATTAATTAGTAAATAAAACAAATCTTAAATTTAGTAAACTCATTAGTTTAGGTAAAGACAACTTTGATAATCAAAAAATAAAATTATTCGATCTACAAATCGAATTGTTTCATTTTCTTTAATATCCTCGTTATTAGTATAATACGTAGAAGAATACTTGGAGAAGATTAAAAATAAGAATAAGGAAAGATATAACGCAGATATTACTAAAAATTATGTAGCGCAATTTGATAATCAGCAAGGAAAAATCATAAAATTAACATCGGTATAATTCATTTTTTAGATTACAAACTGCAACTGAAATAGCCACTATTTGAAGAAATCGACCATATGCATAGTAAAAAATAGCCTTAATCGAGAATTTTATATTATTTGCATCTATTTCACTGGACTACATATTAAAAATTCGTCTGTACATACGAGTCTAATACTACTTAAACATACATAGCGTGAAGAGATTACTAGTACATATGACTTTTTTGGGTTACGTGTATAGTATTATCATTATGTCTCTATGCACGCGTTTAACAATTAATTTCTCGTAGTACTACCATTTCTATCAGTATAAGAACAAGAAAAATTTATTTTGTAACATTATTTCTATACACACACACACACACACACACACACACATATATATATATATATATATATATATATAATACAAATAAATATAATGTATATTATATTATTTATATTATACAAATATTAATGAATTTACTTTGTTTTAGTATCTTGAAAATATATTGTAAATAAAGGAACCAACAACGTTGAGAAAAATTTTTACATCCTCTAAGTAGATAGCGGGGCCATTTGATTATAGTGAATTCATAGTGAACGTATTTAAAACGATAAATTATAATGTAACTTGTAATTATAATGAAAATCATTGAAATGTATATTTGAATTATTTTAAAATTTAATTACCATCTATTTATTTTTATCAATATAATTTAATTGAAATTCACAGATTCGTTTGGAATAAACATTTAATTGATTAATGAGACATCTCGACAAGTTTTGTATTATACACAGTGCTAAGACTGTAAAATGCCAGTTCTCTCATATATGTAAATGTATGCACTTGAGAAATCCGGTGCCGTGCCCGGAAAACATAGGTTTGCGAAAGCTCTACTTTCTTGTACATGCATTTACCTCGTGAGTAATCTTGCTATTTTTCCAGAGCTGGCGAAGAAACCTTTATAAAAAGCACGCATAGATGAAAATCATCGGCATAGATTGGATTTTCTTTCAGGGCCTTAAGTCTGCGAGACGAAGCTGCTCGAGGTTGCGGGGAGACTTATATCATGTGGCTAAACTGTACCTTAGAATATAAAGGATAGAGCGTCACAGCGGGGCACTGCATTGCTTCGCTGGTTCTTCTACAGTTTGTTCCTTGTTACAGTTTGGTAATAAATTACTCGAAAAATGTTTCATTTCAAATCTATTTTTACCAGTTCTTTGTGAATTAGAGTTTCTATATGAATTACAATAATATATTTGAATTTACAGATTTACAGCGCGTGCAGTCAATATATAATTTGGTATATAAATTTAGTTATATAATAATACCAGTGTAAATGTAATTTTTCAATTAACGAATGAGCAAAAGTAATATTTGACGAGAGTTGTAGTAGTTCAACTCACATTCTTATTGGAATAAATCGAATAGAAGATAGAAGTAAGTAAATTTAAGTTACTTACCGAAAAATGCGTCAAAGCGGCGAAGTACTCGAGTTTGTAAAAGATAGCGAAGAACTGACTGACAAAAAATAATTCCCGAAATATCGTTAATTATTTCCAGCTTCTGTTAATATTTAATGGCCCGTAAATTAAAATCCAACAAGCCGCGCGTACACCGACATTGACGCCCGCATATACCGTGTATTTGTCAAATTTCGCGAGCTCCCAGAGTACGTAATTCGTAATCCATTCCATCCTGAGCATATTAAATAAAACGAAACTCAAACACCGTATCTCAGTCCTCTCATCCTTAGCCTCCCCCGCCTCGCGCCCTCTTTCTCCAGCGATCCGAAACTCTCCGACTTCTCCGTTCGCCCGACTAACTCGCGCCACCAGCGCGCGCCGCCACCGATATATAACTTTCTTCGGGGACACTTTTGCTTGCATTTTGATTAAGGGCCGGAAGACACGAGAGCCCCATATCCCTTGTTTTCTTTTCTCTGTATATCTGGCAAAAGAGGAAGA
Source organism: Sycobia sp. Sy_11 (assembly GCA_018907035.1). Classification (NCBI taxonomy): domain Eukaryota; kingdom Metazoa; phylum Arthropoda; class Insecta; order Hymenoptera; family Epichrysomallidae; genus Sycobia; species Sycobia sp. Sy_11. Next base: position 2,303,859 of record JACCIC010000018.1, on the reverse strand, counting down.
AATGGGTGGTTGGGGCGGGATGGGGGGGTGGGGTGGGCGGTTTAAGAAAGCCCCCGGCGCTGCCGCGCGGCCGCCGCTGATTAGAAATGCAAATTTCCCTCGTCGCGTAGTCGCTCGCGGGCGCGCTCGAGCGCGTGCCCCCAGTGCACGATCGATTTAATTCGTTTATGGAGACTGAGGAGCGCACCACCCGAGCCCCCCCCCAGATTGTTTCAAATTATTCGCGCACGTACCCCTTCATTGACTTAGTTGTGGAAAAATTATCCATGCGAATAGCGACAATGGTCTGGGAGGGGTAGATAGCCAGACAGAGAGCAGGTGTTATAATTGTTCTTTTGCACTGAATTGCAGTAAATGACGTAGATCAGTAGATAATCAGCCAGAATAAGTGACACGAAGAAAGAGCAATAATTAGCCGGAGCATAAATTTGTAATTGCTCCTAAATTTGGAACGTGAAAATATCTCTCACATATCTATTCTTATATTTTTACCGAAATGCCTTTTTAATTTTTGACTGGAATTTAGGTATAATACAACTGTATAATAAATCTTGAAAGAAATAGAAGTAGTTTATCGAATTGTCCCGAAAATACTATCGGAAGCTTTCTTAACTTAGAAAACTCTGACGTTAAATTTAAGACATTATACGATATAATATCGTAAAATCTCATCAAGATTAGATTATTTTTGATGCGCTTACATTAGTTTTTAGAAAATCATAAAATATAATTATACTAAATAATAAAAGAATAAAACATAATTACACTAAAAATAATCAATCTAAAATTAATATGATTATATAAAATATAAATAAAAATTTATAAATGTGCTTTATATAGTCTGCATCAGTAGAATATTGTATTGTTTTTTTTTCGTAATTTTCCTGAAACATTCACACGAACGTAATAAAGTATTATATTTACTTATGAAATACTTAATATTTTATTTTCAAAATTATAAGGTTTTTTGTTGATAATACTATTTTGAATTGATTCAAAACGTACATTGTTATGAACATTAGTTTTTACAAAATACGAATGTAACAATGTTTATGTTTAGCAACATGAATAAATCTGTGACGAGAAATAATTCTAGATATTTAAATTAGGTAAATAAAGTATTTTTAAACCAACTGAGCCGGCGATTTCGCAAATGTGCAAACTGGGACAACACATGGCTTTGTAATGCTCAAAAAGAGAACGATAAGAGCTTGTTACCAAAAATCGATGGATGGCTTGCTCGAATTAGCCTTTCCTTCACTGCTGCTGCTGCTGCCGCTGCTGCTTCCCGTGCTTTATTGCCTGTATTTATAGAGTAAAATGGCCTCGTTTCGCCCACTTGAAATGCGGATAATGTTGGACTTATGTTTATGGGTATACGGGCAATTAAGCTCAGTTGAAGTTGCGCACATTAATATTTGGCGCAGTTACGGCGTCCGGAACATTTTTATATTCTTTGTAATGTTACAACAAAACGTTTATACATACATAATAATTTTAAGAATTCTCATACTAAGGTTCTCTACTAACAAGTAATTACATTTAGTTTAATAATAAGACAGATCAAAAATGTTTGTTATAATTTGTTATAGTATATTTTAATTAATATATTTATTTTTCTCATATATTATTAATTCATCTAAAAGTAAAATATCAATACCATCGAAGACATTTCCACTTGACAAACACTGTATCATTTAAAAAATATATATATATATATTAAAAATATCTTCCTTTAACATAATCTAGATTTATTATTTGCAGCACAATTACTTATGTATTTTAACATTAAAAAAATTCCTTTAAACTGTAATGAATTTTTATGAAGATTTCTACCTAGATATAAATGCGAATATCATTACAGTTGTAATAATTTTTTAGGGAAATGAGTATGCATCTTAGGTGTCATTAGAACAAGTCGTATCGACGTAATCACTCCAAACCATTAGCCGAAAGATTTCTTCTTTTAATGTATATTGACATGTAGCATTAGTTGTGTAAAGGTTATAAATATTATACACCTTTCTATAATTAAATATTCTAAGATATAAAAAAATTATGTGATGTATTTTTCTATATAACACGAATTAGAAAACTTCTCTCTTGAATGAAGTGTGTTAATTGTAGTTTGAAAGGACAGTAAATCAAGATGCCGAATTTTTGTGAAATGTTTATGTAGATATATTTGGAATTCTTTCTACAATAGATTAAAAAATTGTTTTTCTTGTTCATAATATATTGGTTTTCTCTTAATCTCGTTTTTAATCTCATTTGAAACTATGTAAGATTGAACTGTTGCCAAACACTCGGAAATCAATAAATGCACATAATATATACAGATAAAATAGAAAACAAATGCTTCGTAAGACTAATTTTTTTATGTTTCAAGTAAGAAAAAAATACCAATGTTTCATAGGGATGGTTCTCTATAGTTGAGAATTTTACAGGTTCTGGTAAACTCTTGACCTCGCAATTTCCCGTGGCAAAGCCTATGTACGCACGTACGCGCGCGCGATCGAATACACACACACACACACACACACACACACACACACATACACTTGTACACTGGCGCACATAAATTGCACCCAGCACTCTCACGGCCCAAGGCATCCGGGACTTTCAACATACAAGGCGCGTATCGGCAGTCTAATATCCCGCCGATTTTCCCCGGCGAGGAGGATAAAAAGAAGGCGGTGAACTTTGAGAAGACTGCGCAGTGGGGCACAGACAGAGAGCAAGGATGGTAATCGCCAGCGGGAGATCCATTTCAGAGTGGAGGGAGAGAGAGAGAGAGAGAGAGAGAGGGAGGGGGAGCGAAAAAAACCACGAGAGAGTGTAGAAGGTCGAATGGTATTGCATTGCCTTCGATACCAATCGTAAGGGGTGCTTGTCTTATCTTAAAAATTCACGCAAACTTCGACTTCCTTATGCCTGTAGATTGAACTCATATAAGGCGGATAATCTCGATTCTATGAGCATGCTATATTAATGTCATTTTGGCCTCCTCGCAAGAGTTAAGGGGAGCGTGCAATGCAAAATTAAGCAGACAACGATTTAACGCTTCATCGATAATTCCGTCTGATGGTCTTACTAGTCTATTTATCTCTCTCCCTCTCGCTCTCTCAATCTCCCTCCTTCCCTCTCTATGTGTCTTTGGCCCTCTCCTTTGTACCTTCTTATAGCATTTTTAACACATCTTGTTTAAAATGTTTTTTTTGTTCAAAGAATTTTTCAATCCTCTATATTTATTATATCATAATTTATTTTCTCAATAATTTATTATACCACAACGCAAAAGTCTGTCAGATAAAATTTCAGTCACAGTACAATAACTGCAGAATTTCCAAGAGCATAATTCATTCACTAGGAAAATGCTTTGAACCTTTCAGAACATGAGATAAAGAGTGTCCTAGGAGGAATAATTTTTTTTACCTGAATTTTGAAAAAGTTTTGAAAAAGTTTTGCTATATATGCATCACGGTGTTTAGTTTACAGATTATATGCAATAGTTTATGATAAAGCACATTGGCATTTAGTCCAAGTCGTGGTTTTGAGCTCTAGAACGTGTATTCTTTTAATATTCGAAAATACATTTAAAAGCAGTCCACTTGTGTGTAGCATTTTCGCGCTTTCTATTTAGTGTATGGTATTTTCGTTTTCTAAAGGAACAGTGCACACGGGCACTTTGCCTCGTAGAAGTGGTTTTACCTGCTTCAGCGATGTAAAAAGGCGAATACAAACTCTCTTTTGGGTATCAGGGGCGGTTTGTTCTTTGAGACGTCACGGCCGACCTGGTGTTCCGCTGCACCTCTTACAGTTTGTAAGGCACCAGCGAGGACTAAGGTTTTGCATAAGTGCACTTATTGGCGTGAATGATCATACTGTTTAACAATAGTACTATGTAATGTTTAATTATGATATTTATTTAATTATTTTAAGACTGTTTTCCTCTTTTATATATCAGGTTTTTTCTGCGAATAAAATTTATTGTTTGCTTTATTATTATTTATATTAATATTGTTATTTCATTTGTTTTTTCGATTTTCACCTATCCCTAATTCTCCTTATTATTTATAGACATATATATAATTATATAGCTTTATATGATACAGCTTCCTATCGAGCGCATTTGTCTACTTCGGAAGGACTACCGATACTAAACTCGCTGTAATGGTGAGATCCATAATTACTTTATCAATCGACTTAGATGCCTTTATAATATACGCATATAGAGAGAGGCTTTAGGTCCCTCGAAGTATCGCCGTATCAGTATACCGTTAGTATTCGGGTAAAAGCGACAGCTGAATTACTTGAAATTATTAGCTGCCAATGTAGATTATTTATAATAAGTATTATAAAGGGTTTGTATCTAGATATTTTAGGTCCACTCTTAAAAATGTTTGCATTAACCCGACGGCAAGTGCACTTAACTGCAGACACTATCTTAAACAAGCCAGGGGAAAGAGAGACACTCGAACAAAAAATCGGTGCAAATAGAAATTAAAGAAGAGAATTGAAATTTCGAAGAGCTGCTTTATTGTGTTTTAGCCATTGTAGCAGCAAACAATTGTACAAACTATAGAAAAATAAAATTTAAAAATTTTTTTTTTAATTCCAATAATCTTTACTATTGTAGTTGAAATGTCACTTGCACATTCAAAATTCGATATTGCATTACGTATCAAAAACAAGTGAAGGATTTTGTATAAGATTTTGAATGAGAAATTATAAATGAATAAATATGTTAGAATTAAAAATTGTACTTATGTCCACTGTTCTGAATTAGTTTAACAAATATTTTTATCGGTCTTACAGTCTTTATAATATAATATATTAGCTAAAATAATAACAGTCAGACTGTCCTTGCTTATACTCACCCCCGTAGAATCTGAAATAAAACTTATTACTACAATAAATTATATTAAAAAGTAAAAATAAAAATAAAATAAAATAAATATTTTATAAGAAATTCCAAAATTTTATTCGAAATACTCACAAGCTATTGATAAATCTATAGTTTTAATTTTTTTCTTTTAGCTTAAGTCTATTTAGGCCAGCCATACTGTGTTCTCAATACGTTCTTTTTTATAATTTTTTAAGGACAATTCTTTTGTATCAACATTTTTTTAATATATTATGTTAATACTAAAGAATATTTATATAAAAGTATCATATAGTAGTATGATTCTATTATTATACGGTACTGCATCTGTATATAATCAGTAATCCTTTAATGAGACTCTTTCGTTCAATAAAATTCGTGAAAAATAAATTTATAATTTTATTATGTTATATACTGACCTCTTTAAAAATATAAAAAGTAAAGAAGGAAATCATGGGAAAATTGATTATATACGTCTATACAAGCGTGATGATGGATGTAGATAATATAAATTATAAAAATCTAATCACTTAACATTCATCCATATGTTGGTAATTTATAATTACAAAAAAATCAAATGAAATAAAAATCTTCCAAAATTTTCATCTATGTTTCATTAGTAACTATATTTTCAAAATCTATTTCTATTATTTATAACGTGGTTGATTTAAATATCAAGTTACACTTTAGATATAAGCATCAGCATTTTAATTAAAAAATTTTGTATGTTTATGAAAGAATACTGAGATACAATTTGAAATAATAAAACTCAAAGTGTCCATGAAAAGGCCTTACATTATATTTTTAGCATATGTAACTGATCGGCTCTAATGGAATATATATAAAAATATGTAGCCAATAAATTAAATGTTATGTATATGTACTCATCTTTTTATAATTTAAATTCATAACTATGCTTATCAATCATTATGCGAGCAGAGTTTTTTGCGTAAGTCCATTAATTTTTATAGGTAACAATTTTTTTTAAAATTTTATTTTATTTATACTTATAATAGATAGATGTTTATGTTTATAAGTATGCATTCAAAATCATTTTTCTGAAAGTAATTTTACATTTAAATAACAATTAAAGAGAATATAACGAATTAAAACGTAAAATAATCGTAAAAAGTTATTGAAATTCTCGGAATATATAAATAACTTCTCGGAATGTATAAAAAACTAATTATAAGAAGGCATAAGAAAATTTCTGTATTATCTCTTTAGTTTATCTTTTTATAGACATAAGTTAATTATAGTATTTAGTTCATGCAGTTAATTCACAGTTTATTTCTCATAATATTCCACCAGAATAATTTGAAAATTAAGCTTGTCAACGGTAGGGTAGTCGACCTAATTTTAAGAGGAGGGTAAAAGCAAAGCAGCCCCCCCCCCCCGATAAAGTAAGAAAAAGCACGGCGGCGCAACATCTTCGTCTCTTATACGACTTTTCTCCCCGTTCTCCAGTGCTACTCAGACATGAAATATTCCTTCTTCGTTATTTGGACAGATTCGCTTATTATTACGGATGTTTTGTCACTTCGCCACTAGAGCATTCGCCGCTCTGCACACGCGCAAAATAATCCTCGAAAAATGAGCATAAAATTTAATACAAAGAAATTGAAAAACAGAGATGAAGGTACGACGTGTAAGTAGGGCTCTTTCACGGTCCGATGCTGTACTGTAAACTAAAATGAGGGAGAGGGAGAGGGAGAAGGAGAGAGAGAGAGAAAGAGAGAGAGAGAGAGATCACGGAAAAGAGAGAAATGCAGAATGAGAAATGGAGAAAGAAGGTGAAACAGGAAGGGAGATGGTAACGAGAGAAAAGACGATTCCGATGTATTTTAATTTAGTCTCCGAGCCACGAGGGACGTTCGTTCGCGAGCACATGTGCATAAATATATGTGTGTGTATAGCTCATTGTAAAAACTGCGTACATCCGTATATATACATATATCCTACGATGAAAGAAAGAGAGAGCGAGAGAGTGAGAGAGATACAGAGAGAGAGAGAGAGAGAGAGGGTGAGAGAGAGGGTGAGAAAGAGAGAGATAGAAAGAGAAAGAGAGAGAGAGAGAGAGAAAGAGAGGAACTGTGGGAAAGTCGAAACGGGGTTGCGTCAAGGGGTGGCTCTTTGGGGGTGTTTTTGATTTGTTAGCTCCCCCGAGATGCAGTCAGCTCCAAGAGCAAGCTAGACAGAGAAAGAGAGAGAGAGAGAGGAAGGATAGAGACAAAGAGCGTAATGCTGTATGCGTATTCACGCCAATGTACGTGTGCCACTGGTGTGGGTAACCGCACATTATGTGATTTCTACAGGGAGCGAGCTAACTTCGCGATTGAATTGTGAAGCGACAATGGCAATCTGCCAAGCTTTCTTTCTCTCTCCCTCCCCCCCCCCTGTTTTTTCCACATCGTCTCTTTGCCGTCACGCTTTTGCTCTACGCGTGCCACTATTTTATGCGGGACTCACCTGATTCACCCTCTTCACCACTCGCTGTGTGCTGCTTTTGCTTGCCCCGCGTCTCCTGCTCTTCTTTCTTAGAGACAACGCGAGCCAGCTGTCGTTGTCTCTACAGGTTGAAGTAGGTGTATGAATATATATATACATATATACACGCGGACCGATGGCGCTGATCTTTCCAGAGTTGTCTCACTCTCGCTTTCCACCGCGCAAACCTTTGAACTGCGTTTCTTCCCTTCTTTCCCTCTCGCTCTTCAATTTCTACGAGGGTCGTTATCTTTCTTATTTTACAAGGATAAAAAGCTGAGTTAACAATAGAGTTGAAGAGAAAGACAGACAGAGAAAGAGAGAGAGAGAGAGAGAGAGAGAGAGAGAGAGAGAGAGAGAGAGAGAGAGAGAGTGTGAGAGGAGGTGGAGAATGGTCATAATCCTTTAAATATACTGAAAACAGATATTTTCTTTCCGACTTTCCCTTCTTTGACTTTTTTATAAAGCGCGTGTGTGTGTGTGTGTACATATATTATTTATCCTATTAAACCGCCCGCGCCGTATTAGTACTGTTTGTACAGTAAGTAGAGAGAGTACTATTATTATTCGAAAATAATTATCATTACTTCATGCTAATAGTCGTCGAAAGTAATCATATCTCATTATTAATATACCCAGTAGCTAAGCTGTATCAACATCAAATTATATTGTAAAAAATATATATTTGAGCTCGTTTAAGTTGCATTCTTTTTTTCGGGATTTTTTTTTATTTTTTTTGCACAGTCTGCATAATTGAATTTTCTAAGTTCCATCTTGCCGTCTCCTTAGAGGAAATTAAGTATAGAGCTCTATATATAATATGCATATATATATGGTTTATCGATGAACTCGTTGGATACTGTAGCTCAGTAAATATCTTTACGATGCTCAGTTTTCCATGTACTAAAGAAACACTAATAAAAATGTGTTTGGTATTCAGGTGCACTTATAGTAAAAGCTAATAGCAGGAATATTACAAAAACCGGTCAAAGAATAACTTAGAAGTACCTATAATTATTTTAAAAAACCGTTTAATGCACTCTAAAGAGATTCGAACAAACATGTTATCAAATTATCATGGCAATCATTCAATGACCAGTATTATCACAATATATAATATTTTATTTATAACGCTTTAATTGTAAACTAACCAATTACATTATAATTCTTACATATCGAATGAAAATATTCATGATAAAGCTCTAAACAATATGAATACTCGAAAACCATTCAATCCATTAAATAATTTATCAATATAAGCATATGTATCTTTTATTCTATCTCTTATTCGTTTAGCGCTTTTTATCATTGAAAATCTCATTATTCATAAATTATATCATTCCGCTGAACAAATTTTAATTCATTAATTTCCGTATCTTACTATTTTTTTAATATATGGTAATATGTAAAAGCATTAGAGAAAATTTAAATAGGTACTAAAAGTTGCCATATTTGAACAGAAATGAAGATTTAGTTCTATTAATTCGTGAAAATTATTTAAAATACTATACAGATGTTTGGGAGAGAACAAAAGTCCGATGTGTACTAATGAAATTTGGTAGAGCCAAGGATTAAACCATATCAACATGAAAAATTTTCAGTCTCACTACTTCAATATTTTTATATTATCTTTCAATTTACATTGTTTAAAATTCATCTGAATATTTGATATTTTTTATATTATATGTTAATCATACTTTAGAATCATTTATCTCTCTCCGTTTATCAAATCCTTATTTATAATAAATTAGATACGCACATCTATTCTGATTATTGATCAAATTTTCCAGTAATATAAAAAAAAGTTCATTACTCGCTATATAAAAATTTTACCCGCAAATGCATTGTATTTCATGTGGTGAGAAACCGGACGTTATTAAACGGAATCGCGGGATCAGATTGTCGCGTGTATGAAATTAAATTGGAGAGAATTTTAACTGAAAAAATAAAAAGCAGGAAACTGTCAGGGAGGTCTGTTTTGAAAATGTACGGATTCAAGGTAAGCAGCCTCCCACACGCCATTCGCATAATTATCTCGTAGAATTCTTTAAGCTCCGCGCACACGGAAGAAAAGCTCGAGGATTTTCTTTAGAACCAGCTGGATTCCCTTTTATATAGAGCCACATGACGCGCCCTGTAGTCGCTTCCTTTGCCGACCGCAAAATCGAGTTATTCACGCTCCATTTTCCGAGAACCTTCGCTCTCTGCCGTTTTTTGTATGCCCTCGTCCACATTTAAATTGCGCGATTTCTCAAGAAGCAGGAAATGTATCGCCGGCTACGCACGTTAAATATTTTAAGATATGAGCGGTTGGCGCGATAAAGTGGATGACCATTTGTCAAATGACCGATTAAAATTACAATAGGTTAAATACATTCGTTTATTTGGTACATTATTTTCGACGGTACAGGTTAGAAGAAATTTCTATAAATTATTTTTATGAACCAGATTGACAAGATCTGAAATGATTTTCAACAAGATAGGTTTGAAAGAGTTTCAAAAGCACAATTTCGTTCTGTCAATTTTACGTAGTATAAATACACACTTTTTAATTTATATGCAGTAGTATAGTATATATAAAGTATCCCATATTATTTATTCTCCTTTCACGTATATCTATTTTGGAAGATTAATCTCTCCTAATATTTATCGTTAGCTTTATTTACAGCCGAGCGACCAGATCTCAAAGAGATATATACTTTTGTCGAAGAACGATCCTTAAAAAGTACTTCACATGTTGAACAATAAAAAGCAAAATAAAAAGAGATTTACTTGGGAAAGAATCAGTTTAAAAGGTCTCGATAAAGCGAAAGCACTTCGAATCTTTAAACATCGTTGGGAGATGGAGAAATATCTAGTTTAAAACATTGGAAATTCAATAGCATTACACTTTCCTCGTAGTATCTACTCCAGAAATGTCTCTCTCCCTTTCTCTCTCTCTCTCTCTCTCTCTCCCGATCGGGACAAAATACGCCGGACCGCGCGTCGTCGTCACAGCGCTCGCGCTGGCAAAATTTTCGGATCGCTCGGCCGATAGCGCGGCAAAACATTCGCGTGCGCAACGAGCGCGCGACGCGAGCTACCAGAAAGAAAGGCCACTGCAAATATTGATTTTCAATTACGCGCTCGGAGGGCAGCGGCGGGGAGGTGGCATTCGTGACTTCACGCAGTGCCCTGGCCCCCGCCTACCAGTCCCTCTTTAACGGCGCCCTTACGCTCTCCGCGGCCTCGTCCCTTTAAAATACGCGCGGATATATCTTTAACAAGTGCTTGTTTATAAAGAGGGCGGCCTCGGCCGAGGGTACGATACGTTTTGTAGATTTCTACCGTATTTACGCGACGGGTGGGAACAATAATCCTCTCGGCTTGGTGCTGTCAAAGTTCATTGATTATTCCCTTTACGAAAGAACATTAACGAATATTACTAATAGAATCCATGATGAGATTACTACTGCAATCCATTGTTTTTAAGATCAACAATATAATCTTCGGCAAAAAGTAATTGCCTTGACTTAAGGGCGTTTTGCACAGAAGAAAAAAGAAGAGAGCGAAAAAGCGAGTCAAGTAGCTATCAAATGCCATATTATAACTAACTCCTCTTGTGAATAAAATTATGAATCTTTAGTAGGTAAGTTCTTATCATCGAAACGATATACGAAAGAAATTTTATTAGTAAGAATTTAGACACTAAAACTTTCTTTATTATCAAATGGGAGAGCCGAATAAACTCTCTTGTGATTACATTTATATTAGCGATCGTTAAAATTCCGAATGAAATTTTCGATTAGACGATAAGTGCAAAAGTTGGACAAAATAAAATAGACTCTTCGATAAAATTCTTCTCTTCTTGTTGACGCTGTCGCATGAAAACATAAAGTCCAGCCGACAGATTGAACAGAGAGCTCGGGAGATGCGCATAATTTGGAACCGTGCGATAAAAATTCAGCGCCTTCCAGAAACTCCCATTTTTATCACTGGTGTTATATATATATATATAACGATCTGTGCCATTAATTCAACGATAATAGCATTTATGTACTTGAACAATAATTTCGAATAGTCGGGCAATCGCATTCCCGGAACAATCGAGCCACGAACTGTCGATGGTACTGCGCCCTTGGGCCAATGCTACATTATGCCAGCTAAACTCGGGCATTAGCCGCTCTCTGCCCAAGGTCCACCTTCGTGTGTGTATTACATATGCATAGGATGCAACCGAGCGAAGGCCGGATTATCGATTCCGCCGCCCGAGCCGCGGCCGCGGCCGATTAATTCCACCTCTCTCGCTTCTTTATTCCTTTTCCTATATATATGTATGTATGTATGTATGATCAACTTTTTTTCCCGCTCTCGTCCCGACTGCGCCCCCCCCCCCGCGCGCGCGTGCGCGCGCTTAATTCTGTTTGATCTGTAGTTCGTGCGAGGAATGTATGGCCTCCGCCGAATGCGCGCACAAGCGGCAGTGCAGGTGCCCCCCGCGCACCCCACCCCCTCCTTCCATTCGGATTCCCTTTACCTTCGACCATCCTTTTTCGACTCAGTTCCTTCGCTAGCATTTCGGAGCTTCAGCCGTTGGCTCACCAAATGTGATCCAGAGAGACACAGAGAGAGGGAGAGAGAGAGAGAGAGAGAGAGAGAGAAAGTGGGAGAGAGAGAGAGAGCGAGAGAGAAAGAGAGAAAGTAGAAGGAAAGGAAAATAGTTGAATAGGTAAATGTAAATTTATTTCCATATTTGTATACTAAAGGTGAATATAATGGCAATGTTCATACATAAAAAAACTATAGATTGCATAAACTAAACAGAGAGCAAACGTAATAATAATAATTCTAGAACTACCTTTTTTCTTCTCAACTATTTATACGATATGCACGCTATTGAATAAAATAGACTTATATTAGTATGAAGTTAATTACAAGTAGTATATATATATATATATATATATATATATATATATATATATATATTTATTTCAATATATATTATATAAAACGTATAAATATAAAATGTTATGTACGTTACAATGCTAATAAATCAGAATAATAATAAAATGTAGAAGACTAATTAACACAAATAACATTGGTTATAACCCATCAGTCATTAAATGACACATAAAATCGAACTATGATGAAACGAATTCGAGGAATAATCATATTACGACTCTTTTAAGTCTTAATTAAGTATGTGGAAAAGTTGCGAACTTCAGCGAAAACGAAACTTAATAAATTATCACCCTGAATTTGAAAGAATCTCCTACCTGCCTAAGTGCCGATTCTCAACTGTACAAATTTTTGATCCTCTCCTTCTGCTCAGAAAATTCCAAGTAACATACCTAGAGAACACGCACTCTAAACTCTTACAATAGTATAATCATGAAATTTTCTCTTCTAGCATTATTCCAGAGGCGCTGAATGACGAATGACATGATCACCCAGCCTGATGTACATTGCGATTACTTATTGATAACAATAATAGTCCAAATGAGTAAATAGCGGAGCCTCCGGAATGTTCTTAAATCTCTTTGTAAATAAATCAATATGGTGTTAAGATGAATCTATCATGTCCAATACTACATAAAGAATAATATGGGAAAAATAGATCATAATACTCAGATGATATTTTCCTTGTATTTTTGAAGTGATTCTTCGAAGACCAAATATTGTTACCCTAGTTTTTCTCGCATTCAGATAGAAAGCAATCATCTACTCCCATTCTGCATTTGCGACTCACAGAAATAACATGATCAAAACATCTGTGAGAGATTTGGATTTATACATTGAGAGAGAGAGAGAGAGAGAGAGAGAGAGAGAGAGGTATCTTCGAATTGAATTCGCTTATTCATTCAATGGTGCAGGTGCGTGGATCCATTTACGTTTCCATAGAGGTTAACCTCCGTTTATATATGAATCGTTTGCTCAATAAAAAAATTGCAATATATGTTATAGGTATTAAATAAATATGGATATACACGTCACGAAATTTTTCAAAAACTTTTTGCCAACAATTGAAACAGCTTAATTTCACATTGACTGAGCCAGAGTTCGATATATGTATATTTCTTGTAAAACGAATAATTAATCAAACAATAATAATAAATTAATAAATAAATATGGTTTTTTACTAGAATCAGAAATAGTTAGTACTAGTTGATAAAAATGATAAAACATGATTATAATTTAAAATTTCAAAAAGTATCTTATATCTAATATATCAATTAAGAATTAAATACCTATTGTTGTTGACATTACAAATTTTTTTAATTTTATTTAATTATAGCTAAATTTTTTTGTACATATTTAAAAAGTTGAGGAGTTTAATAATATTATTTATGCTATCTTTTACTAATTGTGTATCGTTTGTTTTATCTACTCCAAAGTTCTCGTTTAAACGGAGATTTGATAATACAATAATCACTTCGTTAATGATAGAAAAAATGCTCACGATCGAGAGTCCGTACAATGGCCTCGAAATCAAAACATCGATGCCCAGCATCTTGATTGAATTGCCTCTCCCGTTCCCATTGCATAATTAAAAACCTTCGACTGCTTCTCCTCCTCGATTCCAAAGCGCATTCACGCAAACTAATTGGAATCTAAAAAACAGAAATCAAGAATTAACGAAAAGATTAAAGAAGGAACAAACATTGTTAAAATGATCCGGATTTCTTTCCGAAGGCACAAGCGTGGAATAAACCAAAATCGAAAGACGAGCTGCTCGAAAAATTCATGAGGCATGCGCCGCGTTTACGCTCGCATACATATAGGCATGAGCGGAGTACGCAGGATAGAGGGAAGCCTCAAAATCGATATGTAATAGAGGCGGCGTCATATCGGCATACAAGACGGGCTGGCGACCGCGCGCACACGCGCTTCGTTTTTGCTACGAACGATAGACGTCGAGAGGCTTATTTAGTCCGCCCGCATGCGGGTGGCGTAAGCAGCATGCAGCAGCAGCAGCAGCAACGGCAGCAGCAACCAGCAGCAGCCGGATGATTGATGGTACCGTGACCAATGATGGGGGCTTGCATTATACGCACGGGTTGCCTGCATTTATTGCAAGCAGTGCTGTTCGCGCATACGCCGGCAAATAACGCGCCCTCCGCCAATGCACGTACGCGGCGCGCGCGCGCGTGCACGCGCGTGCACGCTTCAACGTGTGTGTGGAGGAAGGCTTGCGTGCCGGGACTGCGGGGGCAGGCAAAATAAGTTGACGCGCGCGCCCGCTACCCACCCGTGCGGAGAGTTCAACGAGTGATTACCTGGCGGGCGGCCCCCCCCCCTGCTTCACCCTCCTCGGCTCGCATTCTTCTCCTGCGCATGGAACTTGCAAAGACGAGGGAGGGAGGGGGGCTGTGGGACCGGGGTATGTTATATATATATATGCCGCGACGTCGAAGATTATACACGCCGGGAGATTTACAATTTTTTTTTCTCCTCCCTCGCCTTGCGTATCAGTGCGCGGACATCGTTGGTCTTTTCATTGGCCACAACGACCGCTTTTTCTGTACAATATTCGCCTCGGTAAACCGAGAATAGGAAATCATTGTAAATTAACGATTTCTAACATTGCTTCTGTTAAATACGATTAACCGTCTACATCTAAGTGTTGTCCGTCACGTTTCACAAGTATCAGTAATCGTCGATTCAAACACATTCTTGAGAAAGTTATATATACTTCGTACTATAATTCTAATAGTACCTGTAAATTCCAGAAAGGACAAAAAAATATAGGAATTCTACTATTAAACATTATCTAGTGCGAAAGAATCACTAACAAATGGAAAATAGTTTTAAATCTATGAATCCACTTTGCCATACGTTCAAAGAAAAAGGTCGATCGTTTCAATATTTACCTCGCGATTTCTCCTCGAGTGAGAATCAACAAGTCGAGAGCAGCATCCGGTATTCCGTTCAGCTTTGTTTCGTACCGCACCCTCCGTTTGTTTTTCTCATTTTCCGCCTTACGCACGCCTCAATTGGAGTTTTCTTTATAGAAATCGATCCGGTAGGAGGCGAGACAGCGAGAAAAGAGGAGCAAGCACATAGGCGTATTAGTTTATAAAAGAAAATCTAACTTTCCGGACGAGGTAATATTTACACTTTGCTTCGGAGTTTCTGATACTAATAACTCAGAAGTACATTCGATAGTTTCTGAAATTTTTAATAAATTAAATTTTTCACTAAGCATCTGTCATCGTACGCGTTTTAGCTATCGTATTATTCTATACCCAAAATCTCTGCATAGAATAGCTTGTATTGAAGTCCCAAAATAACAAAATATGAAAACGAGAACTGAACAAAATTTATAAATTATATATATAATATATATATATATATATATATATATATATATATATATAAATTTAAACATTATATATATAAATTTAAAATATATATATATATATGTGTGTGTGTGTGTGTGTGTGTGTATGTATGTATGTATTAAAAATACTATTAAGTTTGTATGAAACAAGACTGTTATTTATTGAATGAAAACCACTAAAAATTTAGAAATTATTTTATTTTAATTAAGTTATTTGCTCGACGTCTGAATGTATTACTTTTCGAACAAACCTCTTTGGTCGCAACGCAGGTTCGGCCAAATAATAATTATTTAACCGTATCATTTTTCTCTGCGTTGCTTCTTAGATCAAGGGCCGGGGACCACCCAGGACTAAGTATAACTCGGTCTTGGTCGATACAAAATTATTTTTGAAAATGCATTAATCAGAAGCTGTCTAAAACAACATTTTACATGAACTGATTTCGTAGCCGTTGATTCATAATGCAGACCCTGCAGAATAATTAGAGATAAAAAAATGATCCGTCGTACAATAGAAGTTTAAAGACGAAAAATTCAGTCCAAAAAATGTTAGACGAAGTTACTGAAACTTACAAAATTCTTACGGAGTAGATAGTAGCGCGGTTGTCTAGTGTTAGATGATATTAGGAATGATGCAGACACAACTTGAGGTGTCACGTGAGTTTAAGTGTCATTGCTTATGTATAAATTCCTACTTCAATAAGAAAAAGAAATGGTTTTTTGTATTTAATCGTAGCTGATTAAATACCTCTGCATTTCGCGCCATAATTAATTAATTATTAATTGAAGGGTATAATGTTTTACTTCTTCAAACCAAATGAAACTATCATGGAAGATCTTCATCGATGGCAATTGATACGATTGAATCAAGCTCTAAAGGAAATACAGCACGGGCATGCAAAGATGACAATTGCATTTTAAAGATATCAAAAAGTAAATCATATTCTTATTAAATTGAGGACCTTAGTGATGACATGGTCACGACATGGACGTGATGACGGGATAACATATAATCATAACAACAAATTTATAACTTACTGTTGATAATAATAAAATCGGTTTTCATGATATTATATATATATATATATATATATATATATATATATATATATATATATATAAAGATATATGAGAATGCTACGAATCCTAATTGATATATTAAACGCGATTACATATTACAATTTATATAATGCTTGTGGGCTACAGCAAAAAGAAACAGAATCTAGGAAGTGAAGCAAGCGAACGGAAAGAAAACGAATCACGAGATGAAGGGAGTGGCGGGCAGGGCTGAAAGTTTCTCTTCTCGGCTTTGATGTTGTATAAAAGTTAGCTGCTCATCCCTCACCGAGCCCCGGGCCAACATTCTCGGTCACCCCGTAGAGCGGCGAAGAGCGGGTGACTGGCGTGACCGTTCATAGTTTATTTCTGCAGGCATAAATTTTTTTACGATTCCCAGCAATATTTCTTTCTCATGGACGGGTAACTCTTCTGTCTCCTCTTTCTCTCTCTCTCTCTCTCTCTCTCTCTCTCTCTCTCTCTCTCTCTCTCTTACCCTCTCTTCCCATATCTCCTTCACTAGGCTAAGCATCATCTTTGCAGCACAGACGTGTTTATAGCGTAGAAAAATGAGTTGAATAAAGGGATCTTTTGGTTTATCGACATTATCCTCCAAATGGCCTTGTAGTGACAGTTGACGTTAATTAATATTTTTGTTTCACTTTGTCAACACTGAGTAATAATAATCACAAGTCATACATCATTGAACTTAAATTTAGAAATAGAATGTGACATATCATTGAAAAATGTAAGGCTGGAGAAAGAAAAACTGGACAAAATATAACTATTAACTTCTATCAAATTAACTAAAGGTTATAATTCTATATCTAGTTTTATAGTTACTTTACTCAGGTAAATGTACTATAAATTGTTACAAGAATTTATATTAAGTATTTAAAAGTTATAAATGACTTTTCAATCTACTTTTATTATTGAATCTTCCATGTACTAATTTATAAAAATTAAACAGTTACAGATTCAATAACATTTTGAGCTTACTAGAATAAGAAATTTTTAATAATTCTATTCAAAATATTATTAGAACTATTCATATGAAACAACTAATTTTCAATGAATATGGAAAACTAGTGTTTAAATCTACTTTTGCTGCTGAAGCTTACTTCCGTAATTGTTCGTAGTTGGGTACTTTGATTCACCTTTTACAAATTGATATATACAGTGAATGAAAAGAACTATAAAATTGAATTTGTAGACACACATGTTTTCACTCTTACGTTGCTATGCAGAGCTTTGACAGTAAAAATCCGATGCTCTAGAAACAATTTTTCGAGAAAAACTGGTTATGAGTAAAATGTTTTTGCATGTATTTTGAAAGAAAATGGCAAGTACTATACATTTTGAGCATTTCAGAAGCCTAGTTTACTTTTAATAAATACTAAATTATGTACGAACTATATTACAAATTGTTACAGATAGACATATGTTTTTTTTTGCATATATACTATTTATAAAAAATAGTATTTTGAAATAAACACGTGATTTGCGCTTATTAAGTTTTTGGAAATTAGAATACTGTAAATTAAAGATTTTATAAAGTTTTTATAACTTTTATATTTAAGGTTGTATTTCTTTGAACTAAAAGATTATTCAATTTCGTAATACAAGATTGTATTTTATTATCTCAGAATTATAGTTTATTTAATATGAAAGATTTCTCTACGTTATAAATTTTAGTTTGTGCTACACATCATAAAATTAATATAGTACTTGAAATTCTTGTTATTTCTCTAAATTCATGCATATGTGTTAAGCGTGATACATTTATAAAATCCACTTGTTTAAATATTAAGATAAATACGTTTTTGTTTCGTAGAAGTTAATGTAAAATATTATTAGATTAAATCTTCGACTGTATGGGTAATAATTTTTAGATTCATATTTGTAAGTGCGAATTTTTATACATATTAATTATCGACTTGGTTGATATGCGATCTTTGTAAGTTGAACCCGAAAATCTCGGTACAAAGCGACATCGCGTTGAAGGAAATAAATGTACATTGTTTAAAATGACGAAACATAATATAAAGCAGAGACGGAAAATTTACGAATATTGGGGAATGTTGAAATAATATATCGTCGTTTTGCTTAAATGAATTTCAGTAAAGAAATATTTTGTGTTTTATATTAAATATGAAAGAAGTTTCATGGTTAGAAAAGAGTGATCGCGAGCGAACTCTAGTGAAAGGCCCACATAACGTGTACAAATTTGGTACACACTTTACGTGCCGTGATAGGGAAAACCGAAGTTTTACTGAAAATTAGCATTTATACGGTTTCACAAAGAGGTAACCGAATATCAAATGAATGCAAAACGAAAATCTTGAGGTTTTCGAAAGAGGTAAATGTTTATGCTTCCTACAAGGAATGTCCGTGCTGTGTACCTAAAAATGCCTTTCTACAGATTTTCGTTTAAGTGAATCGTATTCTGGCTTTATGAAAATCTTAAGAATTTCGAAAGAAGTTGACGTGTTCGGTTCATCATCTCAAGTGCTCCGACCGTCAGTCTGCGCTAGAGTTTTGACTGCGATCAATGAGTGGGGCTTATCTCCCGTAATTTGAGCCTGCGAGAAGGGGCCTTGAATATATATAAACGCACCAAAAGAGCGCTAAAGATTATGATTTACTCGTCTCTGTTCAGGTGAATATAACTTTATATTATATCGATATAAATCTACAAATATAAAATATATTAGACTCTTAACGAAGTGAGATTCATCCAGTGCATGAGCTGGCGCTTTGTATCAGGATCATAAGTAAAAATTAAGATTCATCAGTAGCATTAAAAATGTCAATACAATTATTTTTACAACCATCTTCTTATGCAAATGTGAGAATTTAAGGCACCCATTTTGCACACACTTTTTGCATGGTAATAATTTTCAAGTCAAATTTTTGGCACGATACTTTCGATACTTTGTCCATTTTTCTAGATTGAGAAATCTCAAAAATGCCTAACCAATGATCAAATTGAACAAGACTACAAACTTTTTCGAACCATCCACATCGACACCAAAACAGAACATCGACGGCCAAAAGGTATTGCTAAGGATTTAGTGGAACCAACAGGGTGTGCCGTAATACGAGCTGCTAAAACCAAATGAAACCGTCACTGCCGAGGTATACAAACGCCAACCGAATGATTTTTCAACAGAAATTGATCGAACACAGGTCAGTAATCGCAAGCAATAGGCGCAAAGATATTCACTTGCATAACAGCGCTCGGCGACATGTCAAAAACACCCTGTTGGAGCTCGAATGGAAAGTGTTGCCGCATCCAGCGTACTCGCCAGACATAGCGTTTTCTGATAATACGATCTCGATGATACGCGCTTCCGACATGTTCAAGAAGTACGAGAATTGGTGGATAATTGGATCACTCGAAATCGCCATCGTTCTTTCGCTACCGTATCGCAATATTGTCAAAAAGATGGGAAAAAGTAGTAGAAAATGACGGAAAATATTTTGATGAAGCTAACATGTATCCATATTCCATCCTAATTGTTTTTTTCCATTCAAAAAGGTCGAAAAGTAAGTTCGCCTCTTAATAAATTTATATATTGCCTCAATATAAAGTTTCTGATTTATAGAATGTCCGTTTTGGCTGTTACGTCATTGTCAAGATATACATGAACAAATATTTTCGAATGATACACACACACAGATGTACTTATTTTTACTAAATGTACCTTTTATTATCGAAAAAGGTAATACCGTTTAAATATCTAAATATAGAATGTCTTAATACTTAATTTTATGGATAACATACAATTGATATTTTATTATGTTATAAATATATCACGATACAGACAATAATTGATCATACAAAGATAAAGTATGCTGGCTGCAATTCCTTCTCCCGGATAAATTGGCTACGTCATTTACGGACAATCCCTAATGACTGTTTATTCTGAAAATATTCCAAATACTTCATTAAGAAATAAAATTATAGTTGATCTGATTGGTTTCTTATTATCATTTTACGGTTAAGTTATTAAGGAAACCTTGTAAAATTTTTTACACATAAAATATAATATTAAAATACATATACAAATAATATTTGATTTACAAAAAACGATGTTTGAATGGTTGAATCGAAATAGAAAAATGATATGGAATTCGCTGGTTCTATAAAATTAAAACGCTTTTAAATGATAGTACAATGGATTGATCTGCCTTTGTCTATCTAAGAAAAAGACAAAACTATTTTATGTATCCATATCTTGAATGGGCGTCCATGATAGTTAAAATCCGAAAAATCACAAAGTGTAGATAGTAGCAAAATGATAATATACAAATAAAAATTTTATCAGGTATTTTGATAGAAACTAAACATAGATTTAATATTCCGTCAAAATTTTTTAAATCTACCTGCTCAATTGCAAGGTATGGACGGAAAGACATTCTTTTTTGAACCATGTGCTATAAAAACATTCCAGTGTTCAATGGCGAATAAATTTATTCCCTATGATTCACACATATCCTTGTACTTTTTTATTATAATTTCTCATAGTTTTACAATTAGAAATCCAGATTTTTCGTAAAAGAATATATTTCGAACATTTTTTTATGTGTAATTTCTACAAAATCGACTATTTTAAAATTTAATTGCTATTTATATTTACTATTTTATTGTTCACTTCATTAATCTGAATTATTTCTCTTTAGTACCATTCGCCCATGATTTGTATGCTTCGATTAATTCTGGTTTTCCTAAAATAGCTTAATAATGAGCCAGAGCTGTTAGTATATAGCAACAATCTTTAAATATATGCTTCCAACACTAAAAACTACCTATGACTTTTTTTCATGCTATTATCAGCCAAAAACGCAAATGATTTCACGTACAATCTGCTCAAAATACCCACGCTAAACGTTTTCAAAGTTAAAAGACCGAAGCTATGGTCGTTAGGTTAACAAGTTCTAAGGGAAAATGTATGCAGGCAACCAACTTTAAATGAGAGGACGTAAAACTACATCCAAATTCGTCGTCGAAAAATATTGCGCAGTCATCGCTGAAGCGCAGGTGACTAACGAGACGAAGCAGCGCAACTGTCAATTAATCTGGGTGAGACGTTAAATATGGAAATATATGGATATCAAGTATAAACGTGTACACAATCACGTGCTCATAGTTTGAAAATGCAAACTTATTCTTCCTAGGCTCGTTTTTGTCTTCTTGCAGTACAATTTACTTCTTTTTTATTCCTTCTGATTGAGATTGCCCTCATTCCTTCAGTGGTCTCTTTTTCTCGACCCCCTTCTCCACCTCCATTCCTACCTCTTTCTCTCTTTCTTCCTCTCATTCTCTCTCACTCACTTCCTTATACACTCACTCATCGCAACTAGGTAGGGGTTTACTTGAAAATCTTTATAAACTTGCAATCATTAAAAAATTGACTTCGTAAACCCACCAGTGAATATTTATGACTGTTGCACCAGTTACCGGTTTGAAAAAAGTAGACGGAATTATCTCTCTTTTCTCTCTATCTTTCCTACTCTATCTTTCCTCTCTTTCTCTATTTGTGTGATGACGCACAGCAGAATCTGATTCTAGGATGCTTGGATGAAATTGAGCTCGACGACACTTGCCTCGACCTATACAGGGACTCCGTGACAAAGGCGTAATTGTGCAAGGCTAATTACCGCGTCAGACGCAAAAGCCTCGAGGGCCTCTAGATACTTCTGTTGTTTTAATAATATTTCAGATTTTAATTTTCTTCTTTGTTTATCAATTTTTTTAATTTTACTTCAGTTATCTTACTTATGCAGTAGCTCAAGCAACCGATTAATACATCTATTTTTATGGTTTCATTGGCGTATTGTCACTATTATAAGGAATATTCTGCAATATTTTTGAAGGCAATCACTGTTTAGTACAGTATATTTCATTAGCAATTATTTGAACTTGCAAAGTAATGACCGTAGTAGAAAAATTACTTAAACTACACATAATCTCGAGAAGAGGCAAATTAAGCAATTTGTTATTTTAATTATGCTAGAAGTATATCAAAAGTTTAATGAAAACGATCTTGATGAAAATTGCAATTATACAAATATTATAGAAATTTTCACAAAGAATGATGCTTCTAAATTTTTAAAGTAATTTAAGCTTTTCCATATAAAAATATTATCAATCAGTGAATAGTATTGACTGGTTGCTTCAACTATAAAACCTAGACTTAATTGTTTAATTTCTGCTATTTAATTTTTATTACTTACTTGATAAGGGTTTAATTAATCAGACCGAAAAGTCGTAAATTTTTATAAATAATATTTTTTTAAATAAAAATATTAGACAGCTTCATTTATTTACATTAATTTGGAAAACTAAGAGAATGTAACGTTTATTACTTGATACTGTTATAAAAAATTTTCTTGTTCGAATATTTTATTCTAATACATAGTCAACTGTTATTTATTTTTTCTTTAATCTTATTATTTCTAAATTTGCTAATATGGTATGTGAATATTTGAAATGATCTTTTCATATATATGGAATTTCCAACATATTATTGTTTTGGAATATCCTAAAAACATACCGGTGCATTAGTAATAGATAATAGAAATATCGATGGATATACAAGCTCCTTCTAATCAAAGAAGTGACAGCAACTTTGCCCACTATGAGAAGGAAGGCTGCAATTGTGTTAGCGGGTTGACGTAAAAAAACAAACTGCTTTGAAAAAGTGCAAAAAGAATTGCGAAACAACAGGAGTAGCATATACTAAGATCGAGTTTTTCCTTCGTAGATCGACAACGCGTCTCGAAGACTAGGCGGCAAAGTGCTCTAGATTTGAAAACTTTTTCTGCTTACCCATCTTCTTTTCGCACTAGCACAAAAAGCTTACCCATTGTGCACTTTAAGAATCTTTACTTTTTCCTACCCTTCAATTGTCGGTACAATTAAATTGCGATTGAAAGGGTATCTCTTGTCGAAGGTAATAACAAAAATAAATACTTACATTTAAAAATGCTAGAAATTAAAAAATTATTTACAATTAGCGGTAAATAATAAAGTTGATGGATGGAAAGAAAATTAAGAAACAAGTGCAAAAATCAATTGCGCTTGCTGATGAAATCATGTAAATGATAAGAAGAATTTTATATTAAAAAATAAAATAACTAGTGTAGAAAATTTATATATTTTTAAGTCTTATAAAGAATTAGTAGTCTCAATGTGTACTTCGTTAAAATGAAATAAGTGAGAAATATTCAAACGAGATAAAGTAAGTTATTAACGTAGATTTAATATTATAGGAAAGAAACTTGTTGTTTTATTCACATAGCTCACACAATATAGATTAATTTTTCAAGAATAACATACTACAAAAATAAGATGAGTGATATACGAGGTGTGTTCAAAAAATAACGAGAATTTTCGATTTATGAAAAAAATATTTATTTATTCATCAATATCTATAATCTCGACCCCTCGAATATAATGCGCTTGTGCCAACGCTTTTTTCCAATCCTCGAAACACTTTTGAAACTCGATCTTTGTAATAGCTTTTAGCTCTTTCAGCGATTTGCTTTTAACGTCATCTATACTTGTAAAACGACGGCCTTTTCATGTTCTCTTTATTTTTGGAAATAGAAAAAAGTCACGTGGAGCCATATCTGGCAAATATGGAGGCTGAAGCATCGTTGTAGTTTTGTTTTTGGCCAACAAATCAGGAACAAGCAATGAAGTGTGAGCAGGTGCATTATCGTAATGAAAAAGCCATGAATTGTTTTGCCACAAATCCGGGCGTTTTTTCGGATTGCTTCACGCAAACGGCGTTAAACTTGTAGGTAGTACTCCTTATTGATAGATTGACCATGTGGCAAAAATTCATGATGCACTGTCCCATCAAAATCGAAGAACACAGTGAGTTATAACCTTCACGTTCGACCGCACTTGTCGAGCATTTTTCGATCTTGGCAATCCAGAATGCCTCCACTGGGACGATTGAGCCTTAGTTTCAACATCATATCCGTAAACCCATGTTTCGTCACCTATTCGAACACGTTTTAATACTTCTACATTGTTATTAAATTCATTTAGCGACCCCTGATACGGGCGGACTCTTCAAACCCGCGAAATTTAAAAATTCTCGTTACTTTTGGACCACACCTAGTACATAAAATAAATTAAAAATAATAAGTAAAGTTTAACTTATAAAATAATACTTTCTTACTTATAATAATACTTCTTTCTTACAATATTTTGCTGGTTGGCATTTCCTTTTTTGAAATAGTCAGTAAATGATTTGTTTGTCTAAAACATTTAAAAGTAATAATAATATTTTTTTAAATACTAATAATTTTATATAAGACATATAATATAAATAGTAGTTATAAATAAATAATTTACTTATTGCTTGCAAAGGATGGAAATCGAATACAGAAACGTAGTATAAAATGAAAATCTTCATTTATTTACATTGCTCATGCAAAATCTATTTAATTTAAAAATCATTAACTTATTGTAACTACTAATAAGAATAACCACTAACAGTTTCTTAATTTAGGTTTGTTAGTTTGTTCAAATTAAAACTATATAAAGATTAGATGATTATTTTAGATTATTTCTTAATTTATTTATACCTATCTAATAAGAAAAGTCTATTTTTTGATGCTTTTATTATGATCTAGGATGGAGATGTCATTTTCCTTTTGTTTTCTTAATAATGCATGATAAATTCTAGAATAAAGCCTCTATATTTAGCTACAGGAGATTTAAAAAAGAGTTTCATTAAAGAAGTGTACTTCGATCTCATGTAGACCAGATGTAGAAAAGTGTGCGGATTTAGGATATTGCCAAACATATTATATTTAACAATAAATTGTTAACAAATATTTTTTAAATTTAAATTTTCCCTAAAACATCGTTATGTGCATTAATTTCCTTATATTTCTGTACAATATGTTTATTTCTGCACAATATTTTTAAATATGCTGCTTGTGGGCTTTTTTTTCTTCATTAATTTATAATTAATAATCTGCTTGAAGCTCTTGATTTGCTCCAGATAATAATGACCTCCACAATTTAGCACAGATTTTATATTCTTTCTTGAAATACGAAAATTGTTCTATTCACTGATACAGTTTTCAAACTTCTGAAAATAAGATCTAATCTATTACTAACGAATTTTTTCGTATTTATTTCTTAAATTAATAGAATAAAATAGCGCGTTGTAACAAATATTAAAAAATCACGAAAGGTTCTCTACGTTTACCGTCTGCAACTGATTTTCTCTAAATTTTTCACAGGATTATTTGTCTTTACTATTCGTCTGCATCGCTTGGACTTTTACAATTCCTTTAAAGTCCACGTCGAACCAGCCAGCTTTGAAATATCTAAAAATAACAGAATTTTATCCAGAACACGTGCGGGTAACACGGCAATCGTTGACACGTGTTTGTAAACCTGAAAATTAATACTCGAATATGACAGAGCTATAAAACGAGAGCTGTTGAATCGAACGATTTTTAGCCACTCGCTTTCCTCCTCCCGCTCGAAAATCAACCGGCGGGAAATGAGGCCGGTGCGACATAGCCCCCCGGCGCCACCCGTGTCGCCGCCGCGCCGAGCGCCGGTCGTCCGTCGCGGGCGCGCGACGCACGCGTGACAACCCCGGTCGCGTAAATATTTTACGATCGTCTGAGTGCCCCTAAATTCTTCGTTATCGGCGAATCGCGCGGCGCGAGCGCGCTACTACATAAGGCGCGCGCTCGCCGAAAGCGAAAGGGCAAATTTACAGCTCGCCCCGAGCCGTATCTCAGAAAATTCAATACGCTTTTCTTGGGAGTATCGCGCATGCGGGGCGCGCGCGCTCGCCCCGCGCCCGGCAGACTGTCGTTACAATCCTCTGACTATATCTTTATCGTATGTATGTATATATGTGCGAATGTCCTCGACTTTTATACCTTTCTCTATCGCATTGCTCGTGGATTATAGGTGCCAAAGGAAAGGCGCGATTGTTCATAAAGTATCGCGTTGTGCGCACTTTATTCTAAAAATTGTTCAATCTAGTTTCAATAAATCATTTAACAAGATATTTTCAGGTGAAACATAAGCTCGCCTTTTCTTAAACTTCCACTTAGTCGGAAGAGGAAAATTAGGGTTTTTTTAAGAATGTTTTCTCAATAGAAACAAATATATTTTGTCATAAGAAGATCGTACTGATATTAATATTATTTCATCCCAAATTATACATTAGCCCCCGAGGAACATCAAATGGCTGGGTCAAAAGGATCATAACGGATGAGGAAACATAGGTTTATGTTGATAATATCGAAACAAAAACTCAGTTACTCAAGTGAAGGCATTCTGAATCGCCAAAACCAAAGAAACCGCGAAAAGTTTGAAGATTTTGTTATCTATCGGTTCCATGAAGGAAAAACGGTCGGGATTTGTGGTCAAGCCATTCAAGCCTGCTGCATCACGATAATTTTCCACAATTGTCGGACAAACACTGAATCACTAAAAAAATGTAAGACTATGCCAGAAACTGTTTATGAGCAATACATCAAGGATTCGATAAGTACTGGCACATGTGTGAGACATCTAAAAGAGACAATTAAACAAATAGCTCCCTCCATGAAATTTACCTAATCTGCGAATCTACTTCATCGAACTTTTCAAGGCGCTTCAGTTTTTCATCAGAGGATCAATCACTGAAAAAAATTTTGTACACTCTTATAAGAAGAATATCATAACGCAATAATCCGTGAAGAACAGACATATGCAAAGAAGTAAAAATAAGAGAGTAAAAAATATACAAAAAAAAAACAAACTGATAATAAAATTAAACTTTGAAATTACTAATGTACACACAGCGAATATTTACAAATACATTAAAAATTAACAGACCATACCCCATACAAATATTCTTGTGAATTGGCAACTGCTTTCGTTTTCTTTCGATTAATTCTTAGCCAATTAATTTTGCTCGCATACTCGTGAACGTTGCGTGGAACGAGAAGCGGAGAGCATCATTGTGTATCGAGAAATCAGGAGGAATCAAAATCCCACAATCGCACATCAGACGCCCCGCAGTCGAGGCGATCTCTCGTCATGTGACAATTCGCCGACTCGCATTGTATACCAGGGTTATAATTTCGATTGCATAAGCGCACGCATCAGTTGCATAAGTTCGCCAGCAGGGACAATATATACATATATACTATAGGATGAAGGGATGCGAAGCGCACGCTCCCGTGCACTGCAGCGGACTTCGTCATGTCAAATTTCACGCCCGTGGTAACAAGACAAACCGCATAACGCGCGCACATACATCTATAATACCGCGGGCCCATTCGTGCTGCAGTGTAATTAATTTTTTCTCCTCGTCAAGCGACCCGCAGTGGCGGTTTCCCATTTGCGCGCTCTTACAAGCTATTCGGATTTCTTTTTTATCCGGCGCCTCGCAATCGCTATTATAATTTGCTCTCCAAGTCAAATGCATATTATATATTATTGATATCAAGGATCTCATATCGTGAACGAGCGCTGCCATATGACATTACACGATAGGCATCAGTCGTTAAAATTCCTTGATGTAGTGCGTCGGGTATGTATGCTGTCGCGTTTGTTTTGACAATTACTCTATGCATAGGGAATGCCGATATTGGTTGTCAAAATATAAAACTATCAATGCCGTATGCGAATCTGGTTATTAATTGAAATCGATTTTTTATGAACGAGACATTGTGATCAAAATTCTGAGGTAAAAACACGTACAATGTCTTTTTTGCAAATAAATATACACTTGCAACTCAGACCAACTGATCTATTTGACAATAATAAAAGGTTCGGTGTTGGATTGGACAAATATAGATTTTGGAGCGAAATTTCATGCAATGACACTGAAAAATTAATAATAAAATGTATATTATTCAATCTGACTTTTATGGGCATAAAAATTCTCCACCAAGTACAGAAAAAAGCGATTAAAATAAGTTACTATTATTGACTAAAATTAATATGCGAACATGTTGCGAATTATACTTTTAATAAAAATAGCAGCATTGTTTTAATATTTTTCACGTGTGTCTTCGTTTTTAATTCGCATATATAGAGTCCAGTTTTCATCTATAGATCCAATTTTCTCATTGCTAAGGCATGATAGGAAAAAATGTTGCAAACAAAAACTGTTTAGGACATAGTAAATCATGTTTTGATTGATTCCTTGAAATACTTGAATGTAACTCGAAATATTGAAAGAGGCGTTATTATAGTATATACCTATATAAACTACATAAATAAATGTTAATATAAAATATTTCTTTTATCAAAAATTCTGTTTACTGATAATATTTATCAGATTTAATTGCAAACAGAACTCGATTGTAATACCTTTTATAATAATGTATTACATTTAAAATGTTTGTTTAAATAGATTTTTCAATAATGCAGTTTACAAAATTACAGATTTCAAATTTCAAATATACTTAAAGTAATAATTAATATTTTAAAAAATATATTTTTTAAATACTGCATAATCGATATCATTCAGAATTGTTAGAATGATGTGTGATCTGTATTTTAAAATTAATTTTATGTTTAGTTACGTAGAAAATATGTAAGCATTGTGTTACCGAACCCTTTAAATTATTAAACGTTAGTTATAAGAATTTTTGTTTCCAATAAGTACAAATAAAATAAAAATATAATACCTTTAATTTATTATTGTTTTTTATGAATTATATATATATATATATATATATATATATATAATATATATATATATATTCGTAGTCTCAAACAGATATTAAAACCATTGCGAAGAGGAAATTTAAATGTCCTACGGTCATTTAAATCATAAATTTAAATGAAAGCATTCTTTTGTTTTTCTATTATGTTTATACATTTTAAATATAGGTTAAGGAATTAAATTAATAGGGTATTTTAATGCAGTTCCGAATTTATTCATTTAGATTTAATGTATATAATTCTAATAAATGCGTTGGAAATTATATGAAAAGTTTATTTATTAATTATATTAATAAAAATTTTTAAAAATAAATAAATAATAGACTATATTAAGTATCCATAGAGATTTAAAAATAAAAGATGAATGTAAACAAAAATATAGGATGTCAAATGTTAGCATATGAAATTTCTCGATCTTCTAGAAATGAAGAAAACAAAAGAAGATGATTAATTTAAATTAATTAGTTATAAATAAATAATGTTATTAAAAACAAAAAAGAAAAAAATTGTATTTGTTAAAATATTATACTGTCAAATGTTTATACAGAAAAACAGTGGATAATTTCGAAACTGTTTAGTGTCGTTCCTGGAAAACTAAAGGTTTTCGAAAGCTGTAGTTTTGAAAGCATGTTTTTACTTGGCGAAAAATCTGGAAATTTTCGAAAGCTGAAAACTCTATAAAATTATAAAGATAAAAACACCAACTTTACAAAGATAGAGAAAGATTCCATTAAGGTTTGCAATATTCCGGGCCGTAAGGCTGCGAAGTGAAGCGTCTCGAAAGTTCAAATGCAGCTTTCAATTATTTCGAAAACGCTTGAAATCAAGAGAGGGGGCAAACTATAAAAGCGTGAGCGCAATACATGGGTTCTCTTTTCCACTGGCCTTCTATTAGGTATTTTTAATAAACAATCAATTTTTTGGAAATTTCATAACAGTTGATTATTTAAAGATTCCATTTAGTCAAGAACACATTGTAAGATAGCTTTACAGAAAGAGAATAATTTAGGATTTATATAAATACTATTTTAATGATAGTTGTTTTAAAAAAAATTTTTCTGAATGGTGTAACTTAAGTTTCTTCGTTATTTAAATTAATGCCGTTAAACTTGCAGTAATGATGAATCATTTTGACTCTTAAATTAAAGTTTTTATGAGATAAATTTAATAAATACTGTAATAAAATAAAAATAAAACTACTTTACAATGATTTACTCTATTCACTATGCAAGTTCCTTGTACTTCTTATAATATAATCTATTTCAAATTACTGTAAAATCGATTAAAATCTTTATTAGTTTACTTTAGATTAATCGATGTAGTAAAAATTAGTAATTTTATGACAAATAATGCATGAATAAAAAATTACTTAATTATAATTCAACATATGACTTAAACAATCTACATACAAAATGAACAAAGAAAGTAAAAAATATTTTCCATTCCTCGAACTAGTAGTAACATGTGAAAATTCAAATTTCATCGAATTCACTCTGAGCATCTGCGTTCCCGGTGTCCAAAGAAGGACTGCCAGTGTCCTACTGAAAAATCCACGTTGGTAAACTTGGTACAAACACTCTTCTTAACATAAAGGGATTATTAAATACTCTTCGTATAGACAACCAACAAAAACTTCTTATTGTACTTACTATTTCAAGTCTATATATACGTTTATATCATAAAACGTAAGAGGAAATCGTACTATAATTTAGATTTTTATTTTTACATGCTTTCTTACGAAATAAAAAGTTTTATACTGACGATCTGCACGAAGCAGATTTCTTTTTCATGAATTGTTCTTAAATATGTGTTTCAATGAATTCATCTATAGCATATGAAAATTGACAAAGTGATATCTTTACGAACTTTAATCCAGCATTTTATTTGACTATTTTTAATACGAGTATAGATTTAACGAATTCATACAGTATTTTATTACTGATTTGTCTTAGTTTCTCTCTGTTTGTTTATAATTAATTTATTTGTATTATTTCTGTGTAAGTCCGCATGCCTTATTTAGTTGAAAATATATGAAACAAAAGGTATGTTCCTTAACAAATTATTCTTAACATATATTTTAGAAAATTATAAATTGACCTTAAATGAAATCATTAAAAAAACTTAAGTCGCTTTTAAAAAGCTTTACATATTGTGGTTTTATGAATACTATTTTTTTTATGTCATTTAACGTCGCTCTATTTATGCTTCCAAATACCGGTGCTAAACAGCGACGGATGTCTGCGATGAGTTTATAATAAACAAAGCACACGTAAATTATTACAGCGGTGCCTGCGTCAATCGGCCGAGACCGGGATTTAAACTCGGATCGCCAAGTTACTAGTCGTTCGCCCTAGCGATCGAGCCATCGTAAGGCTCATAAATACTATTTTAAATCATGTACTTTAATTTAATTTATAATAAAAATGCAAAATTTAATCGCTTTTATTTTTGTAAAACATAATTTAATTTAATATTCGTTTATTCGTATTTAAAGAAAAATTCGCCTATACCGAAATTAATAGCTAACATAATCGAGTCGGATTTTAGAGTTATGTTTTGTAAACAATGCATAAGAAATAAACTCTTTAGTATCGAAATGTCTACTAATAATCAAAAAATCAAATAATACAGTCGCGTTTCCTCTACTTGTTGGTTATAATGATGCACAGTGCTTTTCCCAAACGAGCCAATCGGAATATGCGCGCAGTCTACGTTAATACGCAGAATACGTTATCCGAATCTGTCATTAAATCTCGTTCTAGCCAATGTAAAACATTTAACGCGTTACCGAAACTAACGGAGTCTGGAATTTCGTGTCGGATACTCAGTTTAATGTTACGATCAAACGAATTTCCATAAAACTTTATTTTAATAATAGGTTTTATTTTAATACAGAACAATTCGACTGCATTCATTAATTTTTGTTATAAAATATGATTGTTTCGTATTGGCTTTTTCGTATCTATTTTTGCTTTTATTTTAAAATGTATATTTGCCCGACTAAATTTTTGCCGCAATATCTTGATGATAAATTTAGATCTTAGGCTACATAATGAATTTTTATCCACATTTAACATATATTATATAATTATATTGAATTAAAAAATAATAATGTTAAAACTAAATTACTTAATTTAGAAAGTAAAGTACAAAAATGTACATTCTGAAAAGATACTTATTAGAGATTGAACAATATTCGAATAAAAAAATTTTTGCAGTTCTTCAAATATTTAAAATACCCTTTTAAAACAGGAGTTGCAATTTATCCATGAGATAAATTAAATAATCTTTATAAAATATTAAACAAATTATACCTGTCTCTATTGATTTGTAAAATTACTACTAAAGTCTCGATAAAATTATTTAACTCAATCGTCGTAGCTTTCTTTTGCTGAATTTCCGTTGTTGAACTAGCGATAAGCTTAAGGGTCCCATAAACAAGCATGCACAGGAGAACAAGCACATCGGGAAATTTGCACTGTGCGCAAAGTTCAAATGCGACGGCTGGGAGCAATTTCGCATAAACACGAAAATGCTTCCGAAGGCACGACTGTCTGTGAATTAATTTTGCGCAGTCCAGTCATTGTTCAATTAATACAGCCTTCGACAAAAAGTTTTCAGTTATTCAAGCGGCTGCGAATTATATTCAAACGTGCAATTGGAAATGCAGTAATGAACTTTTAGTTCTACTTTTCTTTTAGCTGCAAAATATCACTTATACAACTGTCAGTTGTCTATACAATTGCATATTGGTTATATTTAATCGAAATTTTTGTTGATTTTTTAAATTAATGAAATTCTCCTCCGGGCATGTGTACAGTACATTCTGAAATAATGCAATAATGAATTGTTTTTACGAAGCTTTAAAATTAAATGCCTCATCCACTAGAAATCTCTACAATAATACAAGTATCTTAAGAGTATATTAGTGTATTTTTTTACGATAAAAATATTTACAAACTTGTCACATTTAACACTGATAATCTTATATAAAAAGAAGAAAAATCACATCGGCATGATCTGATATTATTTCATCGACTTCTGATATCTTGAAGGCAGTAATAGTCACAATAAGTAATAAATTCTTTTCCATAAATTTCTTATACACTACAAAATCGATGTTTAAATTAAGAAGATTAAGGGACAATTTATCAAATGAAAACTGGAATAAAAAATAATAATAGCAATCTATAGGGCGAGATTGAATGAACAGAGATCTTTAGATTGTTCAAATTAATTAATGGTTTATGCAATTAGTAAAAGTTAACCTGATATTTGAGATGAATTTTTATTCAGAAATAAATTTATAATGAGCAGAGTTTAGCTGAGATGCTAAAGGTATCGGTTTGTTTACGACTACCTAAATGCCGAGCTTCGTTTTCTAAGTGGAAGTTATTCGTGAGTTCGAGTTTTATTCCACATATAATCTTTTTCGAAGATACTTTACAAATAATAACGCAACATGAGCTCCGTCTAGCGAATGGTGCTCTTATGAAAGGGTGTCTTTATGGAAGGGCTGTACAACTAAGTTGCATATCACAGCTGATTTCAATAATTAAATAAATCTACAATATACATATATATATATATAGAATATTTTTTAAGAAAAATGATTGAATTCAGTTTTTAACTTTAAGAAATGTAAAGTAACCATAGAAGTTTGCCCATAAAAATTTTCAATTTGGACTACGTATAACTTTACTCAATTTTATTACTGTAGATTACCGAACCATTGAATATTTTTAGTTTTTAATATGTGTAATTTTACGAATTTTAATATGTGGCTTCTACGTAATTAAGTTTTAAAACGTCAACAAAATCAAGCCATGCACGCATTAAGCCGGCTTAAGAGACTACGTTATTTTTTATTTTCAATTGGACGGAAAGTACTTGTACAACTCTTCAATCGTTTTCAAAATCCACGATAAATATTTAGCCACAATTAAAAAAACTGTTGGAATGTTCAACGACAGTCCATCATCATAAGTTACTATAAAGGAAATGGAGAATGTAACCACACTACCCGAGTTTTATTACAGCTTTTGAAAAGGACTTTGATCATCGAAAACAACGGGGTCAATCAACAATCAGTCTCTTTATCAATTCAGTTCGTGTGTAATCTTCTTATAATGTAATCATGTAGAATATCACTGTTGAAATCTTTATGCGTGTTTTAATAATACATCGTATATCCAGATATAATATAAATATTTCTAATATTTTTACATAGCTTTTAACAATTTAATAACAATTTGAAATGAAACATATTCCAAAACTACTATGTTTGAAAATACTGATCTGAAGAATTCTATATTTGCCGTCTAGACATCTTTATGTCTAATTTACACTTAATTTGATAAATAAATTATGAAAGAGAAAAATTCAAACAATAAACATGCAAAACCAGATCTGAGCGGTTCATGTGTCTATATATATCATTCTCATATATAAATGAAATCTCCGTACTTATTTCGATCACTTCCAGCAATATTACTACTACAAATGATAAATTATAATATTAAATGTATCAATTAATGAGATTTTAAAAGCATGCCATTTATTTAATAATAAGAGATACCAATTTGAATCTAATTAAACAGATCAAAATATTACGATTTTGATATCATGATTTTATATAAATATTTGTCAATTTTATTAAATACCAGCTTCTTAAATATTGATTAAGTTGAAGAGAAGAAAGTGATTGTTTTCTTTTAATACTTGCTCAACTGTAAATATGAGTTTTTCAGGCGAATTGTATATTTATTACTTGTTATTCTTTAATTAGTATTATTTAATACTATTTCGAATCATCTTGATTTCGAATATTTTCAAGACCAAAATATCTTAGTGCTAATAGAGTACTTGCGTGACTGTGTAAATCACAGTCACTAATTCAGTCAGGCACAGACAGTGCTGGAAGAATATTATCTTGACACTCTCTACGAGATCGGTTTTTCTTCCAATTAACAAAGTTCAAGAGTTGCGAATATGATGTTTTAATTCACAGTGTATGTTCGATATATTATAAGACTTTTAAACTGTTTATCACATATATATTCTACTGTAAAAACAATTAAGAATAAAGACAAATAATAATAAGCACAAAGAAATCTAGAATGGAAATGTTTTTAGTGCTTCACCAATATCAAGACCAGGACCAGATTTAATAAAATATCGACCTGGTGTTAAATAAGTATCGTCAATTTTGACATCGGGATCGCTATTAGCAGTGGCTCACCAATAACAAGACCAAGATCAGATTTAGTGAAATATCCCCTTGCATCATGGTACAAAATGTATCATTGAACAAAACCAAGATCATAATTTAATTGACGATACTTATTCGACACCAAGACAATATTTATATTAAATCTGGTCTTGGTCTTGGTATTAGTGAAGCACTAAATGTTTTAACTTTAAATTAATATATATTCTATAATTGATGATCAATAAATAATAAATAATAATGACAACTGATTAAAATACATTGATCTGCTCTTCAAAATTTTATCCATGAAGACTTCTATATCGATTATGGGGTTAACTTTTACATCAGTAGTCATTTAACTTTACTATCAAAAAACTAGCTTTTAAGCATTGTCAACTTCAATAATTAATATCTCCTAAGCGTGCACTTTACAGAATCTTACGTACTCCAAAGTTCGATTTGGTTAGATGACCTCGCTTTACTTGAGAAAGCATAATTGTTCTTCATAAACATTTATTTTTGATTTAATCTAAATGCAAACGTTTTAAAGATACAATTACTATTACAATACTATTCAATTACTATTACTATTAGAATATAAAACATTAATTAATATTAATAATATTACTTTTTAATAACATTGGATTTTTTATTTAATATGTTATTTTTATAATTGATTCAAGTAAATTAGTATACCAAGAATTTTAATAATAATTTATGTTTACACTTTTGTATACTTTTTTTAATTTATAACTTATGTTACACATGTTACATAAGTTTTTGTAAAATACCTATAGAGCTGTACGTGAAACTACGCAATAAAATATATCATAAATTGAACAAAGTTTAATAAATCATAAAGCCATAAAATAAAAATGGAGTGTTTCAAATTTCTTACGATAAAAAGTACCCTTTTTGTCCACTCTACCAGAATCTTTGTACACACGAACAGCATTTTTTCGTCGTGTAAAAGGCTATGTAGGTGTATAACCACTGGTTTCATTTATTTTCAACTAAATTTCCAATTTTAATGGTTGTAGATATTATCAACTAGTAGAATAAACAGCCCACCTTGTTTGAAATTAAATTTTAATTAGGTCACTCTTAATGGCTAGTAAGGCGAAAAAATTCTCTGAGGTACACTGTATTATATTTCCGTTTAAGGTAATATAAATTTCTAAATTTTTTATTTTTTTTTTTTTTAATGCGGTAATATCACATATTTTTACAATACTACATTATTCATTACTATAGCAATCAAAAATCGAAAGTATGATTGTTCGCTTCTAATTATATTTATAGATTTAATAAAATGGTGATAAATATTTTTTGTGAAAAGTTGTGGTCTGATAAATTTTCAAATAATTTCTGACTATAACTCATGTTTGCGTTGTAAAATATTAAAAGTTAAATCGTCTAATTATTTTTAAATTTCGACCATTCTATATTTTTTATTTCAATTCTTTTTTACTGCTTCAATTGTTAAAATAATTAATTTGACCATTATTTTGCCTATTTTTATTCTAACATCTATCAAATTCTAATATCTATCACACAAATTTTTTTAAATCATAGAAAAAGTATTTCTGTTGAAATCGTAGAAAAAATATCTCCAAACATATTGAGATTTGAATATAACTTTTTTATCTATTTTATAATTAGCAATTTGAATTATTGTACATCTTAATATATAGAACAAAAATTAATTAATTAAAAATGATATATTTTAGTAATAGGATGCTAACCAAAGTTTTTTTTGTTATGCATATTATAGTAAATTCAAATGATTAATGATTATTAATTATGCATACTAAAGTTTTTTTTAATTGATTGGAAATAAGAGAAATATTTTAATAATACTTAACTCATGGTTATATAATAAATTGATGTAATTAAATTATGAATTTTGATGGTTAGTCGATGAAAAATCTAATATTGATGACATCTAGTACGGGTGAACTGAAACCACTAAGATAACAGTATCACCCGATGGTAATATGCTCCGTGTACATACGGTTTAATACCGATATAATGCTGGTTTATCATTTATTGTATATACGAATTTCTGTTATATCGTCGATGATAATATCCCCAGATAACATCGCGCCGGCGTATTGTCGGCAACGCTTAGCATACTTTAACACATTATAGACGTGCGTCACTACAATTATCACCACGTTCAACAAAAATTCTACTTACATCGACCGGAAGAAAGCAATGATACACTTTTATCAATCTACTGTCTTTTTTATCAACGAATAGAATATAATAATAATAATAGTCATACTGCCCTCACTTCCACTCATCTCCGTAAATTTTCTAATACAGAACTGAAATATAAAAATCAAAATTAATTTTGACAGAAAACGGAAATGTAACCCTTCCCTTCTTTAAAAATTTCTGCAATGACACAGCCCAATGTCTCGAGACGCTCAAAATTCTCTTTAAATCACTCAGAATTGATTTCTTAATTAATTTTTTTATTTAATTTACTTTACTAACAAAACTAACATATTTAATATTTCAGATTTTATATTTCATATTCTAGGGGACTGTTTATAAATAAGAATAGTCCAACAGTCGTTATCATTATATTATTTTATTAAAAAGACCTCGAAAAAGACTGTAAGATCGATAGTATATAATGAATTGCTTTACTCTCTATATACATGGACTAGGAAAAAAGAAAGTTCTCTGCAAGTATTGCTTATGTATTGTCACAGGCTATAAATAGTATTATCCATAAAGGATGGTAATTAGATTTCATGACTTAGACATATAGACAATTTAAGAAATTTCTAAGGGTATCGAAGCCCGTAGAAAGGCTCTCTTAGAAAAATTTAGTAACCATATTTTCGCTTATAGTCCCCTGTACGATTCATTAAAAGGGTTAAATTCAATTTACTGCATATATATATATATATATATATATATATATATATATATATATATACCCTAAAGATGTACTTTGTTATATATTATGTATAATGAAGACTGTTTGTTTATCTCCAGAATGTTAATAAGTATTTTTTATATAATTACTAATAATATAACTATTGAAGTATTGCGAAAAAAATGAAACTGCGATGTAAAAAAAGAGAATTGATGAGTCATAAATTTAATGTTAAAAATATTAGATTAATATTAGCTAAGCTATTCCTTTTAAGCTATATCTAAATCCTTAACAAGATTTTCTTTTTTACATATAATACAAAAATTTTAGTACGAGGGTGGTCCCAGAATTACCTGGCACACTCTATAAAGCATATGTCTTAAGTTTGAAGACGCGATGATGTTTAATATTTGTTTGACAGCCATCAATAGTGAACGTTCTCAATGAATTCGTAAACATGGATTGTAAAACATTTGTACAATACTTTTATTTGAAAGGTCTCAGCGCAACCAATATAAAAGCTGAACTAGACTCTACTCTCGGTGAGACTGTTCCTTCGTTTGCAACAGTAAAATATTGGGTATCAGAATTGAAATGAGGCCGTATGAGCTGCCAAGACGAGCATCGCAATGGTCGACCAAACGAGGTGACGACTCCAGGAATGTTGAAGAAAATCCAAAAAGCGGTAGTGGATGATTGTCGGCTGAAAGTACGTCAGATAGCAGACATGGTAGACATTTCAAAAAGTGCGGTACATCGCATATTAACTGAAAATTTGCAGATGACAAAGCTGTGCGCAAGATTGGTGCCACGTTTGCTCACAATGGAACAAAAACAGCGTCGTGAAGATGTTTCAGTTGAGTGTTTGGCAATGTTTCGTAAAAATAAAGAATTTTTGCGCCGTTTCATAACCATGGATGAAACATGGTCCACCACTTTACACCCGAAACAAAAGAGCAATCAAAACAACGGACTCAAAAAGGAGAACCGGCTCAAAAGAAGACAAAGACCGTTCCATCTGCAGGCAAGGTTATGGCGTCGGTTTTTTGGGATGCGTGTGGGATAATGTTCATTGTCTATCTTGAAAAAGGAAAAACTATGGTTTTTCGATTTACGAAAAACAGCGAGTATTATTCGAACTTATCGCAACGTTTGAGCTAAAAAATCAAGCGAAAACGGCCGCATTTGGCTAAAAAGAAAGTGTTGTTCCATCAAGACAATGCATCAGCTCACATATCTATTATTGCAATCGCCAAAATTAATGAATTAAAGTTTGAATTGCTACCTCATGCACCATATTTGCCAGATTTCGCTCTCTCGGATTATTTTCTGTTCCCAGACTTAAAAAAATGGGTCGCTGGTCAAAGATTTTCCAACAATGAAGAGGTGATGTCGGCAATTAATGGCTATAATGAGGAGCTTGACAATTCTTATTAAAAAAAGCGTATCGAACTTATTGAACATCTCTAGGAAAAGTGTATGGAGCTGAAAGGAGATTATGTTAAAAAATAAATATATGTTTTTCCAAAAATGTTGAGTTTTAATTGTTGGGCCAGGTACTGCTGGGACTACCCTCGTATATAGAGCAATTGACACCAACAATCAATTATGCGGCAGGACTATTCCAATTATTGCGAACAATTTCGCAAATTTTTGCTTGGTGAGTTACTCTTTTAAAAAATGTAATTTATTATCTCTTTAGAAGGCTCTCAAAAAAACTATTAATCAATTAAAAACATTTTCAGATGATAAAAAATGAACTTGAAAATTAAAGTTGGAATCTCATAGAACCATAGAACCCTCGTATGCATAATGTAAGAAATTTATTTGTTACAAACTTTTTTTAGAAAAATAATTTACATAAAAAAAACTCCAGATTTTCCTAATATGACAATCAAATATCATAAGAAAAAATATGTGTGTAATTTAACCTCCATAAGCTACGCACAGCATTCCATGACTAATAAATTAAATACAAAACTTTTATTATTGAGTCACAGATAAAGGAAGCAATAGTTAGTTGGAGTTTATCGTATTTCAAATTTTATAATCACATTTTCAATCCCTGTATTTCGAATATTAATTCTTCGTTTTTACAACTTTCTAAAAGCAGTAATGTTGTAATAAAATAAATATCGTTGTCTTAAAAGGTAAGAAAAAATAAGTATATATATATATATATATATATATATATATATATATATATATATATATATATGTAATATAACAAAAAAAAAACATTTTCGTCATAATATGAAAATTAATGACAATTTTTAGTACAGATAAAAATGTTTATTGAATTTTTATTGCAATTATTATTGCCATATATTTTTTTATTTCTGAATATTTTTATTGGACTAACAATGATTTTTCAATTACATAAAAAACGTTGTAAAATTTTCCCATTTATTAAAAACAATAATTAACAAGAGAGTATGTGTAACTTTTTTTAAGCTGAGTTTCGAAAAAGATGAGTCGTAGTATCCTAATCGGTACACTTTATATACTCATCAAACAATTTATGAGCACTAAAGTTTAGTTTAGGCTTAGAATAATAGCTACTGAAATATATAATGAACATATTAGTACTGTGCGATGATGTAATTAATATTATTAGTATTAATAGCGTTGGAAATTATATTAGTGAGAAAATATTTAAATACTGTAATGAACTACAAATAAAAAATTTATTCGATACTTCTATTGCACCTAGTAAAAATCCAAATATTAACAAAGCATTTTTTTTAATATTAAAGTTTTCGAAGTTTTAATATAATTCATTGCTTCTGCAGATATAAGTACACAATAAAAGTAAAGAAATGCAACAAAAACTCAAATATTAATTGCTAGAAATATTTACATATCTATTTTTTAAGAAAAATATACTACTCTCTGTGATAAATATTGTAATTTACAACAAATATTTTGTTTTATTGCAATATCTTGGAAACTTAGATAAGTGTATACTTTTTTATATAGATCACTGAATATAAATGTTTATTTTTTAATAAAACAAACATGTTTAAAATATTCCTTTAATTTAATTTAAATTCATTGTATAACATTGTTTATTATTTAACAAATGAACATGTAATAACAAATGAAAATGTAACGTATTACAAACGTTACGTCAAAAATGTCACAAAAACCTTTAAGTTTATAAATTCAATTGCATTTAACGCTTTTACAGTCTTCGGTACTACTAATGTTGCTTAATGCAAATTAAGAAGAAATGTAAATTATAAACTTATATAAGAAATAAATTATAAACTTCTTACCTAGTAATATCTAATTAGCTCCGATTCCATATACTTTTTTAAACATATTTTTCCAGTAAATGATTCGCCGACAGAAGACATTGGCAGGTTTATTTTATCGACTAAACAATCATGACGTATTATGATGTATAAACATTCGTGCCCAGAGTAACCCCTAAATATTTAAGCTCTTTCTTAGCCTCAAGTCTGCCACTTTATATTTTATCGGAACCTTATATTTTATATTTTATTAACTATTCATCTTTCCATACACTCAGATCGTAATTTGATTCAGTTTATATTGAGCTAAATGATAGTCGTGTGGGACTATTGCCACTACTACGTGATTGTACGTAGTAAGTCACACATTCGATGACATATTCAGTGTAATTAAACTGTCGTACTGCACTTTCCAAAAATCGGAGCAAAAGGTGGAATTTTCTGTTGCTTTTACTATCATAACATATTCACATTTTATTCTATCAACGTTTCGTATATAAAATCTACAATTTCGAAGATAATCGCACATAATACAAAGGCCTTTCATATCTCTTCCAATTTCGCGGAATGAAGCGCGTTCTCTACGTCGAGAATTTTATCTGTAATACCATTGGCCTGATGATCTCCCAATCCTGGTTTAGACTATGCTATTTATTAGTTACGTTATCACCCTTATAACCGATAGAACTTGCCTAAATCTTTACCATTCGTATGATATTCAACGCTTTGAAGTGTTTGTGTCAGTCTAGATCTTAGAAAAAGTTCAAATAACTCTCATATCATGTAGAATGGCATAGACGTCTAGGAAGAAATCATTTGAGGGCCTTTACTTTTTGAGATAAGACCAATTGAATTGAAACAATTCGTCGTAAACGATCGAATTTGTGGACAGACAATTCATGGTTTTTCACCACGTTAATGCGCCGGTATATTCCAGCATGATTGTGTCTGATTTTTTGGCCAAACACGAAATGAAAGACATCGCTCAGCCACCGTATTCGCCAGATTTGGGACCTGTGACTTTTTCCTCTTTCCGAAACACAAAAAACCGCTTGGGGGAACATACCATGAGTTCATAGTCAATATCGCCAGACAAATTTTTTGCGCCGTAAACAAACAGTTGACAAACACACACTAATGGAGATATGTCACTCAAATTTCATACGGACATCAAAAAAGGTTGTACCAATATACGAAAAAAAGAATTTTACACCGATTCAGTTTACGCGCGGAGTTTAAAAGCACCCGTCCGGGTCAAATTTGACCATATGGTAACCCAGTCTGTAAATGGCAAAACCTTCCTATTTATATTCCTATATATAAAAATATTAATGCATTGTACTAAACTATATTAATGAAATTAATGCTATTAATAACACAAAAAATATTCCTAAAATGTAATGAATCATTGACAATATAGGTATATACATACTTATAGAGAAATATGTAGATAAAGATATATATATATATATATATATATATATATATATATATATATATATATATATAATCTAGAAAAAACAAAATAGTTAACTGTTTTTTGCTGACAATATGACAATATTTTTTCGCGCGCATAATATTAGTGCAAATACTATTTTTTACCTTACGAATAGTTGATTTTCAATTGAAATTATAATCAGTTTTATTTATTTTATTATAATTATGATTTCTAAGTGGAAATTAATTTTTATCGATATATTGCAGCACCCGTGCCTTCTTTAGCGTTGACGAATGACAAATATATATATATATATATATATATATATATATATATATATTCTATATAATTTCTCAATTTTGAAACGTTTTTTAAAAAAAAGAATTTCTTTTGAATTTTTTAACACTATTAACTTATTTATTCAAAGAACAAATGAAAAACTATAAATATATAAATTTAATATATATAAATTTTTAAAATAATTTTTTGTTATCTAAAAAGCAAAATCTGCAGTTCTAAAAATTGTTTGGGCGTTATTCTTAAATTACATTAGTAATTCAGAGGAGGAGAAGTTTTATCATAGTCTACTCATAGTAACGAGAAGCTTACTTAAAAAATTTATATTACTAAATACATAAAAGATTCTCAAAATTATCTGCAAGGATTTCAACCATTCCAAAAAATATTGCAAACAAACATTGTAGACCACATCAAAATACATATTTTTTATTCTATACTATTTTTCTTTACATATGATAGTTGTACTAAAAAACTGTCCAAACATGAACAAAAGCTTTTTTCACTGATGTGCAATTCATAAGATACTTATACAATACATTTATGAAATAGAGTTTGTTACATTTTTTTGGAACGTAAATTATGAATTTCATTGTGAAATAAAGTGCAAATGGCTGATGAAATCAAAGGATCGTTATTATTAAGAATATTAATTTTGATGCCTTGCCATGTACTATCGTAGAATATTTGTAATCTACATAGACTGATAATAAAAATAAATATTAAAATTTGTGATTATTTTCTTTAATTGTTTTGAAAATGAATAATTAAGTTTTATAGGTAGTTAAAAATTATATTTTCATGATTTTGAAAAGATGTGTAATTTTTTGGTGGTTTAATTGTGGTATAAAGAAAAAACTGAGGAAGACCCATCATAATAAAACAGCTGTATGCAGACGATGCTATGGCAGCTTTTCCGTATTTTCCAGCATAATAATATTTTTTAGTCTAATAACTTTCTGAGTCCAATATACGACTTTGGGCATTCCTTTCAGCATTTTTAGAGAATTCATTTAAAAACGTAATTCCTTTAATTTTTACTGCAACTTCAACGAAATCATTAGGTTATATATATATATATATATATATATATATATATATATATATATATATATATATATTAATAAATCCATAAAAAACTAAGCTATAAAGCTTAGCACTATTATATTAATAATTGTTATATATTTTACATATTACAAATAAAAGAACTATTAATTCGAGGTTTTACTGCTTTTTGATTAGAATAGTGTGCGTACGTGCGTGCATAGATGTGTGTATGTGTGTTTGTGTCTGTATGTATATACATTAAGTTCAAGCAGATTTTAGTTAATTTACCTCCTCACTGTAAGTATTACTCCGTTATACAAATTTTCTAAATATAAAATTCTAATGTAAATCTCCTAAAA
Organism: Sycobia sp. Sy_11; assembly: GCA_018907035.1. Taxonomy (NCBI): domain Eukaryota; kingdom Metazoa; phylum Arthropoda; class Insecta; order Hymenoptera; family Epichrysomallidae; genus Sycobia; species Sycobia sp. Sy_11. Next base: position 2,258,891 of record JACCIC010000018.1, on the reverse strand, counting down.
ATATATATAATGATATATATAAACTATATAAATATAATAAAATAAAAATATAAAAAGATATATAAACTTGAATTAATTAAAAAATGAGATTAAAAATATTACTTATTTTCAAATATTTGTTCTATATATTTAATTTACATCTAAGTACGGTACATCTAGAACATTTACAAAACACATCGTTTTATTCAAAATCTTATCATTAAATTTTCCAAAAGGGATGGTCTCGACTCGGATAAAAAGGCACCTGATTTTTAATTCCATTTTGAAGTTAAATATTAACCTCATCTATTAAATAATTATTTAATTTTTATCAAAGCTGAAATTTATTACCCATTAAAATCTTAAAGCTACTCTACATAATCAATAATTACGTTTAATGAAACAGATTTTAATAAAAAAATATAACAGAAATATGTTTACATCAGTGTTTCTTCAGATGATGAAGTGAAATTATGGTGTTTTAGGGTGAAGCCTAGAAAATAGTTACTCTTTGTATATTTCAAATTTTTTAAATATTCTTTTCCTTCACCAAACACATTTTTTCACATTCTCACTATTTAGCCACTTGATCAATTGATCAAAACCGAAATGGTTCGAAACGTCGGGCATCAAAGGTAAATTTAATTTTAGGTGATTAGGACAGTTATGTTATCCATTAATAACACAATATATAGATTAATCTATTTTACTTTTCTTTGTAATTTTTAATTTAATTTAATTTTGCTCTTTTTTTGTAATAATCTCTATTGCAGATTGGGGGGAAATTCTAAACAAAGATAGTCTAACTGTCATTATATTAGTATAGTAGAGTATTGTATAAAAACAGTAAGACCAATTAAAATATTTATTTAGTTCAACATGTCTTTACGTTGAATAAATTTTCTCCTTTTTATATATTTATAAATAATTTTGTTTTCAAATAAATCAGAAGATATAGATTGTGGATAATAAGATAAATATTTCCATTCAATTTTATCATTTGTTACATGCACATAGTGAAGATTGACGTGTATATCACACGAGGAGTTCCCGGGTTTCCTAGCGTGTTTCTCCTACTGTAAAGTACAGAATGAAGTTCTTTATGCCATTAACTATGCTGATTTTGGCCATGTCCATGTCCTGTATAGCTCAAGGTATTTAAATCTATATTTATTGCAAATAATATATTACTTACATGGGAGGAAATAATAAATTTTGAATATACAAAAGCGATATTATCGATTCACGACCAATACAATTGCGCAGATATTTAAATATTCTTCTCCAATTGCCTCTACTACTTTTTAATATACTTCGAAAAAATATTCTTATTATCGAATCTACGATTACTTTCAAATTTATCACTAAGACCGAATTAAATGATTTTTAACATTATATTTAAAGTATACTTTTTATTGGTAACATTTTACACAAAGTATATATAGTATAAAGCTTCGACACATAAAAAATGCTTTCCGCAAAAACAACTAATTATTAGTTTAGATGAATTGTGCTGAACATAAGTCAATATATTTTTACCAATCGAATTTTCAAATTGCAATAGTAGTATGTTATTTCGGTTTTTATTATATAAACTATTGTTTATTAACTATAATTAACTGATAGAGAAATGTTCAATTATATGATCCGATTTTTCGAAAATCAAAATGGATTTTTAATTTATTTCTATATCAGTCATTTTACTTCGATATATTTAAAGAAATTGTAGTCAAACCAAAACGAGTTATCTGGACAACATGTCTATAGAGAGGAAACATGATGGATACGTAAAGTAAATATTCTTCTATAGTTCTAATATTTTCAAATATAATAAAAGAATCAGTACTTTCGCAAAATAGATGATGAAATTAGTACATTGTATACATACTAACGGAGAGCAATATAACATTGGTTCGTATGAGCGATTATTTCTCAATGAAAAATCTGGTTATTTATTGATTAAATTCAATTGTGAGAATAATAATTTAATACACACACACGCTCGCACATACACAAGCACTCAAATAGTTGCCTTCATTCGTTCAACAAATTATTAGATTTCTTAGCAACGGAAATAAATACTCTGTTCATAAATAATTTTATTGTTTATTGCTTAATATTTAAATAAAATATTGGAAATGAACTAGCACCAACACCTGCACCGGCACTAGGAGCAATACTAACCATAGCAGGAGCAGATGAACCGACACCTGCACCGACACCTCCACCGACACCGGCACCGACACCAGGAGCAGCACCAACAATAGAAGCAGCAGCTGGACTGACAAGGGCACCGACACCGGCACCTACACCAGGAGCAGCACCAACAATAGAAGCAGCAGGTGAACAGACACCTGCACCGACACCTCCACCGACACCGGCACCGACACCAGGAGCATGACCAACAATAAAATAGTAGCCGATGAATATTCCTGAGCATACAGAACTTCCATTATGTTGTATTTATTAAAAACAAATAAATTTCTTCTCAATCATAAATGCAAATTTAAAGACCTATGATTTCAACTAAGTTCCATTGTTTTTCTTTTAGTAAGTAATATAATGGACGACGTTTATTTTTCACCTATTTTTTTAATTCCTAAAGAATATTACAAAGTAATAATAATTCTACAATAATAATTCTAATTAATACATATTTTTTTATTGGTCTTGCAGTCCAATCAATTCAATCTAAAAATAAAATAAAAATAAAAAAAAAAATAAAAAAAAATAAAAAAAAATTGTTTTAATAACGGAGTACCGTGAGGATCGAGGCAGGGGAGGATGTGATTGAGCAGGAGAGGACGTAGGGGTAAGGCGGGAGCTCGTCGTCGACAGCCATCGTCCAGAGGGGCGGTCGTTATTCGGGGGTAAGCTATCTGCGCGACGCACACACCCCAAAGGCGAACGAAAAAAGAAGAGGAGTCGGAAGAAGATGAGATCCAGGGATCGGCGGGCGAAGTCCGGTTTAAAGGGGGAGATTTGTGACGGGTGTCACAAGCAGAGATGCCAGGCTGTACGGCCAACTCGAGTATGCGCGTTAGAGTCTTTACCCCTCCACGCGCTGATTGGCTGAAACTCGCGCGATATTTTAAAGTTATATGATCTTTAAGTATTTAATATATACTTATACGTTTTATAATAACATAATATGGTAGCTGAAAAGTGGAGTGGTATTTTATTTGAATTACTGTTTATTTATCTAAAAATATTTAAAAAATATAATATTTAAAACTAATTGCAAAAGTGTAATGAACGTGGTACTAAAATATTATTTTTAATAATAATATAATAGTACGAATATTATTATTAAAAATAGTATTTAGACTAATCATAACTATTAATAACAATTTGAATATTGAATGTTGATATTAATTATTAATAATATTAATAACTATAATATTTAATAATTATTATAATAGTTTATCATAATATTAATCATAATATTCATAATTAACAATAATTGTAATAATGAATAATATTAATTAATGAGTTTTTAGTAGTGGACATGTTGTAAAATATTTATATGCATGTGGCCACAGTTATATATTAGTATCAATAATTTCTTCAATAGTCTTGCAGCTTGCTTGTTGTTTTATACGATCATACAGATCATATAACCTTAAAATATCCCACGAGTTTCAGCCAATCAGCGTGTGGAGCGGTAAAGACTCTAACGCGCATACTCGAGTTGGCCGTACAGCCTGACATTTGTGGTCACAAGGCGCCCGCGCCGACTTGCCCAGAGAGAAAAAACACGACGCGCGAGCCATCCCACGACGAGGAAAACCTCAAGGCACTCGCGCGCGCAATCGCGCCTTATGCTCACCACCGTCTCCCGCCCCCTTACCACACGGCTCCACGAGCCACGGATGGTCGTCTGCTGAGGGACGGTGAAATTATGTCGTAACCAATGCCACCGCATGGACTGAAGTGCCGAGACGCACTCACGCAAAAATAAAAAGAAAAAAATAATAAATAACTAATAAACGAAGTAAAGTAAAGATAAAATATGTAAAAAAATTAAGTGAACAATGACCAAGAAAAAAAAGGAGAAAAGAAAAATTATGTACAGTGGATAAGGCCAAAAATTAAATAGATAACCCACGCAATAATAGTGTAATTTGCAAAATTAAGACAGTAAAAAAAAGTATAAATGAAATCAATGGTAAATAATTGTGCGGGTTTAATAATCGGAAAATTAATGAATCTAAAAGAGTATGGATAGACTAATAATACTAATAATGAACTTCGTGAATCTGAAAAAAATATGTGAGAACAAAGCAACTATGAATAAGTGTAGAAGTATAACAATTCAAAAATATGCAATCTAAACTGTTCAAGTAAAATAATAATAATAACAAAAAATAAATAAATTCTGCCAAAGAATAAAGAATTCGGATAAAAACAACTAAAAAAAAGTTAGATAATATCATGAATAAAGAAAAAAAAGTATTGACTCGGTGGAAAAAGGGAAATATGACAGTGAAATTATTATAATTAAAAATACTAAATCCGGTAAAGGGACTTTAAGTGAGTGGAATTTTAAATTAAATAATAATAAGAAATCTGAGATAATCGCAATAAGAATACGAGATTAATGAAAGAAAAAGAAGCCTAAACCTACTAAAAACAAATAAGACAGTAAATCCAGAAAGGCTAGTTCATAGGGTATTAAAGATAGTTATAATAATGATCAATTTAAACATGTAGCAATTAATACTAGAAATAGTTTATAAATGAAATAATGACGTTGGAAAAGAAGCTATGAATAAGTTGGACGAGATTACAAAGAAAAATTGTGCTTATCGAGGGATAAACAAACATAATGAAAATTTTTACTAGTTATCTGAAAATACAACTATGGATAGTTGAAAGGGTTTTGAAGAGAAAAATACATTAATAGAAAACCGGAAAATTAATAATATTAATGCTAAGAGAAAAGGTAAGGAGGGTAGACATTTAGAAATCATAAATCAATAGATTGAAAGAATGAAAAATGATGCAGTTCATATTTCTCCAATCACTCATACATACATACATATATATATATATATATATATATATATATATATATATATATGTATGAATATACATATATCTATATATATATGTACGAGTATAATTGTTTACACAAGTGGTCACACCCTTGCAGTTTTCAAGCCCGGAAATGTACGTGGATTTCAAGCGAGGAGGAGAGTGAGATAGAAATAGAGAGGATGAAAGAAGAAAAGGGGCGAGCGTTCGGCAACGTCGCGATGGCACTGTCCATCATAAAAAAAAGGTATACGTATATATACCAGAAGAAACGAGAATTTCTCAAAATTTTCCTATCCCTAGGAACTGGAGAATGTCGACAGTGTCGAATGCCGAACTGCGCATGCCTCCCCCCGCAATAAAAACCAAATACAGCCCAAACGAGTCTACCTGACTGCGGGCCCGTCGTAATACAGCGCGGACCGAAGTGCCTCTCCCCCCCCCCCCCGATCGTACTTTTCCCCGCGGAAAACTCAAGACGAAGCGGAGGGCACGCTAATGCGATTTTTACGACCCCCTCCCCCTTTGTATACACTGACGAATTTTGGGACGAAATAACTATGATGAAAACTAAGAATTTTAAAAGGAATTTATATAATGAAATAATATTTCAAAATATAATACCTGCTTCGATGTCTTATGTTCGAATTTTAAATAATTATAATTATTATCGCGAGACTTATTTTATTTTGCGAATCACCATTAGTATTATAGTTTTAATTATTATTATTGTTATTGTTATTATTAATGATGTAAACTTATTTATTATCATGAATGGTTATCTTATTTTTAATTATTATTATAGTTTTAATTATTATTATTATTATACTTATTATTAAGGTTATAAGGTAAATTATTATTATTATCAGTGTTTATCTTATTTTGTAAATCACGATTATTATTATTATTTTAATTATTATTATTGATATTATGTTAATTATTATCATTCGTGTTTATCTTACTTGTACATTATTATTAGTAGTATCATTATTATTACAATTATTATTTTTAGTATTAATGTTCATATTTTTGCCGCGTATTCACCATCATAAAACGTAATAGTTCATAAGAGTATGTTAATGTATAATAGCGTTATAATTAATCAATTATTATTATTTTAATAATTATATTTTCTATTAAATATTAAATAAAGTTAGTTTATAATTCACGACGCCGCCTAGGATTGTTCCATGTAGTTTATATGAAAAGTCTTTGTCGAGCGAAAAAGAAAGCGATAATCATAACAATATTTGTACGAGATGAAGTGAAGTACAATATTTCTGTAATAAAAAAACGTCCCTTCATCTCTCCCACTACCATGTATTTTCCCAGCAGGGAAAAATTCGACGGCTTCGCGCTCCGACTATAAATACGGGCCCGCTGGACTGCAAAAAGCAGACTGCCGGTCGTGTTTGTAGCAAGCGAAACAACATTTTGTACCGTGTATATAAGCTATAGAATAAAAGTAAGCATTCCATACTACTAAGTTTTCTTTTAAAAACCTTCATTCCGCGATACGCGTGCTTGTTTTTAGAGCAGGAGACACGGGTCTAGGAGACAGAAAGCTGTCGCTGGACTCGTAGACTCCGCTAAAAATAAGCACGACGGCCTAAGGCAATAGTGGGAGGCCGAAAGCGTGCCGTGCCCTGCTACCCTTATGGGATATCGGAGTCATCGCCGCTCCGAATCCGACACGTTGGGGTAAGAGCCACCTGGACGTGGCCTTAACCAGCGTCGAAACGCACCGAGCCGCGCAGCGCCCTGGCGATAAAGGTATCCGCGATCCGCCCAGCGTATCCTCGGCTCCAATACGCGAAGGCATTGGCCGAAAATAAGGGGGCAATTTGCCGGTAACTAACGGCATTAAATCGTCGATAAGAATTCCCGGGTGACACCAGCTTCGGTAGGACGATACACGTACAATAAATATAGTAAATCAGTAATACTTTAAATGATCATTTAAATTGAAAGTATCTGAGAACTAAATCTTAGCACTAATAACCTAATTCAAATTCTACTTGAATTGATCTCTACAGCCTCGTCAGGCTGTAGAATTCTGAAGAATTCTGAAGGCTGTAGAATTCTGAAGGTTGGCACGTCAAAAATACTCACACTCGGGGCCCTCGCGCTCGTAATCACGGCAATCAGTTTCTGTCGACTCCACACAAAACTCACATGACTGCACAACACACATTCAGGTCTGAAAAATAGACGATCAATTCAAGAGATACGTCTACGTTTTACACGGAAAGGCACTTTTGTCCCTAACAGCTAGCGCTCGAAGGAATTCAGAAAATACAAAAAGTTTTAATTTGCACCGGCACCCGTCCACTTACCGCGAAACATAAAGAACCTTATCCGGTTACAATGTCTAACGCAAGAAAAGATCAGAGCCGGTGAATATCGTATATTGAACTATAAATACATATAATATAACTTATAATACAATAAATATACATACATATATATATATATATATATATATATACATATATATCCATACATATACATGCAGACACATACAGTATACCTAACGCGAACATATATATGTAGACGGCTTCTACGGATGATCTCGAATTACGAATTCGGACGCTGGAATATGATGTCCAGGTGTCTCTGAACGACTTTACGGGAAATATCGTGTTCGAATAGTAGAGTAGAATGAGGTGTGCAGATGTCTAGGGACGACTTCTCCAAGGAATATCGCGTTCGGACGGTGGAATTCGGTGTCCAGGTGTATGGAGACGGCTTCTACGGAGAGCTTTGCTGGCGTTCAGATGATGGAATATAGTGTCTAGGTTTTGGGAACGACTTCTACGGAGGTTATTGCATTTTTATATTGTAATACTATGCTTACATATCTGGGGACGACTACTACTGGGAGTTCTGCATTCGGAGATGGAATCCGATGTTCAAATTAACGATGTCCAGAACTCTCTATAGAACTTATTCAAAGACATCTGGATATAATGCTCTACCGTCCTGACACAAAATTTCCTGTAAAAGTCGTCTCCAAGCCTCTGAACATCATAATCGACTATCGGAACGCAATATTACCGATAGAAGTCATCCTCAGACCCCGGGACACCGTACTCAATCTCCCAACACGAAATTCCCCTTAGAAGTAGTCTGCAGACACCTGAACATCGTATTCCAGCTTCTGAACAGGTAACTACTAGATTACACGTGGAAACCGTCTATATATTTTTCTTCTATATATATATATTACTCATTAAATTCGAATGACCATAGGAAAAAATGAATCATTAGATTTGTATATATTCAGAAAGTAATTACATAATAATACTGATATATTAATAATTCTAAAATATATTTATATATTTCCAATAAAAAACTATTTATTCGAAGTTTTAGTGCTTTTTAATTGCAAGGCTTTTCGTATAAATATAGGCACTTGAAAGACATTTTAGTTAGTGTAATATACCTGCTCAATGTAAGTATTACTGCTTTATAATAATATTTCATATCGTGGTTATGATTGTTGTTAAATAGTTTTTGGACAATATATATCAACCGGAATTATTTGAAAAATCATATTCCAAATACTATAATAGTTTTTACAGAAATATTTATATACATAGCGTTCATAAAATCTAACCATAAGAGCATTCCATTCATCAATCATCTCCCATCTATATAAAAACACCTAATTTTTATTCCATTTAATTTAAATATTAAATATTTCTTTACGTTGAACTTGCTTAAGTTAACTCAAGCTTAGATTTGTATAAAGATTTTTTTTAATTAAAACGGTATAGCATTTCATAATTATGTAAATATTTTCATTTTATTTCGTCATCTGTTACATGCACATAGTGAAGATTGACGTGTATATCACACGAAGAGTTCCCGAGTTTCCTAACGTGTTTCACCTACTGTAAAATTCAGAATGAAGTTCTTTATTCCATTCATTGTGCTGATTTTGGCCATATCCATGTCCTGTTTAGCACAAGGTATTTAAATATATATTTATTGCAAATAATATATTACTTACATGGGAGGAAATAATAAATTTTGAATATACAAAAGTGACCTTATAATTCCATATGAAAAACACATGTACAAACGTTTCCACATTCTCCTCCGGCGACCTCTAGTAAATTTTAGCATGAGACGTACGATGGCTTAATAGCTAGAGCGAAGGCCTATTGTTTCGGTGGTCAGAGTTCCAGTCCCGGTCTCTGACGACTGACACCATCACCTCTGTAAAAATGTACAAGGGCTTTGTGCAAAGAGACATATAGTAGACATATAGAGTTCCGTCGCTGATTAATAGATATATTGAGGAAAAAATATAAGGTGACGTTAACAAAAATTAAAAGAGAAACATTCTAATGTATCTTGCAGAACAATTGTCACTATTGATTCTATAATTAATGTGAAATTACTATAGAAAGTATAATACTTCAGAGTCTCATTGTTATTGGTAATGTGCTATTTTTAAATACTAATTTGTTAGTTTTCGCGAATACGGAGGATAGTCTAAAGCTGTGGAATTTTGAGGTTGTTTTCTATAGGAACAAATTATTATTATTTGAAATAACTTACCGTAAGATTTCGTGGAACTATTCAATTTCTGAAAATGAAAAAATAACTTTATAAATACTTTACATTTCAATTATTTTCATACTATATAGTTAAATAAATTATAGGCAAATCATCACGATCTATCTGGAAAATATGTCCACATAGAGGAACCATGATGGTTATAGCCATTCATATATATAAATTCCTTGATAGTTATATACCATATGATCAAATTTGGCCCGGACTGGTGCATTTAAACTCCGCGCGTAAACTGAATCGGTAAATTTTTTTTCCTTTTGATGGTACAATTTTTTTTGATGTTTGTATGAAATTTAAGCGCCATATCTCCATTAGTGCGTATTTGTCAGCCATTTGTTGAGGACGCAAAAAGTTTATCTGGCGATATTGACTATGGAAAACAAAGTTGATCAACAAGTTCGCTTGAAATTTTGTGTTTCCAATGGAATTACGGCTACGGAATCGTTGAAAATATTGCAGAAGTGTTTTGGGTAGTCTACTTTATCACGAACGCAAGTATTTGAGTGGTACAAAGCATTCATTGAAGGTCGTGAAGTCGTCAAAAACTTGCCTGAAAATCGAGCCGATGATCATCGTTTTTTTCAATTACCATTGGCTGGTTCACCATGAATTCGTTCCAGTAGGTCAAACGGTCAATAATGAGTACTACTTGGCCGTTTTGAGACGTCTACGTGAAGCAATTCGTGGTAAATGACCAGTTTTGTGGACAGACAATTCATAGTTTATTCTCCATGATAATGCGCCGCCACATTCCAGCATGATTATGTCTGATTTTTTGGCCAAACACGAAATGAAAGTCATCGCTTAACCACGGCATTCGCCAGATTTGGCTCCCTATGACTTTTTCCTCTTTCCGATACTCGAAAATCCGCTTCGGGGAACGTACTTCGCTACGTAATTCGCTAAATGAACTGAAGGCATTCCCAGGCGAGGCTTACAACAGCTGTATGGAAAATTGGATTAAGGGTTGGCATGCTTGTATTGGCTTGAAAGAAGCCTATTTTGAAGGCGATAATAAAGATTTGTATTAAAATACGTAAAAATGTTGTTTTTTGGCCAGTCCGTGTTAAATTTGATCACATGGTAAATTTTTTTTCTGTTTTATTTATGTTATCGTCAACTATAATGAAAGGTTCGTAAGCGATGATTTTTCAAAGATAAATCAAATTCTTATTTATTCAAATTAATCGTATTAATAATAATTCAATATATATTTATAATTTACATTCATGTATTTAAAAAATTATTACATTTTTTAAAAATGGAAATAAAAACTCATTTTTATATAACGGAATATGTTACTACAATATATTTAAATCAAACCCACCAGCACCAGGGGGAGTACCAGCGCCAGCACCAGCGCCAGGACCGTCACCATCACCTTGATGATGAGCGGTACCAACCCCAAAAACCAGTGTGGAGTCAACTTGATGTTTTTCCTTTCAGCATATATATTGACTCTTTGACGTTGTAATTCTTAAGACAGAATACCTTATTTGACAATAAAAAATTATTTCTGCATCTATATTGGACTAATTTTATCAAACATTTTTCTCGTTTACATCAATGAGACATTGCATTAAACTACATTATATTATACTTCAATACAAAAAAAATTAGTAAAAATAATACTTAATAGTTTAGTATAATTTGAATTATTGTATTCAGTTTATACGTGTTTTCAAAAATTTATTTTTTTGTATTCCACAATTTATTATTAAAAATAATTTAAGAACAACAATAAAAACTTGTTTTATATTTACTGTGTTTCTTTTTTCTCCGTTATATACACAAGGGTCGAGTGTATACCTCTGGTCTACTGTGTATTTATCTTATATCTATTGGAGATGCCTCCCAATCGAAAGTAATTTCACTTGTATCAAATGAATTACAGTAACACAAAAAAATCATTAAATTTCATTAAAAATTTTCTCTTTCGCCTGGACAAGTCGGTCCGGGCGCCTTGTGACCCGTCACAATATATAGGCATCTTATATACGGCTTCTAAGTAAAAATATGGTAGTTTCGTCTTTGGACAATAGAATGCGATGTCCAGATCGGTCGGGAACACTTCTACGGATGTTTTGAGTGCAGACGGTAGAACACGATATCCACGTGTCTCGGCATTACTTTTCCGGAGATGGTCCTATTTGGTCGGTAGAATACGATGTCCAGATATGTCGGCACAATTACTATGGGAATTTAGTGTTCACATAGTAGTTTTGATCTATATGTTAATATCGTACACAGTTTCAATTGACAAAACGAAAATATATCTGAAAACAGTGTTAAAACTCGATAAATCAAATGGTATATTCACAAAACATTTTCTAATAATTAATATCATTATTTATTTTATCTAAAATAAGAAAACGAAAATTGCAAATAAAGTAACATTTTTTAATTATTAGTAAAACTAATTTTGAAAAAATTAATAATAGAAAACTAAAGATTTAATATTATTTAATATTATAATTATAACAAGATATCATTGACAGAAAATTTTAATTATTATTCAATCAGAGAGAACAAGAAAAATTTTTATGATATTTATTCATAATTATTAAAAACATTTAACCAACAAAAATTTGTCAAAATACTGGTACGCAACTGTCGGCTGATTCCGCGCTTTTGATGAAGAATGATTCACGTGGACAAGCATAATTGTTTTTTATTCTTAATTACTAAAAATCAATATGCACTTATAGTTAACCAACGTAAACTTTGTTCAACTTTGTTTTTTGTCATTTCAGGTATATAATGATTTTAATTATTACAAAATATTTTGTGAGTTTCTACTTTGTTTTACCTAATGAATGGGATTGCCCGCCTCCCATTCGAAAAGATATTTATATTCTAGAACATATGGAACGAACTAAATGAGATTTCAGTCGATGAAAAACATATATTACTCGAGATAGGACCGCGGATTATTGCACCCAAATTCAAAAGCTTTCATAGGAGAGAATTCATCCTTGATGACCATCTCCATTAGGTGCTGCCAGTCATGGAGATAAAATAGTGCGATTTCGACTATCTGACAAATACAATGAATATGAATTAAAGCATGACCAGTGTAGATCAATAGTAGAATGACAGGCTCATCTATTACTCTAGAGAATTTGACCTTGGCTACCGCAACAATATTAAAAGAACTGATTATCATTCCATAGAATCTAAGTATGTTTAGACGTTCTGCTACCGCAATCCAAGCTACCAGACATGCCTTTTGGTTAGTACCATGTATTGAGCAGGGAATGGATGATACGATAAAAAATGTTCGTTATCAGATTCAGATATAATTATTAATCGTGTATCTTATTTTTTGCGCCTCTGAAAGATTGGTCCATTTATATGTAGAATTAAAAATGTATTGTTAAAGCTTTTAGCTTTATTACATGCTTGGGGTAAGAGTTTACTATCTAATGGGAATAACTCCTTTGAATTTATAAAGAACGGTAGTGGTAATTTATAACGCTACATCTTCACAATGATTTTGCATCTCAGTCATTAATTTACGTTATATTTAAATATGTATTAATATTTGGGTTTTTTACAAAAAAAATTGTTTAAAAATTTAAAACAAGAAATTCTTATAAAAAAAAAAATTTGCATTAATATCTATTTCATTTAAATAAATATGGCTGTTAAAAAATAGACAAATTTTATATATAGTCTTAAAGTAGACAAATCTATATAATTTTATTTAATTGAGTTCAACGTTTCTCTAACTAACATTACGAATTAATTATATACATGAAGTAGCTTTTCTTGACGAGTATTTCGACTTACCTTTACAATAGAAAACACCAAAGAGTTAATATCCGCTTTGTGTGTGCGTTTCCGTCTTTGTTTGAGCGTATTCTATGTCTCTATTTTGTGTGTCTTTTATATAATTATTCGCGTGTGTATTTCTGGTATATTTTTGTGTGCGTTGATTTTGCTCTCGGCAGCATTCATGCCTGATGGTTGTCGTTATGGCAAGAGCTATTCCCCTTTCCAGCATCTGGGGACCGTAACGCAGAGCAGGAGGTTCAGCGGAGTTAACCTCCCGTTACGACCTCTCTGATGATGTAAGGAGTACTCCGTAGGTGTGTATAATCGATAAAGGTATGAAGGTATTAAGTGTATTTTAACGCGCTTGTTTGTCACAAGTCTAACTTGCGGCATTTTCCTCCACTCATAGAGTGGATGTTTTTTATGCCTTGAGGCTTCGAGATAAATATATTGTATGTAATTATTCTTAAATCATGTGTATTATTTGATTACCAACCCGCTCATGCAGTCCTCTTTCTTATATGAACTCCATTCTTATAGTTATTGAATCACAATCCTCCATAACACTATATTCGTCTTCTGATACTCATTCCCCTATATAAAATCCCCAAAATCATTTAAATTATTAAAATGAAACGATTCGGTTGAAAATATTGTACATTCATATGTAGTTTGAAAATCTAAGATTTATTAGAGAATAAATCCCATCCCGTGTTGCATTTCTATGAAAAGATGCGAGGCATTCCTTTTCAAATTGTAAAAAATACGACTCCCTTGCAGTAGAGTACCACAGTTTTAGATTTCACATCTGTTCATTTGTAGAAAACGTATTCATATCATTTTCGATTTAATTTGCCGTTTTATATTTAAATAATTTTTTCACTTTAACGCCCTTGTATAATTTTCATTAGAAAGGCGACTTTGGTTATCTTTTTTAAAACAGTTTTATCATTTATAAAACAGTTATCTTTTTTATAACTATATTATAGATATAATTATAAAATAGTAATATATCATTATCTCGAGGAACCCTATTACATACAAGGTTTACCTACAAAATTTTCGAGGAAACCTATTACATACAATATGGGTGATCTACCTAAGTCACAATTAGGAGTAGTATCCCCATTCTATTACGCTCAAATTATGGAAGATGATTGCTTTGGATCGTACGGCAAGACTTTAAAAATAAATACTGATAAGAGAATAAATTTTCTTGATGCTATAAATAAGCTTTGCGAGTTATACGTGTTCATGAGTTCTAATTGTATTTTTGGGACCATTTTGTCATATTCTTGTAGTTTTAGTTTGCATATTGTCGATTCCGTATAAAAAGGTGTTATCTCAGCTCCTGCTTCTATCTGAGCGCCCGGTTCAAGAAGGTGCTATCTCGAAGACCATTTTTTTGGCTTCAATTTCAGATGGCACCAATACCTACGTATTCGTGGTATTTAATTTAAAATACGAACATAAATTATTTATTTATTTATATATATATATATATATATATATATATATATATATATATATAGACATATACTGTGTGTAATTTGCAAAATTTAGACAGTAAAAAAAAGTATAAATGAAATCAATGGTAAATAATTGTGCGGGTTTAATAATCGGAAAATTAATGAATCTAAAAGAGTATGGATAGACTAACAATACTAATAATGAACTTCGTGAATCTGAAAAAAATATGTGAGAACAAAGCAACTATGAATAAGTGTAGAAGTATAACAATTCAAAAATAAGCAATCTAAACTGTTCAAGTAAAATAATAATAATAACAAAAAATAAATAAATTCTGCCAAAGAATAAAGAATTCGGATAAAAACAACTAAAAAAAAGTTAGATAATATCATGAATAAAGAAAAAAAAGTATTGACTCGGTGGAAAAAGGGAAATATGACAGTGAAATTATTATAATTAAAAATACTAAATCCGGTAAAGGGACTTTAAGTGAGTGGAATTTTAAATTAAATAATAATAAGAAATCTGAGATAATCGCAATAAGAATACGAGATTAATGAAAGAAAAAGAAGCCTAAACCTACTAAAAACAAATAAGACAGTAAATCCAGAAAGGCTAGTTCATAGGGTATTAAAGATAGTTATAATAATGATCAATTTAAACATGTAGCAATTAATACTAGAAATAGTTTATAAATGAAATAATGACGTTGGAAAAGAAGCTATGAATAAGTTGGACGAGATTACAAAGAAAAATTGTGATTATCGAGGGATAAACAAACATAATGAAAATTTTTACTAGTTATCTGAAAATACAACTATGGATAGTTGAAAGGGTTTTGAAGAGAAAAATACATTAATAGAAAACCGGAAAATTAATAATATTAATGCTAAGAGAAAAGGTAAGGAGGGTAGACATTTAGAAATCATAAATCAATAGATTGAAAGAAGGAAAAATGATGCAGTTCATATTTCGCCAATCACTCATACATACATATATATATATATATATATATATATATATATATATATATATATATATGTATGAATATACATATATCTATATGTATATGTACGAGTATAATTGTTTACACAAGTGGTCACACCCTTGCAGTTTTCAAGCCCGAAAATGTACGTGGATTTCAAGCGAGGAGGAGAGTGAGATAGAAATAGAGAGGATGAAAGAAGAAAAGGGGCGAGCGTTCGGCAACGTCGCGATGGCACTGTCCATCATAAAAAAAAGGTATACGTATATATACCAGAAGAAACGAGAATTTCTCAAAATTTTCCTATCCCTAGGAACTGGAGAATGTCGACAGTGTCGAATGCCGAACTGCGCATGCCTCCCCCCGCAATAAAAACCAAATACAGCCCAAACGACTCTACCTGACTGCGGGCCCGCCGTAATACAGCGCGGACCGAAGTGCCTCTCCCCTCCCCCTTCCCGCCGATCGTACTTTTCCCCGCGGAAAATTCAAGACGAAACGGGGGGCGCGCTAATGCGATTTTTACGACCCCCTCCCCCTTTGTATACACTGACGAATTTTGGGACGAAATAACTATGAAGAAAACTAAGAATTTTAAAAGGAATTTATATAATGAAATAATATTTCAAAATATAATACCTGCTTCGATGTCTTATGTTCGAATTTTAAATAATTATAATTATTATCGCGAGACTTATTTTATTTTGCGAATCACCATTAGTATTATAGTTTTAATTATTATTATTGTTATTGTTATTATTAATGATGTAAACTTATTTATTATCATGAATGGTTATCTTATTTTTAATTATTATTATAATTATTATTAAAGTTATAAAGTTCATTATATTTTGCAAATCACGATTATTATTATAGTTTTAATTATTATTATTATTATACTTATTATTAAGGTTATAAGGTTAATTATTATTATTATCAGTGTTTATCTTATTTTGTGAATCACGATTATTATTATTATTTTAATTATTATTATTGATATTATGTTAATTATTATCATTCGTGTTTATCTTACTTGTATATTATTATTTTGAATATTATTATCAGGATCATTATTATTAAGATTTTTACTATTATTATTAGTAGTATCATTATTATTACAATTATTATTTTTAGTATTAATGTTCATATTTTTACCGCGTATTCACCATCATAAAACGTAATAGTTCATAAGAGCATGTTAATGTATAATAGCGTTATAATTAATCAATTATTATTATTTTAATAATTATATTTTCTATTAAATATTAAATAAAGTTAGTTTATAATTCACGACGCCGCCTAGGATTGTTCCATGTAGTTTATATGAAAAGTCTTTGTCGAGCGAAAGAGAAGGCGATAATCATAACAATATTTGTACGAGATGAAGTGAAGTACAATATTTCTGTAATAAAAAAACGTCCCTTCATCTCTCCCACTACCATGTATTTTCCCAGCAAGGAAAAATTCGACGGCTTCGCGATCCGACTATAAATACGGGCCCGTTGGACTGCAAAAAGCAGACTGCCGGTCGTGTTTGTAGCAAGCGAAACAACATTTTGTACCGTGTATCTAAGCTATAGAATAAAAGTAAGCATTCTATACTACTAAGTTTTCTTTTAAAAACCTTCATTCCGCGATACGCGTGCTTGTTTTTAGAGCAGAAGACACGGGTCTAGGAGACAGAAAGCTGTCGCTGGACTCGTAGACTCCGCTAAAAATAAGCACGACGGCCTAAGGCAATAGTGGGAGGCCGAAAGCGTGCCGCTGCTACCCTTATGGGATATCGGAGTCGTCGCCGCTCCGAATCCGACACGTTGGGGTAAGAGCCACCTGGACGTGGCCTTAACCAGCGTCGAAACGCACCGAGCCGCGCAGTGCCCTGGCGATAAAGGTATCCGCGATCCGCCCAGCGTATCCTCGGCTTCAATACGCGAAGGCATTGGCCGAAAATAAGGGGGCAATTTGCCGGTAACTAACGGCATTAAATCGTCGATAAGAATTCCCGGGTGACACCAGCTTCGGCAGGACGATACACGTACAATAAATATAGTAAATCAGTAATACTTTAAATGATCATTTAAATTGAAAGTATCTGAGAACTAAATCTTAGCACTAATAACCTAATTCGAATTCTACTTGAATTGATCTCTACAGCCTCGTCAGGCTGTAGAATTCTGAAGAATTCTGAAGGCTGTAGAATTCTGAAGGTTGGCATGTCAAAAATACTCACACTCGGGGCCCTCGCGCCCGTAATCACGGCAATCAGTTTCTGTCGACTCCACACAAAACTCACATGACTGCACAACACACATTCAGGTCTGAAAAATAGACGATCAATTCAAGAGATATGTCTACGTTTTACACGGAAAGGCACTTTTGTCCCTAACAGCTAGCGCTCGAATGAATTCAGAAAATACAAAAAGTTTTAATTTGCACCGGCACCCGTCCACTTACCGCGAAACATAAAGAACCTTATCCGGTTACAATGTCTAACGCAAGAAAAGATCAGAGCCGGTGAATATCGTATATTGAACTATAAATACATATAATATAACTTATAATACAATAAATATACATATATATATATATATATATATATATATATATACATATATATCCATACATATACATGCAGACACATACAGTATACCTAACGCGAACATATATATGTAGACGGCTTCTACGGATGATCTCGAATTACGAATTCGGACGCTGGAATATGATGTCCAGGTGTCTCTGAACGACTTTACGGGAAATATCGTGTTCGAATAGTAGAGTAGAATGAGGTGTGCAGATGTCTAGGGACGACTTCTCCAAGGAATATCGCGTTCGGACGGTGGAATTCGGTGTCCAGGTGTATGGAGACGGCTTCTACGGAGAGCTTTGCTGGCGTTCAGATGATGGAATATAGTGTCTAGGTTTTGGGAACGACTTCTACGGAGGTTATTGCATTTTTATATTGTAATACTATGCCTACATGTCTGGGGACGACTACTACTGGGAGTTCTGCATTCGGAGATGGAATCCGATGTTCAAATTAACGATGTCCAGAACTCTCTATAGAACTTATTCAAAGTCATCTGGATATAATGCTCTACCGTCCTGACACAAAATTTCCTGTAAAAGTCATCTCCAAGCCTCTGAACATCATAATCGACTATCGGAACGCAATATTACCGATAGAAGTCATCCTCAGACCCCGGGACACCGTACTCAATCTCCCAACACGAAATTCCCCTTAGAAGTCGTCTGCAGACACCTGAACATCGTATTCCAGCTTCTGAACAGGTAACTACTAGATTACACGTGGAAACCGTCTATATATTTTTCTTCTATATATATATATATATTACTCATTAAATTCGAATGACCATAGGAAAAAATGAATCATTAGATTTGTATATATTCAGAAAGTAATTACATAATAATACTGATATATTAATAATTCTAAAATATATTTATATATTTCCAATAAAAAACGATTTATTCGAAGTTTTAGTGCTTTTTAATTGCAAGGCTTTTCGTATAAATATAGGCACTTGAAAGACATTTTAGTTAGTGTAATTTACCTGCTCAATGTAAGTATTACTGCTTTATATTAATATTTCATATCGTGGTTATGATTGTTGTTAAATAGTTTTTGGACAATATATATCAACCGGAATTATTTGAAAAATCATATTCCAAATACTATAATAGTTTTTACAGAAATATTTATATATACTGATTAAATTTCATCAAGGTATTTCAGATATACATAGCGTTCATAAAATCTAACCATAAGAGCATTCAATTCATCAATCATCTCCCATCTATATAAAAACACCTAATTTTTATTCCATTTAATTTAAATATTAAATATTTCTTTACGTTGCACTTGCTTAAGTTAACTCAAGCTTAGATTTGTATAAAGATTTTTTTTAATTAAAATGGTATAACATTTCATAATTATGTAAATATTTTCATTTTATTTCGTCATCTGTTACATGCACATAGTGAAGATTGGCGTGTATATCACACGAAAAGTTCCCGAGTTTCCTAACGTGTTTCACCTACTGTAAAGTTCAGAATGAAGTTCTTCATTCCATTCATTGTGCTAATTTTGGCCATATCCATGTCCTGTTTAGCACAAGGTATTTAAATATATATTTATTGCAAATAATATATTACTTACATGGGAGGAAATAATAAATTTTGAATATACAAAAGTACCTTATAATTCCATATGAAAAACACATGTACAAATGTTTCCACATTCTCCTCCGGCGACCTCGAGTAAGTTTTAACATGAGACGTACGATGGCTTAATAGCTAGAGCAAAGGCCTATTGTTTCGGTGGTCAGAGTTCCAGTCCCGGTCTCTGACGACTGACACCATCACCTCTGTAAAAATGTACAAGCGCTTTGTGCAAAGAGACATATAGTAGACATATAGAGTTCCGTCGCTGATTAATAGATGTATTGAGGAGAAAATATAAGGTGACGTTAACAAAAATTAAAAGAGAAACATTCTAATGTATCTTGCAGAACAATTGTCACTATTGATTCTATAATTAATGTGAAATTACTATAGAAAGTATAATACTTCAGAGTCTCATTGTTATTGGTAATGTGCTATTTTTAAATACTAATTTGTTATTTTTCGCGAATACGGAGGATAGTCTAAAGCTGTGGAATTTTGAGGTTGTTTTCTATAGGAACAAATTATTATTATTTGAAATAACTTACCGTAAGATTTCGTGGAACTATTCAATTTCTGAAAATAAAAAAATAACTTTATAAATACTTTACATTTCAATTATTTTCATACTATATAGTTAAATAAATTATAGGCAAATCATCACGATCTATCTGGAAAATATGTCCACATAGAGGAACCATGATGGTTATAGCCATTCATATATATAAATTCCTTGATAGTTATATACCATATGATCAAATTTGGCCCGGACTGGTGCATTTAAACTCCGCGCGTAAACTGAATCGGTAAATTTTTTTTTCTTTTATTGGTACAATTTTTTTTGATGTTTGTATGAAATTTAAGCGCCATATCTCCATTAGTGCGTATTTGTCAGCCATTTGTTTAGGACGCAAAAAGTTTGTCTGGCGATATTGACTATGGAAAACAAAGTTGATCAACAAGTTTGCTTGAAATTTTGTGTTTCCAATGGAATTACGGCTACGGAATCGTTGAAAATATTGCAGAAGTGTTTTGGGTAGTCTACTTTATCACGAACACAAGTATTTGAGTGGTACAAATCATTCACTGAAGGTCGTGAAGTCGTCAAAAACTTGCCTGAAAATCGAGCCGATGATCATCGTTTTTTTCAATTACCATAGGCTGGTTCACCATGAATTCGTTCCAGTAGGTCAAACGGTCAATAATGAGTACTACTTGGCCGTTTTGAGACGTCTACGTGAAGCAATTCGTGGTAAATGACCAGTTTTGTGGACAGACAATTCATAGTTTATTCTCCATGATAATGCGCCGCCACATTCCAGCATGATTATGTCTGATTTTTTGGCCAAACACGAAATGAAAGTCATCGCTTAACCACGGCATTCGCCAGATTTGGCTCCCTATGACTTTTTCCTCTTTCCGATACTCGAAAATCCGCTTCGGGGAACGTACTTCGCTACGTAATTCGCTAAATGAACTGAAGGCATTCCCAGGTGAGGCTTACAACAGGTGTATGGAAAATTGGATTAAGGGTTGGCATGCTTGTATTGGCTTGAAAGGAGCCTATTTTGAAGGCGATAATAAAGATTTGTATGAAAATACGTAAAAATGTTGTTTTTTGGCCAGTCCGTGTTAAATTTGATCACACGGTAAATTTTTTTTCTGTTTTATTTATGTTATCGTCAACTATAATGAAAGGTTCGTAAGCGATGATTTTTCAAACATAAATCAAATTCTTATTTATTTAAATTAATCGTATTAATAATGATTCAATATATATTTATAATTTGCATTCATGTATTTAAAAAATTATTACATTTTTTAAAAATGGAAATAAAAACTCATTTTTATATAACGGAATATCTTACTACAATATATTTAAATCAAACCCACCAGCACCAGGGGGAGTACCAGCAACGTCAGCACCGCCATCAGGACCGTCACCATCATCTTGATGATGAGCGGTACCAACCCCAAAAACCAGTGTGGAGTCAATTTGATGTTTTTCCTTTCAGCATATATATTGATTCTTTGACGTTGTAATTCTTAAGACAGAATACCTTATTTGACAATAAAAAATTATTTCTGCATCTATATTGGACTAATTTTATCAAACATTTTTTTCGTTTAAATCAATTAGACATTGCATTAAACTACATTATATTATACTTCAATACAAAAAAAATTAGTAAAAATAATACTTAATAGTTTAGTATAATTTGAATTATTGTATTCAGTTTATACGTGTTTTCAAAAATTTATTTTTTTGTATTCCACAATTTATTATTAAAAATAATTTAAGAACAACAATAAAAACTTGTTTTATATTTACTGTGTTTCTTTTTTCTCCGTTATATACACAAGGGTCGAGTGTATATCTCTGGTCTACTGTGTATTTATCTTATATCTACTGGAGATGCCTCCCAATCGAAAGTAATTTCACTTGTATCAAATGAATTCCAGTAACACAAAAAAATCATTAAATTTTTTTAAAAAATTTCGCTTTTGCTATGACAAGTCGGGCCGGACGCCTTGTGACCCGGCACAATATATATGTATCTTACATTCTAATTGAAAATATGGTAGTTTCGTCTTTGGACAATAGAATGCGATGTCCAGATCGGTCGGGAACAATTCTACGGATGTTTTGTGTGCAGACGGTAGAACACGATATCCAGGTGTCTCGGCACTACTTTTCCGGAGATGGTCCTATTTGGTCGGTAGAATACGATGTCCAGATATGTCGGCACAATTACTATGGGAATTTAGTGTTCACATAGTAGTTTTAATCTATATGTTAATATCGTACACAGTTTCAATTGACAAAACGAAAATATATCTGAAAACAGTGTTAAAACTCGATAAATTAATTTCAGAATGATACTCCATATCCATCGGTGAATCAAATGGTATATTCACAAAACATTTTCTAATAATTAATATCATTATTTATTTTATCTCAAATAAGAAAACGAAAATTGCAAATAAAGTAACATTTTTTAATTATTAGTAAAACTGATTTTGAAAAAATTAATAATAGAAAACTAAATATTTAATATTATTTAATATTATAATTATAACAAGATATCATTGACAGAAAATTTTAATTATTATTTAATCAGAGAGAACAAGAACAATTTTTATTCATAATTATTAAAAACATTTAACCGACAAAAATTTGTCAAAATACTGGTACGCAACTGTCGGCTGATTCCGCGCTTTTGATGAAGAATGATTCACGTGGACAAGCATAATTGTTTTTCATTCTTAATTACTAAAAATCAATATGCTCTTATAGTTAACCAACGTAAACTTTGTTCAACTTTGTTTTTTGTCATTTCAGGTATATAATGATTTTAATTATTACAAAATATTTTGTGAGTTTCT
Source organism: Sycobia sp. Sy_11 (assembly GCA_018907035.1). Classification (NCBI taxonomy): domain Eukaryota; kingdom Metazoa; phylum Arthropoda; class Insecta; order Hymenoptera; family Epichrysomallidae; genus Sycobia; species Sycobia sp. Sy_11. The sequence goes on along the minus strand of JACCIC010000018.1, from coordinate 2,235,490 downwards.
ACTTTGTTTTACCTAATGAATGGGATTGCCCGCCTCCCATTCAAAAAGATATTTATATTCTAGAACATAAGGAACGAACTAAATGAGATTTCAATCGATGAAAAACATATATTACTCGAGATAGGACCGCGGATTATTGCGCCCAAATTCAAAAGCTTTCATAGGAGAGAATTCATCCTTGATGATCATCTCCATTAGGTGCTGCCAGTCATGGAGATAAAAGAGTGCGATTTCGACTATCTGAAAAATACAATGAATATGAATTAAAGCATGACCAGTGTAGATCAATAGTAGAATGACAGGCTCATCTATTACTCTAGAGAATTTGACCTTGGCTACCGCAACAATATTAAAAGAACTGATTATCATTCCATAGAATCTAAGTATGTTTAGACGTTCTGCTACCGCAATCCAAGCTACCAAACATGCCTTTTGGTTAGTACCATGTATTAAGCAGGGAATGGATGATACGATAAAAAATGTTCGTTATCAGATTCAGATATCATTATTCATCGTGTATCTTATTTTTTGCGCCTCTGAAAGATTGGTCCATTTATATGTAGAATTAAAAATGTATTGTTAAAGCTTTTAGCTTTATTACATGCTTGGGGTAAGAGTTTACTATCTAATGGGAATAACTCCTTTGAATTTATAAAGAACGGTAGTGGTAATTTATAACGCTACATCTTCACAATGATTTTGCATCTCAGTCATTAATTTACGTTATATTTAAATATGTATTAATATTAGGGTTTTTTACAAAAAAAATTGTTTAAAAATTTAAAACAAGAAATTCTTATAAAAAAAAATTTTGCATTAATATCTATTTCATTTAAATAAATATGGCTGTTAAAAAATAGACAAATTTTATATATAGTCTTAAAGTAGACAAATCTATATAATTTTATTTAATTGAGTTAAACGTTTCTCTAACTAACATTACGAATTAATTATATACATGAAGTAGTTTTTCTTAACGAGTATTTCGACTTGCCTTTACAATAGAAAACACCAAAGAGTTAATATCCGTTTTCCTGAAACTGATCTCTAAGCAATGATGTCATGGCGAAGCAGAGCTGGTTGTGATTTCGTTGTTTAGCGTAAATAGTGCATTCAATAATCATTTCAGAAAACTTTACGTCAAAAAGTGGTTCAAGCTATTGACATTATAATCGACATGGAATTTTTAAATAAATGCAATTTTTAAATTTTTAAAAATTTACTTTATTATAACAAACTTACCCTATAAAATTCAGTGGAAAGAGAGCCCTCAAAGGTCGATATGATTGCATTTTATATAATTTCCCCTACTCCACGACGACGCGACATATCCAAATAAATGAATATCGTAACACGAATTTTGGAGAAGTTCATCTCGCAGCCTTACGGCCCGGAACATTCCATACTTTGTGGATAATTTAATCTCTATTTTTATATAGAGGCTCTTAAACAGCTTTTGAAAATAGTCATAGTCTCTACAAAGCTCATGTATGCATGAAAGACTACAGCTTTCGAAAACCTGAGTTTTCCGGGCACGGCACCGGCCTTTCAAATGCATACATTTGCTAATAAAGAAAATGACATTTTCCAGTCACAGTACTGGTTAATATGGAACTTCTCCAAAATGTTGTCCCGCATATTTTATTAGTTTGGCAATAATTAATTTAGTATCAATTTAAACAATTTCCACGAAAACCTTTTTCAAATAAACTATTTCAATTTTTATAAACAATAATCAGATATTTTAATTATAATATTTATTACTTATCTATTTATTTATTTAATTATTTATTTATTTGTTTATTTTATAGTTTCTCTTTTGTTTTTATAAATAGCTTGAGAATCAAATTTTAGAATTCAAAACAGCTGAAAAACTATATTTTATCATATAATAGAATTTGTTTTTATTTTTATTTACTGTTCGCCATAGAAACTAAACAAATATATTATTAACTATCTGCATCTTATTTATATATATATATATATATATATATATATATATATATACATACATACATACATACATATATTACACAATGCGATTGCATTCACAGTACACCAGTGACTTTCTTTGCCATTGAACAAATATTAAAATAATAATATAATAAGAATAAATTTACAGTGATAGGTTTTACGTAGTCATAAAATTAAAATTTGATATTATAAGCGTTAAAATTATATTTTCATGATTTTCTAATGGTAGACAGTTTGTATAAATATCTGAGTTGTATGAGTAAATTTATACTTTTAAAATATTTATTGTAGTTATAAAACTGTAAACTTAAATGAACATTGATGTATTAAACGAGTTTAAAATCATAAATACATGAATTTGGTAATACTCTGCTAATAAAAAATCAATATAACTACTAATAATTATGAGACAAGTATTGCTCATTAAACTCCAATATCTATAAGAAAAAATAGGACGTCAATAACATGATTTCGAAACGTAATTCGTTTAACTGCTATTTTATGAAGACTTTAACGAATCATTAAATTTTTACGTATTAACAAAGTTAATTATATAATAATACCGAAATTTTAATATATGTAATAACGGTTATTTATTATAAATGAAAAAATTGTTATTCTAGGTTTGACTGCTTTTTCATTTGAGCAAAAGAGTGTTTATGAAAAGTAAAGTAATTCTTTCATGTATATATAGGCAGTTGCAAGGGATTTTAGATAGTTTAATTTTTTTAGTCACGTAAGTATTACCTCGTATAAAAATTTCATATGGTAGTCGTAATTTTTATAAAAAATTTTCCTAAAACATCTATCAAACATAAATAATTGAAAAATCTAATTCAAATTGTGAGTTATTTTCAAAGATTTTGGTACATATTTATTAAAATACCAAAGAATGACCATATAGCACTTGTAACGAAAATATTCCTTTCGTAAAGTCGTGCCGTGTTAGTTTTCAAAATGAATCACCCCCATGCCCATATATTTCATGTATATCATTATAATATCTTTAAATATTGAAAAGAGAGCGTAAATGTAAGACAATTATGATTTACTATTTTTATGGGTTATTTGACGTGATTTTAAAATATTTATTTATGTTGAATTTTCTCTCTCGTAGATCTGCTTCAATCATTTTTTGTTAATAAAATGGTATAGAATTTCATAATTGTATAAATATTTTGATTTTATTTTGTCTTCAGTTATATGCTTAAAGTGATGTTTGACGTGTCTATTTCACGAAGATTTGCCGGATTTTCTAGCGTGTATTACCTGCTGTAAATTTGAGAATGAAGTTCTGTATTCCATTTACTATGCTGATTTTGGTCATGATAATGTCTTGTACAGCTCAAGGTATTTAAATATATATTACTCATAAATAATTTTATATTACGCCCATGGGAAAAAACAATATATTTTGAATATGCAAAAGCAACGTGAACTTGTTATATCCAAAACATGTGTCCGAATGTTTATATATTATTCTTCAGTTGTTCCCAGTACATTATAATATTGTTTAGAAAATGCATTATAATATAGTCAATTCATTTTGTATTAGAAGGGCGACAATCACCTGGTTCCGCAAGTGGACCCTCGAATCGCGGGGCTGGATTTGGTTTCCACAAGCGTATACATGGCCTAGCAAGGAGGCGGGCATGATCCACATAGGAAGACCACCGTCGGCTATTAACAGTCGACGCCGGGCGCAGGATGCCGGACAACAAAATACAAGTGCGGAAACAATAAATACGGAAAGTCAGCCCGGAAAACTGCAAGCTTCACGGTGACAACATACATATTAGTGTCTGTACATATATGTAAAAGTTGAGCATGATGCAGGTTTCGACTGGACAGAGATCTTAGAACCGTATGTAGAATCCGAAATTGCTTTACTGCTGATTAATAATCAGGCCAGCATCAGAAATTCGTCGTAGGATGTGCTAGAGCCACTTGAGGTACTCCGTAGTGATGATCACATCGCCGAAGTATGCGAAGGCTACTGGCTGGATTTCACGATCGTTCAGCTTGTCGCTTAGATGTGGAAGGTTGGCAGGCCCACCGACGACATAATACGGGATACGGGTCCATTCAAACAATGCCTGGAACAGTAATTGTAGAGAGATGCCGCGACTTTTGCTGAATAGGGACCTGATGATTGGCGCTGCTGAGGTCCAGTGTGCAAATATACGACGTATTTTTCCATTTCCGTAAAATTACACCTATGTAAGGGAGCAGATATGCGCCGACCTTCTATACGGAATATAGTTCGTGATAATCCACGCGGAATCGGTAGCTCCCATCATTCTTACAAACCAATACGGCGCGGCTAGATCTCGTGAAGTAAAAGAAAAAAAATCACCCGTAAATATTATTCAGTTTTCTTATTAACAAAGCAAAATTTTAATTAAGTTAGAGCCAGGAAGTTTTTTTTCTTTTAACAAAATTTTTAAGGTATTTATTATGAAACGTAGTTTTCAATAAGAAAAAAATTTTTTAATCTGTTAAATAATTAAATAAGTTCAGCAATTTTTTTTAATAGTCGCTGTGATAAAGTAAATTCGCATATAGATAATTGATACAAAACAAATGTTTTACACAATAGTTATTTTAGAAATTATCAACCGAAGAAAAATTTTTAATCAATAATTCTTATTCTGTCATCGCTGTGAAAAAATTCATTCAGGACGATGAGAAACAGAAAAAAATTTTTTAATTATTATTAAAGTAATAAATATGAATATGATAATTGTTTAATTAAAAAAATAATTAAGTTTGCTAAAGCTTGCTATACTATCCTAGAAAAATAAATATTTTAATAGAAAAAGGAAAAGAAAAAGAAAAAAAATTATTTTTACGATAAGTGATAGAGGCTTAGCGCTAGCATTAATAAACAGCGAACATGAAAGTATCTCAAGACAAGGAAAAAAATGTAAGAGACAAGTGCAAACCTTTTTCAGAGCCAAAAAAATTAACTTCAAAATAGAGAAAAAAAATTATTTTGAATAATTTTGTATTTGTAAACAATTTAATTACTTCATTATCTGATAACTTATATTCCAAATGATACTAAAAATAATTTGCAAAGACAAATTATATTTTTCTTTTTATACGTTAAATTATCTTCCCAGTGACATGTTCTTCTCAGATTGAAATATTAATATTCATTGATGCCAATTGTTAATAGTATTTGCAATGCGGGACAATGTCTATGAGCCAATCAGAGCTCGGAGAAGTGGATCATTGTTCGCAAGCGAGGTACAAGAAGGTCAAACAAAGGGAAACGAAGCGAAGTCGAGCGAACACGGCAAAGATCAGTAGACATAGATACAGGTTACAAGGAAATTTGATTGATAAAAATCGGATAAAATTATTTAATTTTTAATTTATCCGGTTCGAAACGTCGGACAAGAAGGTGGTCCTAAATTTAAGATGGTGAGGGCAGTCAGGTTGTCCTTTACTAACATAGAATAAGTACTTTTATTATTTTTATTTTACTGATTGTTGTATTTTTATTTTTATTTTATTATTACTTTTATTTTATTTTTATTTTTTATTATCTGACGTTATATATTGTAGTAATAAGTTTTATTTCTGATTCTACGGGGGTGATCTTAAACAAGGACAGTCTGACTGTCATTATTTTAGCTAATATATGATATTATAAGAACTGTAAGACCAATAAAAATATTTATTAATTTAATCGGATAAAATGATCTTATAGGGCTCGTGCAATACCTTCATAATTATTTTATATGATTTTATACGTAACTAGAGCCGAAACCATCCGATTTTGATCATTAAAATTTCCTTGCAATCAGTATTTTTGCTAATTTTAAATCTGATTATCAAATATCTATTTTTTAATATCCGTAACATTTCAGAAATTCAGTTGCACATTTGTTTTTATAAAACACACGTGTACGCTTGCGGTCAATTCATCCGCGCCAACGACTATACCCATTTTCCCGCGGGCAAAGGACAAACATCCGCCTTTTCTTCACTATTTCCAATGCAATGGAGTGGGCTGTTATAAAAAAAAGATAGCTTGACAAAAAATATAAAAAGGGACCGATTTAGACGAAGAAATATAATCTTTATTCAAGACGCGTGAACCTCGTTTTGTCAATGCGTCCGTGTATCCAAGCAGTTACGCGAGAGTTGAATCTGGACAGGAAAAATAACAACTACTTGTCTTTGCCGTATTCGCTCGAATTCACCTCGTTTCCCTTCGTTTGACTTCCTTCTTCGTCGCTCGCAGGTAATGATACACTTCCCCGAGCCCTGATTGTCTCACAGATATTGAACTCTATTGCAAAAACTATTAAAAATTGACCTAAATGAATATTAATATTTAGACATTACTGTTCCTTCCGGAAACAATGATCCTAATATGAGCAAGTGAGAACAAGGAAGGTAGATGTATTCTTTCATTATTGGGTTGAAGTCTTCCGGAGTTGAGTCAAATTATCAAATTATGGTTAATATTTAAATTCAATTTAGAATATTCAATTCGCGCGATTTTTTCTTTTTCTTAATTAATATAATTAAAAACTTAAAATCAGTGTACGTGTGCGAGGGATCGAGTGTTGTGTCTCTCATATAGATAGATAAGAAAGAAATCTGAGTCCGCGAAATAACAATTAGATCGACCGCGGTACACGTATTTATTCCGCGGCGGGAGCGCTTTTCGATTCGTCCGTAAGGCGGCGCTCCAATATTTAGTTCTCTACGCCGCTCTACACCTTAACGTTTCTCTAGCACTCCTGTGTGTAGATAGCAAGCGTTAGACTAACGCGGTTGCATATTAGGTAGGATTAACATTTAATATGTATTATAATTAATTATAATTAATAAATAAATTTTTTTTACATATTAAGTTTATTTTTATATTTCCGTATATATTTCCCATTATAATAAAACGTCAGTTCCCTTTTTATAGAGTTTTCCCAATTAAGGTTAACAATATCAAAAGAAAAGGAACATTGGGAAAAAGGTAAGTTTGTGCAAAAATATCGAAGGATCCTACGGTCCACCAAAATTAAATATAAATTAAATTATATCGTAGAAATATGCTCTCCCTCTGTGAACGGGGGCTTAGATCCAGGTGGTTTTCCGGAATGAAATAAATAATTTCATGGGCGTATCGCTTATATGCCCAAGAACATCGTTGCTAATATATATATATATATATATATATATATATATATATATATATATATATACATACATATATTACACAATGCGATTGCATTCACATTACATCAATGACCTTCTTTGCCACTCAACAAATATTAAAATAATAATATAATAAGTATAAATTTACAGTGATAGGTTTTACGTAGTCATAAAATAAAAATTTGATATTATAAGCGTTAAAATTATATTTTCATGATTTTCCAATGGTAGACAGTTTATATAAATATCTGCGTTGTATGATTAAATTTATACTTTTAAAATATTTATTGTAGTTATAAAACTGTAAACTTAAAATAAAATTAATGTATTAAACAAGTTTAACATCAGAAATACATGAATTTGGTTATACTTTAAAATTTTTAGTATATCTTAAAATTTCCTCTACCCATTGTATAAACCATTTGCGTAGCTGGATAAATGAAAAGGTTAGCGCATTACGGTCTTTTTATGACGCGTTAATTTACTGACGAGCCCAGCAGTAGCATACGAATAAACATCATAAAAATGTTTTTCAAATTTCTATGCAAATCCCTTTAGAAAATTAAAGATAATAGATTTCTTACCAAACCTACTACGATTTGGTTTCGGATGTCTTCAATATAAATCTGAATTATCCTTTCTGATAAACTGCAATTTAGTTTATGAGAATAAGTTTCTCGTATGTCATTAATCAACGGCAAAAGTATTTATTAATAATTTTATATAACAATACTCTTCTCACGAACCATTTAGAACAATGCTTGTCTATTAGTCGTGATTTTTTAAAATTGTAATTTGTATGGTTAAATACGGTATTTGTAAAAGCAAAATAATATTTTTAAAACTGTTCAATTTAAAAAAATGAATATAACTACTAATAATTATGAGACAAATATTACTCATGAAACTGTAAGTAAACTATAAGTAAAAATTGCTTATTCATAATTAAAAACCAAAACTACTTTTCCTATATTATTTTATTAACATTTTTACCTCTTTATTTTTGTTTAGCATATTCTTGATATAGATGCTATTTAAACAAAATTATGCCAGGTCAGCTGGTTTTCTCTGCGTTTTTTTTTTTTTACGGAGTCTGTGAATGCGGTTTATGCATCTCCGATGGTCGTTCAGCAAGAATGGTCCTGAAAAACGTCCACCGGAGTATGTGCGACTCGACAGAAAACCCATGTCACTACGCACTAAACACATATCTCCGTGTTGCACCGACACCAGCTCGGAACTGTTATACACATACTTCAGCCTGGGCGGAAGTCCTTGCGTGGTCATTTCACGTTCATATCTTTCATTCCAGATTCTCATGCATACTCGATATTATATTCACTCTTCATAGACATTCAATCGTCCAGACATCCATCTGCTCTTTTGTTCTGAAGCACATTCATAACGTATTTTGTGATCAACCGCCAGCTGTCCGCGTCCGTCATCATAATTTTCGTCACGTTTTCTGGCGTGATCGCTCCTGTCCTCGTCTGTAACTCTAGTCGTGGCTCAGTCCAATGTTTGCACACAAAAAATGTGTGCTCTGCATCGTCCCGACCCCATCCGCAGTACTTGCATTCTGAAGAGGCGACCCTCTTCATCTTGCAGAGGTACTTACGGAAGTATCCGTGTTCGGACAGAAATTGGGTAAGGTATAAATATATATATATATATATATATATATATATAAATATATATTCACCTCTCCGTATTTCCTCTCCTTCCACGGACCGATTTCGGGTATTAGTCTTTTCGTACACCGTCCTCTTTCGTCCGTCGTCCACCGTCTCTGCTATGTCTCGATGGTCTTCGTCCGTTCTTCAGTCACAGCGTCTTCCCTTCCAACGTTCGAGCTCCGCTCGTAAATTCGCTTCCGTTCGGCGGCAAGCAGATCGATGGGAATGACCCCAGCAATCACGAAAACGGCGCTCTCAGACACGGTACGATACGCGCACGCGATTCTTAACGCGCCCACCGTTTGTACGCTGTTCATGGCGTTCGCGCGTTTCCTGATATTCATCGCGTCGGCCCAAACCTCCGCCCCGTAAAGCAAAATCGAGTGGGTAACGCTCATCAGCAGTCTGCGAACGTTCTGTTTCGGTCCGTTCGTATTGGCCATCAGTCTACTTAGAGCCTTGGTCTTTTCTGCTGCCTTTGTCGCCGCGCATCGTAGGTGGGGCCAGAAGCTCAGCTTCGTATCCAAGGTAACGCCAAGGTATTTGGCTTCACTCCTGGTTTCCAGTCTTTCCGTCCCTAACGTCATCGGAACCACCGTCTGTATACTTCTGCGAGTCAACAGCAACAACTCAGTCTTTTGCAGCGCGAGCTGCAGTCCGTGATCTGTCATCCATTCGTTCACGCGTCTCATGACCTGATTCAGCTTTAACTGAATCAAATGATAGTCGCGTGCGACTATCACGGCTGCCACATCGTCGGCATAGGCAATGAGACGCGCGTCGGAGGGCATGTCTAGTCTCAACAAACCGTCGTATTGTACGTTCCAGAATTCGGAGCCTAAAATGGAACCCTGCGCCACCCCCGCTGTCACGCGTTTCCATTTCTTTTCGTCCAAAGTATCATACGTCAGTCCTCGGTCTCGTAAGTAGTCCCGTATGATACGAAGGAGGTAGGAGTCAACCTTGAAAGTCAACTCCAACGCCCCCAGTAACTCTGTCCATTTTGCAGAGTTAAAGGCGTTACGAACGTCCAGGGTCACCAACAGAACCAGTGGTCTGGTTGCATGACAGCCCCTGTTCGCCGCGTGAAAGATATTCGTCACGTCACCTATAGCTCCGATTGTCGACCGTCCTTTTCTAAATCCGTGTTGCTGTTCGGATAGGTCTCCGGCGTTTTTAATTGCCTATGACAGTCTTGGTCTCAGCAGTAGCTCCAACAGCTTCCCTGCCGTATTTAGTAGGCAGAGAGGCCTGTATGAAGAAGGCAAATCGGGGTTTCCCTTAGACTTACAGATGAGAACCAATCGAACCTCCTTCCAGAGCCTGCTAAAAACTCCCTCCACCAGACACCCGTTTTACAAACCCAAAAGGATGTCCGGGCGGGGCGAAGCGACCACCCGTAACATTTCACTAGATATGCCATTGCGACCTGGGGCCTTGTTCGGCTTCAACGCATTCGAAGCTCTGCGGAGCTCTTCCTGCGTGAAGAGAGGGATCTCTATATCTGTCATTTCATTTGTCGCGTCCGTTTTGTTGGGATGGGTTGGGAAAAGTCTCTCAACTATCCGCTCTATCACTTTCGCGTTTCATAGTTCCGGCGGACCCCGACCTCCCAGGGCGCATGTTACAATTTTATAACCGTTGCCCCAGGGATCCGAGTCTACCTCGTCGATTAGTTTTGTCCAACACCGTTTCTTACTGTCATTGATCGCGTATCTCAGTCGCTGTCTGGCGAAACTATACTCCGTAGAGTATAGTCCCACTACGCCTCGACTTCGGGCTCGTTGAGCTTTCCGTCTCAGCTTCAAACAATTGCTTCTGTATGTCCACCAGTATGTTTGTCGTCTGTTTCGTACTTTCCGTTTCCTGGGCATAGTGGCATCGCATAGGCGCTGGAGAAAGCCAGTCGTTGCCGCCGCTAACGTCTCCACCCTGTCTCGGTTCGTCAACTCTTGAGGCACCTCTCGTAAGGGAGGTTCTGCATTTTGCAGATACATTTCGAGTTCGTCTATGTCTAGGCGTTTGGGGTTCCACCTGGTAGATCTTGTGCCCCGTCTCCTCGTCTCTCTCGTCGCGTCAGGTCAGTTTGAAGGCAATGTACTGGTGATCACTGGCCGTATAGTCCTATATTACCCGCCACGCCCTTATCCTAGTCCGAATTCTGTCCGAGGTCAGAGTCACGTCTGGTATGGAGTTACCATACTCCGGTCGTCTGTACGTCGGTATCGTTCCTTCGTTAACTACTGCCAGGTCCAGCCTTGCGGACATCTCCAGCAGCAGTCTTCCCCGTCTGTTCGTCAAGGGTATTCCCCACTCGATCGCCCGCGCGTTAAAGTCGCCCGCCACGATCCCGCAACGCGTCCTCGATTTTTCCAAGTTTAGCCGCGTACTCGGAGGCACTGCTGTTGGGGCTCAGGTAAACACTGACATAGGTTATGTCAGCGACCGTCACCCAGACACAGTCCTTCACAGTCCCGCTGCGTACGATATTCGACGCACTCTTTCCACGTAACCAAACTGCGGACTTGCCTTGGACGATCAACAACGATCAATGGTAAACCTTTATTTCTTTTCGCCTCGCCCAGACGGATCACGTATGCACGCACACACACACACACACACACACACACACACACACACACACACACACACACACACACACACACACAAAAACAAACACGAATACAACACATAAATAAATATACGTACATATATATACACATAGATATAAATATATATATATATATATATATATATATATATATATATATATATACATGGAGCACCATGTTTCGAATTGCTGTTATACAAACAGCCTTGTATTCCCTTATGAGAAGGTATCCAGTAGAATTTAATCGATTATCAGAAATAAATTCATTATATTTATATTTTATTGTATGGATATAGGAGTTAACATGTATATTAATTTTAGTAGAGTGCAGCGATTGCACGGCACTAAGCAAATCTGTAAATATAATATTCCGATTGCGATTTAGTAGGGCGAAGCTTAGAGCGTCGGTCAGAGCAATGCATCCTGTGGTATATATAGATGCATTTACATTGATCGTTTTAACACAAAATATGTTTATTTCGGGCGAAACACATGCGCTACCCACCGCTTTATTTCCAGGTACTTTGCTGCCATCAGTATAGAAGGCATACGCATGAGATTTTTTAATAAGCTCGTCCACTTCTTTTTTTTGGAATCGACGACTTCAATTAGCTTTTTACCAAAACATGCATCATAAGGAACTGAAATTAGCATGCTTTGGTAGTCATACTCGTATAAGTTAAATTTGTTTGAAGTGTCTATTTCTAATAATTTTTTTAAGTTGATAACGTCAGTAATACATTTATGAACTATTTTTTTACTGATAGTATTAGAGTGTTCCTTGTTTATATTTATATAACTTTTTATCGACCTAAAAGTGGAAGAGTATTGAGTTTGCTACTTGTTTTAAAAGAAAAATTTTACATAGTAATTTTGATCTTTCTTCAATTGAACAGAGTTTAGATTCGCCAAGTAGTATGTTCGTTCGAGTGATTGTACGATATCCGAGAGCTATTCTTGTTGCTGCATATTGGATTTGTGTGGTATAGTAAAATATTTTTAAGTAAAACGGCTTGAGCTATTTATTCATGGTATATTGTTTCTAAATGTATTAAAAATCCGAATCACTTCCTGTTTCCTTAGAACTTTGATTTAAAAGTTTTTTCTTTATTCGTGTGAATCTACTTTTTAACGCTGGATTTTCTGCATTCGGGTAGAGGGCTGATCGATGTTATATTTTTTTGTTTTAAGTTTTTTAAAGATGTCTTCCTTTCTGATTCTGGTCATCTTCTTTACTACTATTTAAATAAGTTAAACCTGTTTCATCCATTGTTAGTTCACATGTTTCGTTTGAACTTTTTGTTGTTATTGATTGAGAATGCCTTTTAGGTGCCCTTTTTGAAATTTCGGTAAACATCGGAATATTATAATTAAATAGCTGGTGCTTCATTTTCGTCTTTTCTGATTTTACTATTACCTTCTTTTATATTCATTTGCAATTTAAACGAATTGATTTCCAGGAATTCATTAGTCCTCGAACATTGTTTTTCTGAGTGTCCGATTTGTTTACATTCGAAACAACGCATTCAGTCAGTGCTTGAATAGATCCAACACGCAGTGTCGTCGTATGTGATTTGTAAACTTTCTGAGATTAATTTTTCTTCCTCTTCTCTTATATATATTTGCCGTCTGAATATATAATACCCTTTTTATAATACGAATTGTCAAGCTCCTCATTGTAGCCATTAACTACCGACATCACCTCTCTCTTCATTGTTGGAAAATCTTTGACCAACGAGCCATTTTTTCAAGTCTGGGAACAGAAAATAATCCGAGGAAGCTAAATCTGGCGAATAGGGTGCATGCGGTAGCTATTCAAAGTTTAATTCATTAATCTTGTCAATTTCAATAACGGATGTGTAAGCTGGTGCATTGTCTTGATGGAACAACATTTTCTTATTAGCTAAATGCGGCCGTTTTCGCTTGATTTTTTTCGATCAAATGCTGCAATAAGTTCGCATAATATTCGCCATTGATAGTGTAAGTTATTAAACAGTAGTCTATACGTATTTGTTATAATTTATTTGTATATATATGATATTTATTATTAAGATGTAGTTTACAAGTATATATATAATCTGTACAATATTTAGTGATTAGTATAAGTTACGTCTATTATAAAAGTCGCGTGTGTACTCTTCACCTCTCTCAGATCAACACTGTCACGTTCGTGCTCTTTCCGCGCGACACTGGCGTCTCCTGCCTGTACGCATAACTACATATTTGCGCATTGTATATACATAACAACATGCCTCATACATTTACTTATTATAAACTATAGATGTATATACTTCCTACAATAGTTTTTCCTTTTTCAAGATAATCTGGCATGTTATTATCAGATGAATCAAAAGAACTGATGGCAGCGGAGTTGCTTTAACAATAACCCCAAATTGTGTAAATGTATAACTATTCGCTGTAGAAGTCGTCTGCAGACACCTGAACATCGTATTCCACCTTCCGAACACGTAACTAAGAGATTACCCCTTGAAGCCTTCTATATATTTTTCTACTAAATATATATATATATATATATATATATATATATATTATATAATAATTTTTATAATTTTTACAGACTAGATTATCCAATGCATAAATCATCTACATAGCTTAATGAATGGAAATGTTAACACATAATGATTTTTCAATTAGCTCCCTCTTATATGAAAAATAACGCCTTCTATATTGTAAATATTGAAAAATATTAATTCCACTGTACTTCAATGAATAGGTCACATGTTCATTTACTTACGAATCAAGCGGTACCATAAGGATAAACGACAAAAAGATATTTTCCAAGTGTTTTTACAAATTTCTTTAGAAAATTTAATACAATAGATTTCTTATCAAGCTTTAATTACTTACAATTTTAAGCTTTGATTCGTATAATGTAAAACTTAATTTCTGATTTTTACTGAAATTTACTGAAATTTCCTGTGCGACCATAAATTGTTCGTACATCAATGATCAATGACAACAGTATCTTTTTGTATCTAAACATAGAAATTTTAGAATAAAAATTAAAATAATAATGCAATACCCGCTTTCAAATTATATGAATAAATTTACAAACTGGCTCCAACGCTTAATTTTTAAGATCTCAGCAGCTTTGAAAAACGGAAAATATACTTCTATGAAGATCAACCGTATTAAAATAGAGAAATTAAATAAATATACTCTTATCTAAGTTTACAGTACGAAGTTCAATAGTATTATATTATGAAAGCACTAAAACTCCTACAATTGTATTATACCTGCTAATTAACTGTTTTAACAGTTATATTTCTAAAAGGAAAAGTAACTCTTTTATCTATAAAATAAAATAAATACATGGAATTTATAGATAACCCAAGACAACTTCATTTCTCATTAAATTGACTAAAACACTATGAATTTGAATATGCATTGAAGAATCATGAATCAAAATCTCGATCAGATCAACTGTCGATTTTCGTTGCATGAAACATACAGCACTAAGGATATAGAACATCTCATAAATCATATCTTAAACTTCCACTGTGTACCAATAATCTTTTCACGAACCATCTATAACAATGCTAGTACATATTGTAATAATGTTCAAAAATGTGCATTTCTATATAAAAATACTATATTGGTAATAGCAAAATAATATTTTTTAAACCGTTAAATTAAAAAAAATGAATAAAACTAGTAATAATTATGATACAAATATTACTCATTAAATTCCAATAACCATGAGAAAAAATGCAATGCCAATAAGATATCATTTCAAAACGTCATTCGTTTAACTGCTACTTTATTGAATTTTTTTATTAACAAAGTAATTATATAATAATACTGATATATTAATAATTGTAAAATATATTTATATATTTCCAATAAAAAACTATTTATTTGAAGTTTTACTTTTTTTTATTGCAAGGCTTTTCGTATATATATAGGCACTTAAAAGACATTTTAGTTAGTTTAATTTACCTGCTCAATGTAAGTATTACTCCTTTATATAGATATTTCATATATCGTGGTTGTAATTGTTGTTAAATAATTTTTGGACAATATACATCAAACGTAATTATTTGAAAAATCATATTTATATATACTGATTTATATTTATATATACTATATACATCTTTGATATATATACATATATCATATATATACATTTTGATATATATATATATATATATACATATTTGATATATATACATATTTGATTTATATTTATATATATATTATATTTATATATACTGATTAAATTTCATCAAGGTATTTCCGATATACATAGCGTTCATAAAATCTAACCATAAGAGCATTCAAATCATCAATCATCTCCCATCTATATTAAAACACCTAATTTTTATTCCATTTAATTTAAATATTAAATATTTCTTTACGTTGAACTTGCTTAAGTTAACTCAAGCTTAGATTTGTATAAAGATTTTCTTTAATTAAAACGGTATAGGATTTCATAATTATGTAAATATTTTCATTTTATTTCGTCATCTGTTACATGCACATAGTGAAGATTGACGTGTATATCACACGAAGAGTTCCCGAGTTTCCTAACGTGTTTCACCTACTGTAAAGTTCAGAATGAAGTTGTTTATGCCATTCATTATGCTGATTTTGGGCATGTCCATGTCCTGTATAGCACAAGGTATTTAAATATAAATATTTGCAAATAATATATTACTTACATGGGGAGAAATAGTAAATTTTTGATTTACAAAAGTGACCTTATAATTCCATATGAAAAACACATGTACAAATGTTTACACATTCTCCTCCGGCGGCCTCTAGTAAATTTTAACATGAAACGTACGATGGCTTAATAGCTAGAGCGGAGGCCTATTGTTTCGGTGGTTAGAGTTCCAGTCCCGGTCTCTGACGACTGACACCATAACCACTTTAAAAATGTACAAGCGCTTTGTGCAAAGAGACATATAGTAGAGTTCCGTCGCTGATTATCATAAAAACTCATTTTTTAATAATGTAATATCTTACTACAATATATTTAAATCAAATTTTGGAAACCCTCCAGCACCCGCACCAGCACCCGCACCAGCACCAGCACCAGCACCAGCACCAGGACCAGCACCAGCACCAGCACCAGGACCAGCGCCAGCACCAGCGCCAGGACCATCACAAGCACCGTCAGCCGCACCGGCACCCGCACCGACACCAGCACCTGGACGGTGAGCGGTACCAACCCAAAAACCAAATGTGGACTAAACGTGATGTTTGTCCCCTCAGCATGTATGCTGATTCTTTTACGTTGTAATTCGGAAAACAGAATACATTATTTGACAATAAAAAATTATTTCTGCACCTATATTAGACTTATTTTGTCAAACATTTTTTTCGTTTACACCAATGAGACATTGCATTAAACTACATTATATTATGCTTCAATACAAAAAAAAATTAGTAAAAATAATACTTAATAATTTAGTATAATTTGAATTATTATATTCAGTTTATACGTGTTTTCAAAAATTAATTTTTTTAATTTCCACAATTTATCATTAAAAATAATTTAAGAACAACAATAAAAACTTGTTTTATATTTACTGTGTTTCTTTTTTCTCCGTTATATATACAAGTGTCGATTGTATACCTTTGGTCTACTGTGTATTTATGTTATATCTACTGGAGATGCCTCCCAATCGAAAGTAATTTCACTTGTATGAAATGAATTACAGTAACACAAAAAAATCATTAAATTTTATTAAAAATTTTCTCTTTCGCCTGAACAAGTCGGTCCGGGCGCCTTATGACCCGTCACAATATATATGCATCTTATATACGGCTTCTAAGTAAAAATATGGTAGTTTCGACTTTGGATAATAGAATGCTATGTCCAGATCGGTCGGGAACACTTTTACAGGTGTTTTGTGTGTAGACGGTAGAACACGACATCCAGGTATCTCGGCACTACTTCTCCGGAGATGGTCCTATTTGGTCGGTAGAATACGATGTCCAGATATGTCGGCACAATTACTATGGGGAGTTTAGTATTTTACATAGTAGTTTTGATCTATATGTTATTATTGTACACAGTTTCAATTGACAATCCATATCTTTCGATGAATCAAATGGTATATTCACAAAACATTTTCTAATAATTAATATCATTATTTATTTTATCTAAAATAACAAAACGAAAATTGCAAATAAAGTAACATTTTTAAATTATTAGTAAAATTAATTTTGAAAAAATTAATAATAAAAAACTAAATATTTAATATTATTTAATATTATAATTATAACACGATATGCTTGACAGAAACTTTTAATTATTATTCAATCAGAGAGAACAAGAAAAATTTTTATGATATTTATTCATAATTATTAAAAACATTTAACCTACAAAAATTTGTCAAAATACTGGTACTCAACTGTCGGCTCATTCCGCGCTTTTGATGAAGGGGTTTCTAGTTAAGTAAAACATCTTAGTATTAAAGCACCCACTTATTTGCCGTATCCTGCGCCGTTCGAATTCTATCTCTATCTTAAGGTGACATCTGTATTAAAAGAAACAATATTTAAGCCTGATAAAGCTGTGTAATATAAAGTGGGGCTTGTCCTAAACAAACTGACATAAAAAATCATCCAGCACCGTTTTAAATAAAGAATGATTCACGTGGATAAGCGTAATTGTTTTTCATTCCTAATTACTACAAAACGATATGTACTTATAGTTAACCAACGTTAACTTTGTTCAACTTTGTTTTTTGTCATTTCAGGTATATAATGATTTTAATTATTACAAAATATTTTGTGAGTTTCTACTTTGTTTTACCTAATGAATTGGATTGCCCGCCTCCCATTCGAAAAGATATTTATATTCTAGATAAGGAACGAGCTAAATGAGATTTCAATCTATGAAAAAAAATATTGCTCGAGATAGGACCACGGATTATTGCGCCTAAATTCAAAAGCTTTCATAGCAGAGAATTCATCCTTGAAGACCATCTCCTGTAGGTGCTACCAGTTATGGAGATAAAAGAATGTAACTTCGACTATCTGACAAATACAATGAATATGAATTAAAGCATGACCAGTGTAGATCAATAGTAGAATGACAGGCTCATCTATTACTCTAGAGAATTTGACCTTGGCTACCGTAACAATATTAAAAGAACTGATTGTCATTCCATAGAGTCTAAGTATGTCAAGACGTTCTGCTACCGCAATCCAAGCTATCAGACATACCTTTTAGTTAGTATCATGTTTTGAGCAGGGAGTGGATGATACGATAAAAAATGTTCTTTATCAGATTCAGATACAATTATTAATCGTGTATTTTATTTTTTGCGTCTCTGAAAGATTGGTCCATTTATATGTAGAATTAAAAATGTATTGTTAAAGCTTTTAGCTTTATTACACGCTTGGGATAAGAGTTTAGTATCTATTGGGAATAACTCCTTTGAATTTATAAAGAACGGTAGTAGTAATTTATAACGCTACATTTTCACAATGATTTTGCATCTCAGTCATTAATTTACATTATATTTAAATATGTATTAATATTAGGGTTTTTTTACAAAAAAAATTGTTTAAAAATTTAAAACAAGAAATTCTTATAAAAAAGAATTTTGCATTAATATATTGTACTAAACTCTTACTATGCTGGGATGTTTGATGGATTTTTAAATTAAAAGAAATTCAAAGTAATGAAATATAAAATATTTATTATAAAATTACACTGAACGATCGAGACAATATAAAGTTATATTAACCTGAGCAGAGATGAGAAAACAATGAATGTTAGCGCTCTTTCGGCTCGTTTATATAGACTCGAGGCCCCTTCTCGCAGGGTCAAATTACGGGAGATAAGCCCCACTCGCTGATCGCAGCCCAAACTCTAGCGCAGCCTGACGGTCGGAGCGCCCGAGGTGGCAAACCGAACACGTCACTTCTTTCGAAATTCTGAAGATTTTCACAAAGCCAGAATACGATTCGCTTAAATGAAAATCTGTAGAAAGGCTTTTTTACGTAAAATCTTCGAATTTCCCGACACAGCACGGAAATTGCTTATATAAGCATAATCATTCACCTCTTTCGAAAACCTCAAGATTTTCCTTTAGCAAATATTCGGCCACCTCTTTGTGAAACCGTATAAATGCTAATTTTCAGTAAAACCTTCGGTTTTCCCGTCACGGCACGTAAAATGTGTACCGAATTTGTACACGGTATGTGGGCCTTTAACTAGAGTTCGCTCGCGATCAATTTTTTCTAACTATGAACTTCTTTTCATATTTAATATAGAAAACGATATATTTCTTTACTGAAAAAAGTAAGACGACGATATGTTATTTAAACATTCCCGAATATTCGACAATTTCCCGTCTCTGCTTTACATGATATTTCATCATTTAAGACAACATACGTTTATTTTCTTCGACGCAATGCCGCTTTGTGCCGAGATTTTAGGTTTTAAGTTACAGGGATCGCATATCAACCAAGTCGACAATTGATATGTATACAAATTCTCGCTTACAAATATGAATCTGAAAATTATTACGCATTTAATCGAAGATTTAATCTAGTAATATTTTACATTAACTTCTACGAAACAAAAACGTATTTATCTTAATATTTAAACAAGTCAATTTTATAAATGTATTACGCTTAAAACATATGCATGAATTTATAGAAATAAAAGAAATTTAAGTACTGTATTAATTTTATCACGTATAACACAAACTAAAATTTATAACGTAGAGAGATCTTTTATATTAAATAAACTATAATTCTCAGATAATACAATACGATCTTATATTATGCAATTCAATAATCATTTACTCTAAAGAAACAAAGCTTAAATAAATATAAGCTATATATAAATAAATATAAAAACATAATAAACGCAAATAACATGTTTCTTAAATAATGTTATTTTTCTATAAATAATATATACACAAAAAACATGTCTGTCTGTAACATATATATTTCATTTAAATAAATATGACTGTTAAAAAATAGATAAATTTTATATATAGTCTAAAAGTAGATAAATCTATATAATTTTATTTAATTGAGTTAGACGTTTCTCTAACTAACATTACGAATTAATTATATACATGAAATAGTTTTTCTTGACGAGTATTTCGACTTACCTTAACAATATAAAACACCCAAGAGTTAATATCCGTTTTCCTGAAACTGATCTCTAAGCAATCCGTTTCAGAAAACTGTACGTCACAAAGTTGTTCAAGCTATTGACATTTTTGTTTAGTATTCCTAGTTTTTCTTATAATTTATTTAATTTATCTAGTTTATCAATTATAAAGTGGCTTGAGTTACTTACAAACATACATCAATGAAACTAGCTTTTGGCAGGATATTCGATTTCATTCTAAATCTATTAGCGGAGGATTTTTGTCCTTTCAGGGAAAAGGTAGAAGATATAGGGATTTTATTTCATGACTTATCATCCTTGAGTATTAGTTTTAAAAGAATGAACTTCTGACGGCATTATCTTGTTACGCTTACACAGGTTAACAAAAATTTTTTCATTTACATTACATCAATGACCTTCTTTGCCACTGAACAAATATTAAAATAATAATATAATAAGAATAAATTTACAGTGATAGGTTTTACGTAGTCATAAAATAAAAATTTGATATTATAAGCGTTAAAATTATATTTTCATGATTTTCCAATGGTAGACAGTTTGTATAAATATCTGAGTTGTATGATTAAATTTATACTTTTAAAATATTTATTGTAGTTATAAAACTGTAAACTTAATATAAAATTAATGTATTAAAAGATTTGAACATCATAAATACATGAATTTGGTAATACTTTTAAATTTTTAGTGTATCTTAAAATTTCCATTACCCATTGTATAAACCATTTGCGTAGCTAGATAAATGAAAAGGTTAGCGTATTACGGTCTGTTTGTCACGCGTTAATTTACTGATGAGCCCAGCAGTAGCATACGAATAAACATCATAAAGATGTTTTTCAAATTTCTATACAAATCCCTTTAGAAAATTAATGATAATAGATTTCTTACCAAACCTACTACAATTTTGAATTCGGATGTCTTCAATATAAATCTTAATTATTCTTTCTTATAAACTGAAATTTACTTTATGATAATAAGTTTCTTGTATGTCAATAATCAACGGCAAAAGTATTTATTAATAATTTTAATATATTTTTTTTCCAAACTTACAAATTTAAGCATAAACCATTTTTTCCACTGACGCTATGTAACAATACTCTTCTCACGAACCATTTACAACAATGCTTGTCTATTATGTAGTGGTTTTTGAAAAATGTAGTTTGTGTGGATAAATACTATATTTGTAATAGCAAAATAATATTTTTAATACTGTTAAATTAAAAAAAATGAATATAACTACTAATAATTATGAGACAAATATTACTCATTAAATTCAAATGAGCATAAGAAAAAATACAATGCCAATAAGATATCAGTTCAAAACGTAATTAATTTTAACTGATAGTTTATTGACACTTTAAAGAATCATTAAATTTCTATATATTAACGAAATTAATTATATACTAATACTGATATATTAATAATTGTAATATATTTTACATAGTCCAAATAAAAAACTATTTATTAGAAGACTTAATGCTTGTTTATTTGAAGGAAAGAGTAGTTGATTCATATATATAAGCGACGGAAAGAAATTTTAGTTATTGTAATTTACTTGGTCTCTGTAAGTAGTACATCTTTATATAAAAATTTTGTTTTCTTATTTTGTTCATTCTTGTTAAATAATTTTCTTTAAAAAAATATTAGCATTAATTAATTGAAAATTCAAATTCCAAATATTAGTTATTTTCATAGATATTAGTATATATTTATTTAATGTAATCCAGGCATTTTATATATAAAGCAGTCGTAAAACACCGGTAGTCATTTTAAGTCCATTTTCAGTCTTGCTCCGTTTAATAAAGTATCACCGTAACCGTTTTCAAAATCAATCATTACTACTTTAATATATCTCTCGTATATGTTTTTATAATATCTGTAAATATTAAAATTGACAATTACGAGTTCATTAGTTATTTTTTGACTTTAAAATATTTATTTATGTCGAATTTCCTCACTCTTAGATCTGTATAACTGATTATTTTTTAATTAAAACATATATTTATTGTGAAGAATTATGTAAATATTTTCATTCTATTTTATCATTTATTATATGTACATACTGAAGAGTAGCGTGTAGAATACACGAAACTTCTGGAGTTGACTACCGTTTATCACCTGCTATAAAGTTCAGAATGAAGTTCACTATTCCATTTACTATGCTTATTCTCGCCATGTTGATGTCTTGTACGAGTCAAGGTATTTAAATATATATTACTTATAAATAATATTATAGTATGTCCATGGGAAGAAACAATAAATCTTAAATGTACTAAGCGGTGTTATCATTCCATGTCCAAAATACGTGACTAAATGCTTAGATATTCGTCTTTCTTTGAGTCTAGTACATTTTAATATGAGATCTACGATGGCTCGATCGCTAGAGCGAAGGATGAGTATTTCGGTGATCAAAGTTCCAGTCCTGGTCTCTGAGAATTGACACAACCACCGCAGTAAAATTTTACATATACTTTGTTTACAAATACATCGTAGACTACCAACGCTAATTAAAAGAAAAATTTGGGAACAAAAATAGAAGAACATAAAATAAAAAAAAAAACATAATATTAAAAAAAAAAACATTTTAATATACCTTTGCAAATATCATAACTATTGAATCTAAAATTATTTTTTAATTTAGCAGAATGTCCAAATTAAAAAATTTAATCACAATTGTCGTATGATATTTTGGCTTTCAATCTATAAACTATAGTTCAACATTAATACCAATGATGCCATTTCAGTATTTTATCTTGGTTCCGCGAAGTAAAAAATCAACTGTTATACTGAAATGACTTATTGTATATTCGATGAAACTATCCAATTTCTCGAAAATGAAAAATGATTTTATAAATAATTTATATTACAATCATTGTGCTACTATACATTAAAATAAATTATAGTCTAATCGTCGCGATCTATCATGAAAAGATGTGCACATAGAAGAACCATTATGGTCATTACCGTCCTTGATGTGTATAACTTCTTTTATAATTATATAAATGTGAAATAGTTCTATTTATACTACTGTCAAATATAATAAAAGCGAACTCCAGTTATCTCAGGACGACTTCTACAGGATATTTTGTATTTGAACAGTAGAATACAACATCCTGGTATCTCCGGATGAATTTTATGAGGAGTTTCGAATTCTGCCAGTAGAATATGAGGTCTAGGTATGTTTTTACATCGTATTTTACCTCCTGACAACGAAACTCCATATAAAAGTTGTTTCGAGACCAATTCTGTCGTCCAAAACACTAAACGCCCTGTAGAAGTCGTACCGTCACAAATGAACATCGTATTCTATCGCTGAAACACAAAAGTACAATATATCCCTATAGAACTGAATATAAGAAATATTGTAGTTTCGTGTTCGGGTAATATGAAACGATGTCCAGATACGACAAAACGACTTCTATCGGGAGTTTTGTGTTCGGACAGTAGAATATGCTGTTTAGCATTTCGAGAAGAGTTTGTCATCTCAAGAAAGAGTGAACAGAGACTCTCCGATATTACGTTGTATCGTCCAAACTCAAAATTCCCCGTAGAAGCCGTATGTAAGATGTATATGTATACATACATACATATATACATACATACATACATTTTTTTTCATTTTTTCATTATGTAAACTATGGTTCGACGTGAATATGTGAAATGATTTTTGATTTATAAGTATTTGTATTCATAAGTAGCTGATACATGATACGTATAAAAAATCAACTGTAATTCAAAAATGTCCTAAAATATGATTCTGAGAATCATATTAGAAATCTTCTATGTTAATTATTTTGCTATTATATCATTAAATGAATTGTATCTTAACTACTACGAATTCTCTAGAAAAAATGTCCACACAGAAAAACCTTGACGGTTATAATCATGCTTTATATATACAACTTCTGTGTTTTCTTATAAATGATTTATACTTTTCGACTTATACTATTTTTCAATGTAATACAAGAGTCAATACGTTTAAAACAGGTATGGTGAAATTAGAACAATATACACTAACGAAAAACAGTATAAAATTTGGGAACGTAAACGATGATTTCGCAATGAAAAATCAGACTGTTATTTGATTCAATGAAATTATGCGAAAAATACTTTAATATATTTATAATTTTTATTTATTTGTTTAAAAAAAATATTTGATTTCTCAACAATGGAAATAAAAAATCATTTATTGTTACGTTATATTTTATGACTTTATATAAATATCAAATATTATATTAGATAGACAACCAGCACACATACCAGCATCAGCACCAGCACCAGCACCAATACCAGCGCCAGGACCAGCACCAGTACCACTACTTATCGGATAGGCTTGACGATTGGTCCATCTAAGCATATGGAACTGCTTTCATTTCGTTTAATAAAAAATAATAGCTTATTTGTCAATATAAAATAAATAAAATTCCAAGACTATTTTTAAACTAAGTTCGACTATTTTTAGGTTAATAAGTAATACAATAAACTATATGTATTTATCACCTACTATCAAATCATTTATGGTTTGGAATGCCTTTTTCCTGAAAGTTCCTATAATATAGACCATTTTCAGAGAATACCCTAGAAAATATTTAAAAAGTTTAAATCTACACTGAGAAAAAAAATTTTATTTCTTAGCTTTGGTAAATTCAAATTCATTATCTGCGTTCAATTAAAAGTATAATATAAAGGTGTATACGATTACATTAGATATTAATTCTTTGCCGAATATATAATTAAATGCTTAAAATAAATTGATATATATTTATTAATAAAACATTTACCTGATAATTTATGTATTGTTAAATGTTACACCTTAAAAATTTTGTATAAGTAATGAAATTTAATGTAGATATATATATATATATATATATATATATATATATATAATAACCACTCACAAATTTTGGTTCGTTCATTTTTGTACTCTGTGAATATGAAGTTATTCATGATCACTTTCATTCTTTTTAAGGTTTTTTAACTGTAACTTGCAGTTTTTGTAAATTTGCGCACGCTCGTGCGTGTGTGTATGTATGTGTGTGTGAAAGAGAGAGGGAGAGTGATTTAAAACCTGGTCGTGTCATTTTGTTACTTTCCTTCTTTTGTACACTGTTTTATTATCCGTTTGCAATAATAATGATAAACTATTATCTGTTAATAATAATCATGATCTGTGGGGCCTTGAGTTCAGCTACCACACGCGTCCCCGGGGTTGCGGATAGGGGAACGACCACTCGCGGTCAGTCACGAAATAAGCACTTCTAAGAGTGACGAATAAGTGGCCGTGGACAAGAACTTCGAGCGAAAATAGTGGTATTCGCCCGTCTACACACCCACTCATCATTCACACACCTACATATCTGTAAGATAACCGTACCCGGACTGGGGAGTATATCGGGAACTTTATAAACGAGTTTCCCACGAATGGTGGAGATGGAGACCCTATAAACGGGTAACTTCCAGGCGGGTTATGAATGAATGAGAGGCCCTATAAACGGGCATCTCTCACGTATGAATGTGACCAGTTTGAGCGACGGTAAGATCTTGCGGATGCAGTGATTACTTGTTGATTGGTGGGATTAGCTGTGAGGGAATCACTTCATGCTTATGTGCGTTCCCCTTCTGGAGGGTACAGTTGTAAAACCAGATGGCACTCCTGGGCCGCCACAAGTAGGGGGCCCGAACCCAGTCTAGCCAACATGGGAAGCTGCCCCACACAGTGGTAAGACGTCGTCAGACGTCAAATCTCGCTTCTCGTAGTAATGCCGTATGGCGTACGGATGGGACCCTGCTGCGAGTCGTGGGGGAGGAACAGCCGAGGCCACCGGAATGTAGGAGGGCTTCAGTATTGGGGAGATTCAGGACGCTGAACCGTCATCTCCAACAAGTGATCCTCCTGACCATCACAAATATAAAACATTTAACACAAATTAACAATACAATCATGAAAGGTAATAAAAAAATTATAGCAGGCTCTCGAGTGCCGCCTGCAAGCGACTCAGTAGAGTCAATGGAGCTTCCCGGCTTTCCTATCACACCAGTAGGCAACCTGGCTGGTGTGACAGAAAATGCTACAGGTAGCAGTATGAATGAAAGTGCTAATGTTTATAAATCGCCGGCAACTTGGGAAGCTGCTGAGTGTAAATTGCAGGAGCAATTTTACACAATAAACAGAGTCCTAAGTAAAATGATGGAAAGGACTTGCATACAAAAAAATGTAAGTCAAATAATAAAAAACGGTTTGAGTGAGATGAATGAAGCAGTGGAAATCGGACAGTATGAACTGAAGTGAATGAGACTGCTCCGACAAAAACAGAAAGATAAAGGACGGAGTGAATGTGAGGAGGCAACTCCTCAGAAACGGAAAAGAGACCGTCAGACCCGTACTCCGGAGCAGGCGGCCGCACATCAGCGGACGATCGAGACCGAAACATGGGCGAAGGTGGTCTCAAAACATAAAAAACCGAAAACGACCGAGACGGACAACAAACCAACAAAAGAGCAGCCAAAAGCGAGACTCCAAGGTCGTGGGTCTGATCGCCCTAACCTCAAAGGCAGGGGAGGAGCGATCATGATCAAGCCGGCTGAGGGACAGACGTACGTCGACGTGGTACGTACAATACGGCAAAAGGTGGACCCTGACAAGTGTAATACTCAAGTCAGAACAATAAGAAAGACAAAAGACGGTGCGGTACTTTTACAAGTCTCCAGACAGAACAACGAGACGGACTTCCGACAGGTTCTTCAAGACGCTGTAGGAGAGACTGGACGCGTAAAAGATTTGACCTCCAGGGTGACACTGGAATTCCTAGACTTGGACTGTGTCACGACCAACGAGGACATCGCGAACGCGTTAAATCGGGAAACGGGACGGACTGCAGACCGTCGGCCCCATGTTTTCGACGTTAACAGTCGAGGACAGAGAATGGCGGTCTGCGATTTTGACGTAAAAGAGGCTACCGACCTCTTAAGGAAAGGGCGTATTAAAATCGGGTGGGTTGTATCAAGAATAAGAGCAAGGATACGCGTCTCGCGATGCTATAGATGCCTCGGGTTCGGTCATGTACGGAAAGACTATAACGGACTGGACAGACGAAGCTGCTGCTGGCGATGCGGCCTCGAGGGTCATTCCCACAAGGACTGCAAGAGTCGTGGGGAGTATTTCCTGTGCACTGAGGATAATATCCGAGACAGGGGACACTTACCCGGCTCGTCCTCGTGTGCCGCGTTCAGGATAGCACTAACAGAACAGAAGACAAAGACAGTCACACAATGACGACGACGATACTCCAATGCAATATGAACGGGAGTAGCGTGGCAGACGTACTGCTCCCGCAGATTGCGGCGGAACTGAACATCGACGTGCTGATTATCAGTGAGCAATACAAAGACAGACGATTACCGACTTGGCTCACAAGCGGCTCGGGCAAGTCCGCAGTTTGATTACGTGGAAAGGTTGCGTCGAATATCGTACGCAGCGGGACTGAGGAGGACTGTGTCTGGGTAACGGTCGCTGACATAACCTACGTCAGTGTTTACCTGAGCCCAAACAGCAGTGCCTCCGAGTACGCGGCTAAACTTGGAAAAATCGAGGACGCGTTGCGGGAAATCCCTGGTAACGTGATCGTGGCGGGCGACTTTAACGCGCGGGTGATCGAGTGGGGAATGCCCTTAACCAACAGACGGGGAAGACTGCTGCTGGTGATGGCCGCAAGGCTGGACCTGGCAGTAGCTAACGAAGGAACGATACCGACGTACAGACGACCAGGGTATGGTAACTCCATACCAGACGTGACTCTGACCTCGGACAGAATTCGAACTAGGATAAGGGCGTGGCGGGTGATCCAGGACTATACGGCCAGTGATCACCAGTACATTGCCTTCAAACTGACAGACGCGACGAGACAGTCGAGGAGACGGGGCACAACATCTACGGGGTGGAACCCCAAACGCCTAGACATAGACGAACTCGAAAGGTATCTGCAAAATGCAGAACCTCCCTTACGAGAGGTGCCTCAAGAGTTGACGAACCGGGACAGGGTGGAGGCGTTAGCGGCGGCAACGACTGGCTTTCTCCAGCGCCTATGCGATGCCACCATGCCCAAGAAACGGAAAGTACTAAAGAGACGACAAACATACTGGTGGACAGCCGAGATCGCGGATCTCAGAAGCAATTGTTTGAAGCTGAGACGGAAAGCTCAACGAGCCCGAAGTCGAGGCGTAGTGGGACTATACTCTACGGAGTATAGTCGCGCCAGACAGCGACTGAGATACGCGATCAATGACAGTAAGAAACGGTATTGTACAAAACTAATCAACGAGGTAGACTCAGATCCCTGGGGCAACGGTTATAAAATTGTAACATGCGCCCTGGGAGGTCGGGGTCCGCCGGAACTACGAGACGCGAAAGTGATGGAGCGGATAGTTGAGAGACTTTTCCCAACCCATCCCAACAGAACGGACGCGACAAACGAAATGACAGATATAGAGATCCCTCTTTTCACGCAGGAAGAGCTCTGCAGAGCTTCGAATGCGTTGAAGTCTAACAAGGCCCCGGGTCCCGATGGCATACCTAGTGAGGTGTTACGGGTGGTCGCTTCGAGCCGCCCGGACATCCTTTTGGGTTTGTACAACGGGTGCCTGGTGGAGGGAGTTTTTAGCAGGCTCTGGAAGGAGGCTCGATTGGTTCTCATCCGTAAGTCTAAGGGGAACCCCGATTTGCCTTCTTCATACAGGCCTCTCTGCCTACTAAATACGGCAGGGAAGCTGTTGGAGCTACTGCTGAGACCAAGACTGTCACAGACAATTCAAAACGCCGGAGACCTATCCGAACAACAACACGGATTTAGAAAAGGAGGGTCGACAATCGGAGCTATAGGTGACGTGACGAACATCTTGCACGCGGCGAACAGGGGCTGTCATGCAACCAGACCACTGGTTCTGTTAGTGACCCTGGACGTTCGTAACGCCTTTAACTCTGCAAAATGTACAGCGATACTGGGGGCGTTGGAGTTGACTTTCAAGGTTGACTCCTACCTCCTTCGTATCATACGGGACTACTTACGAGACCGAGGACTGACGTATGATACTTTGGACGGAAAGAAATGGAAACGCGTGACAGCGGGGGTGGCGCAGGGTTCTATTTTAGGCCCCGACTTCTGGAACGTACAATACGACGGTTTGCTGAGACTAGACATGCCCTCCGACGCGCGTCTCATTGCCTATGCCGACGATGTGGCAGCCGTGATAGTCGCACGCGACTATCACTTGATTCAGTTAAAGCTGAATCAGGTCATGAGACGCGTGAACGAATGGATGAAAGATCACGGACTGCAGCTCGCGCTGCAAAAGACTGAGTTGTTGCTGTTGACTCGCAGACGTATACAGACGGTGTTTCCGATGACGTTAGGGACGGAAAGACTGGAAACCAGGAGTGAAGTCAAGTACCTTGGCGTTACCTTGGATACGAAGCTGAGCTTCTGGTCGCACCTACGAAACGCGGCGACAAAGGCAGCAGAAAAGACCAAGGCTCTAAGTAGACTGATGGCCAATACCAACGGACCGAAACAGAACGTTCGGAGACTGCTGATGAGCGTTACCCACTCGATTTTGCTTTACGGGGCGGAGGTTTGGGCTGACGCGATGAATATCAGGAAACGCGCGAACGCCATGAAAAGCGTACAAAGGGTGGGCGCGTTAAGAATCGCGTGCGCGTATCGTACCGTGTCTGAGAGCGCCGTTTTCGTGATTGCTGGGGTCATTCCCATCGATCTGCTCGCGGCCGAACGGAAGCGAATTTGCGAGCGGAGCTCGAACGTTGGAAGGGAAGACGCTGTGACTGAAGAACGGACGAAGACCATCGAGACATGGCAGAGACGGTGGACGACGGACGAAAGAGGACGGTGGACGAAAAGACTAATACCCGAAATAGGTCCGTGGAAAGAGAGGAAATACGGAGAGGTGAACTTCTACCTTACCCAATTTCTGTCCGGACACGGATACTTCCGTAAGTACCTCTGCAAGATGAAGAGGGTCGCCTCTTCAGAATGCAAGTACTGCGGATGGGGTCGGGACGATGCGGAGCACACATTTTTTGTGTGCCAACATTGGACTGAGCCACGACTAGAGTTACAGACGAGGACAGGAGTGATCACGCCAGAAAACGTGACGAAAATTATGATGACGGACGCGGACAGCTGGCGGTTGATCGCAAAATACGTTATGAATGTGCTTCAGAACAAAAGAGCAGATGGATGTTTGGACGATTGAAAGTCTATGAAGAGTGAATGTAATATCGAGTATGCATGAGAATCTGAAATGAAAGATATGAACGTGAAATGACCACGCAAGGACTGCCGCCCAGGCTGAAGTAATGTGTATAACAGTTCCGGGCTGGTGTCGGTGCAATACGGAGATATGTGTTTAGTGCGTAGTGACATGGGTTTTCTGTCGAGTCGCACATACTCCGGTGGTCGTTTTTCAGGACCATTCTTGCTGAACGACCATCGGAGATGCATAAACAGCATTCACAGACTCCGAAAAAAAAAAAAAAAAAAAAAAAATAATAATCATGATCAAATAGATGAGCGATGGCTATTGACAACTTAGTAATGCCTCTGTCCGTGCAGTCTGATTTCAAATCACCGATTTCTACTCTTTTTATTGTCTCTTGGGGTTTCTTTTTACTACCCATTATGTTTAACAATTACATTATATCAATTTTGCTTGAATTCGGAACATCGTCCAGCGGTTCTTTGACTCTTTTTCAGTTCAAAACTAATCAGAATACTCTTTCTTCGACTCTACGTTTAGTTGTTTTTAACTCAAAGATATCTATTCAACTCAATTAATGACGCGTATATTAACCACAATTTGCATTATAAGTATGAAGAAGCTACCATAGTCCTCTGATATAGCAGTATTATTTTGAGCTAATCAATCAATTTTTCAAAGTAATACATAGTGTTTATTTATTGGAATTGCATTTGAAGATTGATATTGTACCTTTCAAAATGAATTAGAATTTATAATGATTCACATAAATATGCTTCAGTGTGCAAGAATTTCAAGCTTCTACGAAATCATCTTTGAGGAAAAAGCACCAATTAAACAAAAATAGTAACCAACAAATCCAACTGTGCAACAAACTGTTAATCAAGAAGTCGATAAAATGCTAGCGGAAAACGTTATTAGATTGCTTAGTAATCCTTGGAGTTTTCCA
Source organism: Sycobia sp. Sy_11 (assembly GCA_018907035.1). Classification (NCBI taxonomy): domain Eukaryota; kingdom Metazoa; phylum Arthropoda; class Insecta; order Hymenoptera; family Epichrysomallidae; genus Sycobia; species Sycobia sp. Sy_11. The sequence continues at coordinate 2,203,712 of JACCIC010000018.1, read as the reverse complement.
GTGGTAATCGTAAAAAAAAAGACGGAAAAGCTCGATTTTGCGATGATTTCAGAAAAGTGAATAAAGTGACAAAGAAAGATATCTATCCATGACGACAACTTAATGCTACATTAGATAAATTACACTAGATCTATACAATGGCTACTAACAAATAACTTTAACACCTGAAAGTCGCTCTATAACTGCTTTCACCGTGGCAGAAAAAGGTCTTTTTGAATTCAATATAATGCCGTTTCGTCTGCATACAGCACCAGCTACGTTTCAAAGACTTAGGGATAGAGCGATTACACCAGAGACGGCACCTTACGCATTTGCATATTTAGCTGATATTGTAGTAATCTCGTCTACATTCGAGAAGCATCTAGAAAAATTACAAGACATTTTCAACAGTATATACATTGCAAAATTCAATCCAAATCTGGATAAGTATGGTTTAAAAATGGTTTACAAACTGATGCGACAAAGTGGCCCCTCTTTCTTAGTTTAGCGCCACCATGTAATATGATATGACGATTTATGGGCCTGATACCTTGGTATTCAAGATATCTCTAAAGACTACGTTACGGCTGTCCGAACAGTATTATATTTGTTAATGAGAGACAATTTATCTCCAAAGAATTTACGACTAACACTGCAAAAGACTAAAATACAGCATAGAAGAACACCACCATATATACCGTAATTTAATCCCGTAGAGCGAGCAAACAAAGTAACTAAAACTATGATTTCTCAATACATAATAAAAAATCATAAGACGTCGGACAATCATCTACCTGAGCTTCAATTTTCTTATGATAAATCCTCATCCTGAACAACGTATTTTACACCAGCGTATCTGAATTTTGGACGTGAATTAAGACCACTTGGATTTCTTCTTCCGTTTTACGGACCATCGAAAACCGAACGTTACCGCCGAAAAAAGAATATAGAAAATATAAGTAACAATATAGCTGGTTTGAATCCAATTAATGAAAAACTTCTAGACACAAAAACAATATAATGATCACCGATGATATAATGAACCGACCAGAGGCTGATAGATTCAATATGCAGCGCCCAGCAAGAGCTCTGCCAGAGAAACTTGGAAATAAGCATAGCTATTAAATGGTATGGGGTTTCATTTCATGCCTTGATTAATACAGGAACGCTGATAAAAACGACCTCAGCCAAAATCGGCCAAATATTCGAGAGACGAGGAGCAAGATGTGTATATGGAGAAACGGTACTACATTTCAACCGAGATCCATTGTATACGGCCAATCCAATAAACATCATATCCTCATATACGCTCGAAGTACATACTCGAACGACCTGTGGACGTCATCTTTTATATAGCGGAAATATGCAAAATAGAATATCGAATACTATTAATAAGTAAGAAACCCAGCATTCCAGGCTCTCTCAACGACGTAGAGAAAGGAGAAGATTACACCGAAAAATGCGCAGGAGAATCACTGGAAGACTGAAAGACGAAGATATATTCAGCGCAACCGAATCCGAAAACGTAACCACTAACAGCGAATAAATCTGTAAGAAGGAAAAAAAGAATTTATAATATAGATAAAATATAATATAAATGTTATATTGATAAATAAAATAGATAAATAAAGTATAATTTATAATATAGAATTTATAATATAAATAAAATATAAAAATAGTATATGTAGGAGATTATCAGAATGACAGGATTAGAAATAAACGGAAGCATTTGATATATAAATGTGAAGAACGTAATACCTCTCGGAAGATTCGTAACACATGGAAGCACGGACGACGATAATCATACTCTTCTCTCTTCATTCGTAACAACTGTCCTCTCCACACACAATCATTCCTTTTTATTCATTTCTCGACAATACGTTATATCCGGGTGCCCAATGCACATGCCCCTGCTCTTCTATAATACTCGATGTGCTTAACGGTTTGGTCTATTTACCGTTACAGGGGATTTCCCGGCTTTAATGTATACCTTATATATTCTATTACTAATGTGCGCCTACATATAAATTATAGTATTCATTATTGAAACATATGTAAGAAAAAAATAATTCATTTTTAAACATATACCATAATTTATCGTATTTAATAAAATAAATTATGTGTCAAAATTTTTTATGAAGTGAAATTAAGTGAGAAATTTTATTTACTTGAACAAAATTTTTTTTGCCCGAACAGAGATATTACTGATATAGAATAAATAAAATTTTCGACACTATCGAATTATCAAACTAGCCGAATAAATTTTATAAAATAAATAAAATTTTATAATATTCTATCACATATAAAAACCGAAATGTGCATGCGAATAGACTGTAAACTCGATAAATGTTATCGAAATCGTCGTCAAATTCAATATTATAAATACATACCGAAATCAATAATTCGATACCGTCCTGTTAGAATAATAAATAAATTACCAAGGGAAGTTTCATAAAATCTAAAGCCCGGCTTGAGGAAATAAATCCAACCAGTACGCCGAAAACCTGCGGAACGAATAAAACAATTCGTGAAAAAAATAAAATTTAATTTTTGTTTATTAAAAAATTATATTGTGTTCCGTCGACAACTGACACAAGCGCAGCGTGATTTTCTCGTCGCGAAGCAAGTACTGTGGTCGGCCGTCACCCAATAGCGAAAAATGGCCAGCTCCCGCGGCCCTTCCGTAGGTGCTCGTGGATGAGGGTGCACCACCGGGTAGCGACGAGCACAGCGCGCTGCCGGAAGGAGCTCAGGTGCCAGGCCCCTTAGTACCACCGTCGGGACTACTGCCTCCCTCTTGTGACGGGGCGTTCCAAGGTATGCCGTCAATTCCCGCCCCCGAATATAAAATCCATAATAAAAAAATCCAGGAGACACGCGAGCCTGGCGGGCCTTTATATGTGACTAAGAAGCAACATTGTTTTTCCGCTTGTGTGCCGTGCATCATCGTGAATGAATCGGGAACCGGCGGTTCAACATGTGTATCAACCCCGTAACAGGAGACGAACGATGCATAACCTGCTACGAGAGAAAAACTTACGTACCTTCACGTAATTTTTAAATTAATTATTTAATTAATCACAGATAGGGAATTTATGAATTTTTATACCGTCGCATATACTTTGGTTGTGTCTAATGGATATATCCCTGTAGACCCCCATATAATATAGAAGTACATGCGCATGTACATATGTACGTATATAAGTTTATATATATATATATATATATATATATATATATATATATATATGTATAGCATTCGCTTTACTTTTACTTTTCTTATATTAGTAGTATTAATGTGAGTCATATAAATGGCAATCACTACCTTTTGTTACTACGTAGTAATGTAGAGTTAATTTACCATTATTATAAATATGACCCATTGTGATTTCTTGGTTTTTTGGATTATATCGCCAGCGCGTAGCGACAACGACGCAAACCGATCACTCACGGTCATACCAAAGATAAAATTTTTATTTTCGTTTCAAAATCTAAAATGAACTCATTTCGAGCGGAAATACCCGAGCACTAGATCCAACTCCCGTAATCAGTTCCCATCCCCGAACATAACATCACAAAAGACTCTCATAACACAGACACGCTCCACATGTCGGTTTGGAAAGGGGAGTTTGCGACCGGCCCAACTGGCGGTCCGTGTTTTCGTAACCGAGTGTTTCCGCGAGTACATGAGAATGCGCTTAGTACAAGCTGCGCTAGTGCATGGCGAGCAAGAAGAAGGAATGAAGAAAGAACAAGAAGACAAAGTCGCTCTTTATCATCCAGCTGTCGGGGGACTCGGACGTATTTTTACGCAGTGCCATCCAAACTATCAGCTGCGATTACTCCGTTTCGACCCACCGATCGTCTCTATCATTGCAATGCCATCCAGGAACACGCCACCACGTCCTCGTGATCACATGATCACACCGGTAGACAAGCTGAAGAATTCAGAGTGATTGTTGAGCCTCAATCCTCACGGCCATCAGCCGAACGCGGCCAGACAACGACCGACTAAAAAGAAGACAAAGAAATAACAAGAGAAAAAAAGAAGGAGAGAGAGAGAGAATGAGAGGAAGGAAGACGCCAAGAGACAGCCGTCAAGCATCTTACCTCGGCAAGTAGCGTTATTCATTGTCTGTTAAGAAAGTGCGCGTCCTCGCATATTCGCCGATGGTGGTATCGCTGTACCGCTGCCGCGTATCCTAGGCGTATCGATATTGCGCATGAATTTTCAGTCTTATCCCTTACATTTCCTGTTCCACCGATTCTTCTAGCACCAGCCGACAGACATAAGTATCCGTAACTGTAACCAGGAATACATTACAATATATATATATATATATATATATATATATATATATATATATATATATATATAACATACGAAATTAGCCCTAACTGATCAATTAAGGTACGAAGTAGAATCTTGAACAATCAGTGAAACGCTTTGGGTTGGTTGATATTCACACATTAACAACCAAAACAGAGAAATCGTAACTCTGTTTTCAACAGTAAATCTATCTCATATTCCACAGATATATTCAAAGCAAACATACTTTTTTTAAGTGTTTTTTTCTCTACTTTCATTTTCTGGTATCAGAACTGCGAAGTTTTCACTCAAAAATCCAATATGGTTTACAAAATGACGTTTACAAAATGACGTTTACAATGACGTTTACAAAAAAAAATGCAAAATTTCGATACTTTTTTTTTAAATCCAATTTCTTGTTGTGTTAACCTTCAGGACGGAACTTTATTTTTCAACTATGAGTGCATAAATGAGCTATACTTTAAATTCAGTTTGCTCCCGAATCCAGAAGTTCAATATGGCGGCTAGAAAATGACGCCTAAAGCGCAAAATTTTGCTCAAACATTCACGAATTTTTTTCTCGGATATAATGCATTCGACGAAAAAAATCAATAAGATAAAAAGTGCTTAGAATCAATCAAAGAATGTGTCTAAAGTTTTTCACTGAGTTTTGAACAACTTTTTTATTTTTGCCAATTGTCAATTTATGACAAATTGGAAAAATTCATCAAATCGTCTCGAAAAAATTCAAATATACTTCTTGGTCAATTCTAGGCACTTTTATTCTCTAACTTTTTCGTATATAACGCTTTGTTTTTGTGTAAAAAATAAAAAAACTTAAAAAATTTGAGTCATGCCTTATTTTTTGATAGAAGGCAAAGTTAAACTGATAAAATTATAATTTAAAATGAAATAACGTACTTTTCTTTCGTATAAAAGTGCGCTATTTTTCGATAGTAGGCCTCTTCGTTTTCGGCAAATAATAAGAATGCCCTCTCAAGTGAAGAAAGAGAAACCGCAAAATTCGACCGACCGACCCGTCATCTCCCAGTGCAAACTTTTCAGCGATGAAAGTCGCTCCTTTGTTCATTTCAGGATATAATTTCTTGTGTAGGAAAGGGCGCTCCATTGCTAACAAGAAATACCGCACTGAGCGACACTCGAGAAGGCCAACGAAAAAGGAAAAATTCAATTTCTGAGTGAAGGCGCTTCTGTGCCAGAAATATAATTAAAAAATATACTATTGACGAGGTGCACAATAATAATATGTTAAACTCCGTAGGGCATTTCGTTTATCTATAAAAAATTAAATGTCAGATTTTATCTCTGAGAAAAGGCGCTCCTTTGTCAGAGAGAAAAATACATGTGTATTAATGACCAGGTGCTCCTCGAATTAATACACACCGACCGCCGAGAAATTGTAAAATCCGACAAAAAGGTAAAAAGTTAAAAGTCAGATTTTATGTCTGAGAAATTGCGCTCCTTTATCAGAGATAAAATTAACGAGGTATTAACCTTTAAACTGCCGGGATTTGAAAGAGCATATCGCCCTAAAACTAGTATATAAGGTATCTTATATCAATGATTGATTATAGACAAAATGTCGTTCAGGGGGTGCGTCAAAATATTGATTTTCCGGCAGGGAACGGAACTGCTAATGTTAAAAATTTCAAATTTTAAAAATATTATTTTTTAATGGTAAAAAGTACTTCTTTCTTCATAATAATATTATATAAGTTAGATTCATCGATTTAGTTAACTAGTTAAAGTATTTTAAAGGGTTGTCAGTAAAATTTTAGTGGTTGTTTTGAAGGTATTTCACCCCTTTAGACACGGTTTTCAAGTTTCATTTATTTTGTAATGCAACTACACTTTTCCGGAGTATTTTTTGACTCTGAATCCAATGATTAAATTATAATAAGTCCAAAAACCATCCCTAAAATAGGGTACTCATCACAAACTACCCCTTTTGTTTCGCGTCAACGATTACGAAACACCCTCCTCTTTTGAGCGCGGGCTTGGGACCGACTGTGGCAGAGTTGTTTCTTTTTTTTTTGTTTTTTTTTTATTTTTTGTACTTTTCTTTATTTTTTATTCTTTTTTTTTCTTTTTTTTATGTTTTTTTGGTAATATTATACAGATTTTAAATACTTTGGTGTAAGAATTCTAACTTATGGTAAAGATTCTTTAGTGTGATAAATTTCAAAACAAGGTTCAATACATAGAGCTTTACAACATATTGAACACTCATATGTAGATCGGGACTTTTTGTTGAGCATATGACATAAAGCACATTGACGTGGTAATGGTTTATCACACTTTTCAGATTTAATTTTTCTAAGAAAATGGCGAACGTTTAGTCGAATTCCAGGTGCAAGCGATAGGGTTGGAACTTTTTCAATATCTAGTTTTAGAATTTCTCTCACTACGCTCAATCGAAAATCGGGGAATGAACTTTCAGTTGTAGTCAGCATCTCGTATAATTTATGAGAATTCGTTAACATCAAGTCAAGAAGATGAAAAATAGTTTTCTATATCATTTCAGACATTTTCGGATTGTCTCTGTCATAGACAACTGTCTGTCGATATCATCAACTTTACTCATATTTTTGTTATAGTCATGAATACAACTTGGTTTCATAATATCTGCATTAGTTTTATAATGTTTTTTACCAGTGGCACAGTACTCAAATTCGTAAATACTTGTCAAAACATAAACTTCTTTTTTATCCATCCATTTGATCACCATCCAACTATCGGTATGAGCAACTTGTGTTTCACCACGATTCAACTTGTTTTCACCACGATTCAACTTCAACTTCAAATTTTCGATTCTTTTTCACAGTTCCACAAAGGCGTTTCTTTATCCTGGAGATATTCCGCAAGTTGTGGTGTACCAATTATCAGTGAATAATTGACGTCGTACATTACAATAAGGTTGCATAAGATGTGCAACAATATCACCAGAAACGCCTAAATCAAATTTATCATAATCAGTGTCTGCACCAGTGTATACAATAAAATCTAAAAGAAAACCTGTGTCACAATCTACTAATTCAAATAACTTCAGTCCAAATCGTTTTCTTTTCAAAGGTAAAAACTGTTTGAACTTAAGTCTTCCTTTCCACAAGACTAAGCTTTCGATTATACAAAGTTTTTTACCTGGAATAATTTTGCTAGAAAATTTATTTTTCAAATAATCAATCGCTGGTTTAATTTTTTTCAAAGGGTGGTTAGAAACCTCTAAATTATTAGAAAAATGAAGATATCTTAAAACTTAAAGATATCGGTTTCAGGGCATAGTTTCGCCAAATATTGGAGTACACAACAATGGATCCTGGCTCCAATAGTGATTCAATTGTCGTTTCACAACATGGCCCATATTTATTGACAAAGCAATAAATATCCATAGTTCATCTTCAGTCAAATCAGTCCATGGTTTCATATTTTTTCGAGTTGGCTCAAGATTTTGCTCTTGAAATAGGTTTGTTTGTTCTACAAAAAGGTTTACAAGAAGTGGGTCTAAAATATATTTAAAACATTCTAATATTGTTATTTTATTTATTGAAACTTCAGGACGTAGTTGAGCTTTGTTAGGAAAATCTTTTATCGACGGATAAAAATAAGGATCGAAGTATACGTCAGGTGCTTCGTAGTCATCATTTGGGATATCATTTGAATCAATATCACTCGCAATGCCTCTATCTCTAACATCTTCTTCAGGCTCTGATTCTCCACTACTCCAAACATTGTTTTTTACATTCATTGTATTACGCAGTTTGTATAATAAGAATTAAAACGAAAAAAATACTGTATTTTCAATAAAAAATATCTAAATTCAATAAATTTGGAGTTCAATCTCCCAGTTTTCTTATTCAAGAGAATAATTTATAAATTTATTTCTGATTCACTAAATTTTCATAAAAATTATTTTATGAAAATAAATCTATTTATAAGCCACATGCAAACAAAGCAACATATTTTTCCAAAAAAACCTAAGATGAAAGCATCATAAATATGGGAGGATGGGCGGGATGGCGGGGGGAGGGGTTGAAGTGAACAAAATAAATTCAGTAACTAAAATTTTTATCAAAATAATAAAATATATTACGTTGATAATTTTAGATATTTGCAAACAAAGCAACGCATTTTTTCCAAAAAGAATAATACAAATGGTAGTACAAGGCATTGAACGGGTAAATAAGGGTAAAGAAGGGTTGAAAGGGGTGGGGAGAGATAAATTTATATTAAATTGTATTCGATTGTAGTAACAAAAACTTTTTTGAAAGTATATTTCATTGCAATTATGGTCAGATCGATAAGAAGAAAAAACCGCTTGTGCAAAGTAAAAATGATAGTTTTAAGAGATGTCGGGTGGGTGAAAAGGGGTGTAAAGGGGTAAATTTCGAACGGTATTTATTCATCTTATATATCAATTGATTTTGTTTAGTAGCGGATTAGATTGTAATGTCTTGATTACTAATATTGTATCCAATAATATGTGATCATTGTTTGATTTTTCATTTTTAAGTTTATTTAGCGATGTATAATAATTAAATGACTACTGGCAGATTTTAATCTCCATGTTTTAATAACGAGATAAGTGCATACAAATTTAGATAAGATAATATTAATATAATTTTGTAGGACTCATTATTGTATGTTAATATGCAAAACACCTTGAAGCCCTATTTGTTTTCTCGTTGATGAAAGTCCATGTCAAGTTATGATATCATTTTGCAATAATACAGGAAAAACTATACATGTATAAACTAAATACGTTTATACATTTGTTTATATAAACTGTCTATGTCTCGCCCGGCGACGAGTGTCAATGCTAATTGTCTGCACGGTACGCGACTTCAAATCATAAAAAAGTCGGACCAGATACGGCCATACGATGCAGCCTACCTGCAGGCCCGGCGTAAGGCGGCGTGGACCGAGACGCTTCTCTCCTTCCCCCACCAATAGTACCACCCCCCCTATGGATACCTCGGAATGAAGCGGAAGGCGCGCCATTTATGGTCCCCCTTTTTCCTCGTTGTATACAAAGTACGAAATCCGACATCGGAAATCCGATAGAGTGGCAGCCAAATATTGCCAATGTTCCGCGCAATTCAACGCAGCTGAACTTTCAGATCCGAAGAGGATATAAAGATTCCCGAAAGGAAAACTCCAATGACGCAGCCAAATAATATTTACTTTAAAATTACGCCAAGATTTTTTAGAATCTTTATGCACTATTTTTAATATTATTAATATAATGAAAAATGTATGTAGGTTAAGTTCATTATTTTATTTTTATTAATATTATCATTATTAATATTTCAAAGACTATACGTTTAGAGTATTATTAAACATGTTTTTTTTATTCATTATCATTAATATTAGTTCAAATATATATTCTTATAAGCTAAATTATGTAGCACTATTAATTCTTCTTTATCTTATTATTATTAGTAGTAGTATCACTATTATTACACTTTTTCTATTATTGTTATTATTACTATTACTATTATTATTATTATTCTTATTATTATTATTATTATTGTTGTTGTTGTTGTTGTTGTTGTTGTTATTGTTGTTGTTATTGTTATTGTTATTACTATTACTGTTATTATTATTAACCCTGCCACCGCCGACTCATAGCGACTCATGTTTTGGCTGCGCCGGTCCCAAGCCCGAATAAAGAAGGAGGGAGGTACACTTACAACAACTGGATAGGACATTCTTACAGTTACACATTTCATAACACTGATGTATCAGACAACATAATACCTGGCAAAGGGAGGGGTTACCATTGCCACGCGGTGGTGTGTCGGTTTCGGTTCGATTACGGGACGGCTAGTACGGACTGAAGGAGCTTGACAGATTGGAAAATGGGGGAATGCTGGCAATGCTAGTACAGCCGCCATTGAGTAGGGCTGTAGGGGTCATATTTGGCAAGGGGGCCCTTTAAACGGGTTACACGCATCTCGTATGTAAAGATACGGGCACCACGCAGTTGGGAACGAAACTGAGCAAGCACGGAGTGGATGAACTCTGTAGGCTATGAAAGGCACGGGCGCTACAATTCCCGAGTAGCCCTTTCAGAAGGGTAATAGGATTGCGAGAGGGAAGTACGGAAGGTCATCCTGGTATTGGACGGGGGCGGCATGCGTGCGGGCTCTGGCTGGGGATATTCTCCACTGCTAACCACACTTATATAACGTACAAGCATAAACCAATTCACCCACTTCATAATTTTTGCCACCCACAACTTTGCTCCCGAAACTAGGGTGTAATGGACGGGGGCGGGCTTCTTTCTGACCTGTAAGGCAAACGGAGCGTCCTGACTCGTGATGTCTGCCGGAAACTCTCCAGGGAGTGGAGCACGTTATTGTTGGGGTGTGAAGCTCAAGAGAACGGAGGTGGACTAGCGTGACGGGGCGTGCTATATCCCCCGGCTCTGTAAAAGAGCCTTACACGAAGATACTAGCCAGAATGACTCCATCAGGCAACTGTTGGGGAGTTATTTTGACGAGCTCGTGGTTGAAGAATCCATGGAGGTCGGTCACGTGGGGGGACGAAAAGAACAGAAAGAAGAATAGATACTATACTAAACAAAGCGGTGAACAGCCTGGATGTTCCCTGTACGGTCAGGAACAGTTGAGCTAATAGCGCTGCTGATGCAGCAAGCCACGGCAGCAGTGCGGACGCTGAGGCCGGACGAATACGGACGATAAGTCATGAATATAATCATGAAAAAGTACTCATTGATTCCATCAATAATTTCTTTAAAATGATGATGGAGTCAATGAAAAAACAAAAAAATGCCAATAACACAATCAAGGAGGGGCTACCGGCATTACAAAACCAATTCGAGGAGCTAGTGGGCAGAAGGTGACTTAAAGCTAGGCGCCCACATACTCCTGAGGCTTTTGAGCCTCATAAGGCGCAAAAGAGACACCCATCTACCTCCCCAATGGTATTAACTGAGAAGGGAGGGCGAAAGTAGAAAAAAGAGAGGAAACCTCTACAAAAAAAGAAGACGCGGAAGAGGAGAGACAAAAAAGACGCAAGGCTGGAAGAACGTCCCTACCAGGCAAGAAAACAGGGCAGCTAAAAACAAAGCAGAAAAATGAAGACAAACGAAAAGGGATTAACCAAATCTGGAGAGGATCATATAAAACCTAAACGTAAAGGTAAAATAGGAAGAAGGGCAAGGTGTGAGGCGCTGCTCGTCAAGCCCGCGGAGGGGAAGACGTACGCGGGAATCCTTGGACGGATCCGCCATAAGGTCGACCCCTCGCAGCCCTGACTGACGATCAAAGACATCCGCCGAATAAAAAATGGCGATGTCTTTTTCGAATTTAAGAAGGCTTCGGTGGAAGGCAAGGGGGGCTTCACTAACGCCCTGAAAAAGGTCGTCGGGCCAAACGTAGCACTTCACGCTCTGACCCCCAAGACTACCTTGGAGATAAGAAACGTGGACGGCTACGTGACACTCGATAAAGTGAAGACAGCCCTCCTTGGCGTCTTGCGGGGCTCTTACCGGCCCCGTCGAGGTGAGGCTCTCGAGGGAGAACAAAGTCGACAAACGACTAGCCCTCGTGAGCTTCTCTGATGAGGCTGGCCATCGATTACTGGAAGTTGGAAAGTTGGGATCGGATGGGTCTTTTGCGGCCTGCAACGGTGGGTCCAGGTCGAGCGTTGTTACAGATGTCTCGGCTAGGGACACCGAGGCGATGGCCTAAGCAGGAGCACCGCCTGCTTCTGGTGCGGGTAACAGGGACACAATGCGTCCGACTGTAGAACGCCTCCGTTAAATCACGTTAAATAGCGTTAAATCACGTTGCGGGGTCAAGGGTTTGTGCGGTATTTCGCGAAGCCCTTGTCTGCGTCGACCTTTCGGAGACTTGGCTACAGGGAGACCATCCCTGATGTATCCTTTGCGACGAAGATTCTGGCCGCACGAGTGCGGGACTGGCGGGTGATCGAAGAATATACAGCCAGCGATCACCAATACATCGCGTGCAAGCAAGCGATACCGAGGAAACTCGCGGGTCGTGCTCGCCATCCGACTTATTGGTGGACGGACGAAATTGCGGAGCTGCGGCGGCAATGCTTGCGGCTGCGCTGCGTAGTCCAAAGGGCTCAAACGCGACCGTGATGCCACTCTGAGGATCGCCCAACATCTAACGGCGAAGAACACTCTAAAGCGAGCCATCAAAGCTAGTAAACGCAGATACTGTAAAAAGTTGGGAGAGAATCTGAACAACGATCCATGGGGATTGGGGTATAAAATCATAGCCCGCAAATTAGGCATGTTCCGTAAAAGCATGCCTATGAGCGCGGAAGTGATGAACAGTATCGTCCATGCCCTATTCCCTACTTCCAAACGAAGGGATGAGCTCCTGGTTCCCGAGGGTCCTGAGGCACCGCCTTTCACAAGGGCAGAGCTAGAGAGAGCAGTGTGCTCTCTGAAGAACAAAAAGGCACCAGGACCTGACGGACTTCCGGCAGAAGTATTGAAAGCGGTGGTACAGAGCCATTCTGAACTCTTGCTTGGTATGTACAACTCGTGCCTTCGCGCGGGAATATTATCCCTGCTGGGAAGGAGGCGAGACTTGTAGTGATAAGCACGGACAAAGGATCATCTAGTGCTCCGTCGTCGTACAGATCCTTATTCATGCTAGACACCGCCGGAAAACTCCTGGAAAAGCTGGTGAGACCCCGCCTACAGGCGGCACTTTTAACATCTGGTGACCTTTCCGAGACGCAGTATGGCTTTCGGAGAGGGCGGTCAACCATAGATGCTATTCAGGAGATAGTGGAAGCGGCCAGGAGTACGGAGCGGGGGAATCACTTCTCCCGACCTATGTGTCTTCTGGTGACACTCGATGTCAAAGACGCCTTCCACTCGGTTAGACGTGCTGGGGGCAGACGTGCTGGGGGCACTGGAAAAGGACTTCAATGTACCTAAGTACCTACTCCAGATCATCGGAGATTATTTGAACAACAGATCAATTCTGTACGAAACGGCAGAGAGCTCTAAGCGAAAAGAGTTAATGTGTAGCGCGGCCCAAGGCTCCATCCTGGGTCCCGATCTATGGAATATTTCCTATGACGGGATCCTTCGATTGGACATGCCGGAAGACTGCTCGCTGATCGGGTATGCGAATGATGTGGCAGCTGTTATTATTGCGCGCAATATGACACTGGCACAGACGCGCCTTGATGAGTCCATACGCAGAATTCGCCATTGGATGGGTGATCACGGGCTGGAACTAGCGGATGCGAAAACTGAGATTGTGTTCCTTACGAAGAAGCGCGTCCCCAGAGTGCAGCCACTAATGATTGGGGAGATGTCGGTCCTGACCAAGGCATCTATCAAGTACGTGGGGTTGATGCTAGATACGAAGCTCACCTTCTGGGAACATATTCGGAGGTCGGCTGACAAGGCGGCGGTAGTGGCGGCCTCCCTTTGCAGGGTCATGGTCAACATAGGAGGACCACGCCCCTGCATCAGGCGGCTGCTACTGCGAGCTGCTGAGTCCGTCATGCTTTACGGTGCTGAAGTCTGGGCCGATGCCCTGCAATACGAAAAGTATCGCAGGCGCATGGCGGCTGTACACGCTCTTCGTGTAGCGTGTTTGTATCGCACGGTCTCGGAGGCCGCCTCCCTAGTGGTTGCCGGGGCGATTCCGGTAGACCTCCTGGCCCAGGTGCGGAAGTTCATCAACCAGATGAACATGACACTTCCCCAAGCCGAAGGGAAGCAGCAAGCCAGAGAGCGTTCGGTGGATTGTTGGGAGAATAGGTGGGAGCAAGATACGCGCGGAAGGTGGACCGCCAGACTTATAAGACAGGTGGCCCCGTGGATCGGTCGGCAGCATGGGGAGGTAAATTACTATCTCACCCAGACTACTTCCGCGCATACTTGCACAAGATGGGAAAAGTCGCGGATCCAGGTTGTATATACTGTGGATCCGTAAAAGACGATGCCAATCATACATTTTTTGTGTGCGGACAGTGGGAGCAGCAGAGGGAGCTATTGTGGGAAGATGCCGGAAGGGTTACCCCAGAAGGCATCATCCCCCTGATGCTCTCCAGCCAGGAGGCATGGGAAAGGGTTGCCTATTTCGTCGAGGATATCCTCAGACGGGAGAAGGCGGACCTTCCCTAGATCCTTCTATTTTGCTGGGATATGGTGGCGCCCAAAGGCGAACATCCTGGTCCCCTTGCCGATGTAATGCCTAACGGCGGTTTCCAGGGTGGGGAGTTGAGCCAGGGAGAGGAGGTCTTATTATTATTTCTAGTGGTAAATAACAGAGCATTGAAAGCGTTATTATGATTTTAATTTAAGATATCATAGTTTTTCAAAATAATTAGTTATATTAATAAATAAATATTTACGCACGCATTTATTTATTTATTTATTTGTTAATTTATTAATTAATAAATCAAAATAAAATATATTTATTGGTTGGTACATATTCGATCTAAATATTATTCTATTGAAACATATAATTATTACTTAAAATTTGCATTAATATTGTTTATTAAATAATTAATTATGTAAATCTAATTTAATAAATGGAATACATAAATTAATAATATTCTACTCGATTTAGAATGTATTATTAGAATTTATATATTCAACATAAATATATAACATTGCACCTTTTTGTTATACACTTTAAGTATAGATTAATTTCAACAATATGTAAAATTTAACAATAATTTATAAAAGCGTTATTATTATATATTTATTAAATTATTTACTACATACTAACCCATATTATTAACAATATTTATTGCTAATTCAATAAAAACAAAATTATTCAGTTGTTAACAATAAAGTAATAACAAAAAACTAACAATAAAATAAGTTAGTAAAAGATGACGAGATGAACGCCCTGAGCGCCGAAAAAAGCGACCCTTTAAACGGAGGAGTTTTCCTTTTGTGGCAGTAGATATTTCTCTAAGATTTTCCACCAATTTTTCTCTAGTTTTTCTTTGTCTCAGTTCGTGCATTTTTCTCAAACTTCAATTTTTTAAACTTCTTTTATCGAGTATTTCGAGCTTTCAACAACAACAACAACAACAACAATAGCAGTGGCAACAGCAACAACTACAACTATCTCTCTCTCTCTCTTGGCTGGGTGTGTATTTCACACACGCTTCACATCGCTCCTAACATAATTCAAAATTCTTGTCGTTCAACATCTCTTTTTGGGAGATCAACTGTTGCAGGTGGATAGATCATTGGCTGCTCAGTACTTCTAGTACATTAAATAGTTTGGCTTCATATTGAAAGCCCCCATCATCGAATTCTACCTGCTTCCTAAGTTAGATGACAAGACGCTTACTTGCTCGCCATATTGAAAGCATCACACAAGAAACTAAAGCAAATACAAAGACGACTTCGACGCCGACTATTAAGTTCAACAATAGCTGCAAAGTGTTTCTGTGTATTCAACTGTGTTTCTTTTTTTTGTGATTTGTAATTTGTGCCCATAAAAATTATATTATTTTAATTAATATTTGTTTTAGCAATAACGACTACATAAAATTTTCGAGTCGATCATACTGCCATCTGTAGTTAATATAATAAATTATAATTCATAAGAAACGAATGAAATCAACTTGTACGGCTTCCCGCAGCAAAAAGTTAGAGACAATCGGTATTGACTCGGACAGTTCAAATGAAGGTAGTAGTGGTAGAAATCAACAAACCACCGAGTACGGCTTATTCGATGCCCCCCCCCCCCTCACTTTCAATAACCGAGGTAAATGATTTAGAATTAAAATTGAAAGAAGTGCAACGCACGCTTTTAGAACGTCTCTCGAAAGAAAAATCTACAGAATTAAAGGACTTATTACGTGTTGCGGTAATAGAAATGTTCAGTGTTTACAATTCTCTCACCAACGCTTATTTACGTTTACTTGAAGGACAACAATGCGTACGTGAATTTAAGTCCTCAATATCGGATACATTTGTAAACTTTAATGCTATTAAATCGGCTATTGTTGAACCTACTTCGGGTGACCTCGGCACAGCGTACGCTAACGCTGTCAAACGAAATAAACATGATTCGTTTTCTCATGTTAGCAAGTTATCTAACCATGTACATTTCAGAACTAATAAAACCATTCTGATAAATAACAACGATCGCATTATTATAGGTCCGACAGAAAGTTCAGCAAAATTTTTAACTTCTTCTAATGCTACTAAAGAAGTAGTAATGAAAACAATTGACCCTACTAAATTTAAATTGCAAGTTAAACGCATTAGTCTGGGTCCGAAAACTCTGTTGTTATCGAAGGGGATCATTGTAACGCGGCGGCACTTGCAAATTGCTCCGAAGTTTCTACTGCTGGTCTTGAAATAAAAACAAATGTTAAACAAAACCCTCGCTTAATAGTACACGGAATACCTGTCGAGCTGGATAAAGATGATATATCTCACTGCATACGCGAACAAAATTTAAATGGAGCTCCGATGAACGAAGTAAAAATTATTTATATTTATCTAGATCATAATAAAAAACATCGCTCTTGTATTATAGAAACGCCTTCGCTTAGATTATCGTTATTGAACAAAGGAAAATTAAATTTAAAATGGATTGCTTGTAGTATTGAGGACCATGTGTCTGTGTTACAATGTTTTATGTGCAACGACTTTCGTCACATAGCTATTAATTGTAATAAAAAAATTTCTTGTGTATACTGTAGCAATGAACACACTCCGCAATCTTGTAAAAACAAAGAAAATTTAAAATGTATTAATTGTTTCGAGATAAATCCGACTAACACATGCTCTCACGCGGCCAATGCTAGATTTAAATGTTCGATTCTTCGTAGAAAAATTGCGTGGAAAATTGCTTGCATAAATTCTGACATATAATAATATAAATAATGTTAATCTACGTATTGATCATATCAATGCGCAATCCTTCGAAGCACATTTTTCGGACATTATATCTTTACTTAGCGATAAGAAACGTCATGTTTTAGCTATTAGTGTATCTTGGCTCAAACCCGGACGAGCATCGAGCTTTTTCGATATTCCATATTATAATTTTTATCGCGTTGATCGAATCAGCAAAGGTGGAGGAGGGATTGCTATCCTTGTGGTGATTTCGTGTGATTTAGAGAGGTGTTTTTTGGACTTCTATTCACGACCGATATGTCGACGTGACATAACCCAGGGCGAGAGAGAGCAAGGCGAGTCGTATGGATTCGCCCGATACCGCAGCGTGGAGTTTTTCTAGGCGTAGATACCGCTGTGTATCTCGAGTTTAACGCTCTCCCCATTCCGTGGATTCTGTGGAGATCTGTGGAGATTCCAGAGTTGTGCGCCGCCGGGCATCAGGTAACCGAGCTCGCTAGCGTATTTAAAGGCCTTTCGATTTACGTATATTTGTATTGCGAATTAGTTCTAAATTTGTCTCTTACTTATTTTATGTAAAATTATACCTTTAACACTAATAATTGTGTTTAATAAATATATGCTAGTGTAATATTGTTAAAATTCAGTCCGTTAATTCCGACGTCACAAAACTAATATTTATTTGTCAATTAATGATATCTCTGCGGAAAAAAATATTACCGTCATAAATTTAAAGTAAGATAATAATAGTATTATCTGTAAAGGATCAAATTCATTTTTACAGAAACATTTTATTTTATATATAGATCAGGTGCAGTGAAAATTTTCACATCTCCATTATTGAAAAAATAATTTTTGAAAAAATAAAAAAGATTATCTTGAAATATTATATGATCCATTACGTAAAGGTGATACCAATGACTTCTATTACTTTTTAATACTTCATTAAAATACTTACTACTTTTGTAAATATTAATCAGATTTATGTATTGTATACTCACGACGCTATAATTGATAAAAAGCAATAAAAATAATATTTCAAATAAATGTTGCTTTTTTATGTATTTTTTGCAATTTCTTTATATAAAACTGATTAAAAATGTATATATAATAGCCGAAAGATTCGCTATAGTCAGCTTCATTTAATTGAACATCGTAAGTATTATTTCTGTATATATTTATATTTATATGAGGTATTTCTCCAACTTCAAAACAGATTCATGTATTTTTTTGTCAGAAATACGTTTGAACCCGTTTGATGAATTATTTTCTTAAGCCAAGCACGAGAACAAGAAACGGAAAAGCATATTTTTAGATTTTTATTGTTAATTCACTATATAGATAAGAATGTATTTGATTTGATCAAAATAATACTCTCTCGGATTGATCTTTATAACTTATTACTTATACTTACTCTCATTATGATTTTTATAACTTATAATACGAAGTATTTGTATGGCTACATTTACAAGTGGTAATTCAAATATAGCATCTCAATTTTGTCCACTACTATATCAAATAACTACTAAAGAGGCACCATGTACAGTAACTCTAGCTGCCAACATGTCAAACTATATTAGTTTTCGGTCCCAATGCAGAAATATAAATTACGTCAAATCATGTATAAACAAAAATGTATAAGTAATAGCAATAAATAATAATATATATATATATATATATATATATATATATATATATATAAGTAAACTTCTCCCACTAATACATCTGTATAATAAACAAAAAATTCTTTAATGTTGAATATAATAAAATGATGCTAAATATATTTGATATTATTTTTATTCAATTGTATCTTCTGTTACAAGTACAGTGTCTGGATAATCGAATAGCTGATCACTAAGCTGACGTCGCTTCGAAAGTCCAAAATGAAGTCCTATTTCGCATTTACTTTTCTCGCTTTGAGCATTTGCTTAATAAGCACAGTCGAAGGTATTTAAATATTTATATTATAAATAATCTTAACACGTCAAAGAAAAAAAATTTAGTAAAAGCCCATGACGTTTTCACACAAGCTAATATCAAACGCCTATATTTAGATATTGAAATATTTCACTAGAACGAATGTTCTAATAATCAATCCAATGATTATCATTCACGAGCGACAGAGCTAAGCTCAATGCCATTCCATCCTGTTAGTTTATTCAGAGTATACGTTTCTTTTTCAGTCATAAAAAAATACTAAATTGAAAAGATATTATAGTAGTATTGTCTCTGGGAATTTTCGACCGACATGTGGTAAAAAGTATATGCAATACCAATAAAAAAATATAATCCGTCCACATACAAGAGATTTTATGGATTTCTAAATAAGATCTTATTGTTAAACTTTCATGCTAAATATCTCCAATAACTTTTCAATATATTTGTTTATATTTATTATTAGATTTTCTTGTTATCTTCATAGTATTCCTATTTCAAAAGAAAAACCATTTATATAGTAACAGCACAGAAAGAACAATCATCTACACCAGCACCGCCAGCAGGGTCACCAACACCATCTCCAGAACCGCCAGCAGGTGGAGCACCTGCAGGAGCACCAGCAGGAGCACCGGCAGGAGCTCCAGCAGGAGCACCGGCAGGATCGCCGGCAGGAGCACCGGCAGGAGCTCCAGCAGGAGCACCGGCAGGATCGCCGGCAGGAGCACCGGCAGGAGCACCGGCAGGAGCACCGGCAGGAAATGGATCACCAACACCATCTCCGGAACCGCCAGCAGGTGGAGCACCAGCCAAAGCACCAGCAGGACCCCCGGCAGGAGCACCGGCAGGAGCACCAGCAGGATCGCCGGCAGGAGGTGGGTCGCCAACATCAACTCCGGAACCGCCAGCAGGTGGACCACCAGCAGGATCACCGACAGGTGCACCCCCGGCAGGAGCACCCCCAGCAGGTGGGTCACCTCCAGCAGGTGGAGCACCCCCAGCAGGTGGGGCACCTCCAGCAGGCGGAGCACCCCCAGCAGGTGGAGCACCGCCAGCAACTCCAGAACCCTCGTCGGGAGGTACTCCCACATCAAGTCCATCAGGCGTAAAAGAAGTTTGAACATGATGAATTAAGTAAACCAGCGCTTGGAAGTTCAGCAGCACCGGATTTTGGAAATAAATAATTTAAATTATATTTATTGTAACTCAAAATATTATATTGTATTTAAAAATAAAATTATATCCAGAGGCACTTTGTCATGATTTTATCGTTCTCTATTATTATCGTTATCTAATGGGGTTATCGTTATCATATCGTTATCATATGGGTTTCTTCCTCCATAACATATTTTTCAATTTTCAATTAAATTATTTTCCTTATTTATTATACAATTCATATTTTGTCATGTATATTTTAGTAATTATAGAAGATGTTTGAAGATTTTTTTGATACAAATATACTCATAGGACTATTTATTTTATATTGCAATACACTATAACAATATTGGATTGTAGTTATCAGGGCCGTCATTATCTGCAAGAAGATCGGACCAAGGGTTGCAATCTTACAAGGATCACCAAAGAATAAAAGGAAAATATTTTGTATGAGTTGAGTAGAAATTTCTAAAATAAAGTATTTATTAGAGAACTTAATGTTTATATCAATAGTTATTTTTACATTAAGAAAAATAATTTTATATTATTTCCTTAGTTATATATTTCACCCATAGTATGAAAGTTAATTATTTAAGTTATGAAACATTACATCCAAGCAAGACAAGGGACCTCTCACGAGGGAAAAATTAATTTTAACACTAGTGTTGTTCGATATTTTACATGCTAAGGGCCAAAAAATCATACTGAAATAATGATTTTGAAGTTCGAGTGATATAAAATAGATTTTCGAAATTGTGCAAGTCTATTGGAATGAACAGTAAAAATTATTGAATTGATTCAATATTACAATATAAATAAATCTTACTAAAAAGCTTCGTACTAAAAATCGTATGAAAAATTGTATTAACGTATGTGAGATTCGTAAGCTGTTGAATTTATAAAAATGGAATAACATACAGTTCTTCAAAACTAGTCGACTATCTATTTTAAATTCTAGATCAAATAAATTTAATAATTTTTAATTGAATGGAAATTCTTTCCTTAAATTGTTAAATTGTTATTAAAGAAATCAATTATTGTCAACTGACATTACAACATATATTATATTTTATATATATATTTAAAATGTATGAATAATGTGACATCAGAAATTGCGGCACGAACCAAAGATTTATTTTTGCTCCCTTTTAGCTTACGCTTTCGCATACTAGTTGGGATGGGGTCTAAATGATAAATCGCATATACGGTAATTATAAAGTGGTTAAAGCATTGTTCATTGACCTTAATTGTATTTCGCTAAGATACAGAGAAAATGTATCTATGGAGTTAATTAAGTATTACGAATGGAAGACCAAGGTGAAATGTTCCTGTGGAAAAAATTCTTTACGTAATGCCTGATATAAGGCTAAAGGTAGGTAGAACAAAAGAAAATAATACTTACTTTAACAATAAAATTGGGATATATTAGATACTGGAATACAGAAAGATTCGGAAGCAGCAGAGGACGCTCAAGACTGAAGGTTGGGGATAAACAGAGTGGTAAAGGGAGCTCGGATACTAAAAGCGTGAGGCTTTTAGCAATCGCAGCGACCGAGTTTGGACCGAGGTTTACTTTCTTTTCAAGGACGTAAAATGCGTGGAAGAGTGTAAAAGCGCTTCTCTGTTTGTACACTAATAATTATCTTACGATGTTTACAGTATTTTGTATTGCGGATGTTTCTGCAGTTTTTACACATAATTAATAAGTTTATTCGCAATCTTTGCAAAGTTACACGCATGTAGGTTTTTGAATCGTAATCGTAGCGCAAAAATGACCAAAGTTAGAAATAAATATGGATGTATTTATGATTAAATTGAGAATTATTCTAGTTTCATCTTCTAGATTTATGATTAAAAGGTTTATATGAATATCTCTACACTTTATACCTATATCAGATGAATAGTAATCTTAATAGTTGTATATAATAATAATATCAATATATAATAATATAATATAAATAATTTAATCAGCAAATTACAAAGTGTAAATATTCTGACAGATAATATAATAGTTTTGTGATTTGTGCCTAAATAACTTTTCCTGCTTTAACCAATGCAGTCTTCGGACTACACTGCTAGGGCAGCTCCGCATTATGACCACTATCGATAGCGGCCAGTCTGTACATAAAACTATACAACAGAGTTCTACGAGGACTATATTACCCACGTAATTGTCATACGCCAACATCGCGGAGCCGTCCGTCCAAAGAAAATGCCATTATTGTCGACGTCGTTGAAGAACTAACGAATGATGATTATTTGGACGCAGTCGAACAATTAACAAGTATAAAAAATGTAAGGTATATTTCAAAAATATTCGTTAAAAGAGTAACTGTATATTAAACTAAGAAAGAATTAGCGCAAGAAAACTTTATTTCATCCGTCTATTCATGATTTTGAGGGAATGAAACGAAACCTACGATTCTATTACTGTTATAAAACAGACTGTGATTTTTGCAGATAAAAAAGAGAAAATTTGAGTTTCTGCTTTTTTGAAAAAGTGTCGGTGCAGGTAATATTCAGTACCGTACAATAATAGATAAAGTACTAGGTAAATAAGGTGTTTATTCTATGCAAAGGAACAAAAATTATTCAAGAGCTTAATTCACATCGGTCCGCCGTATGCCTTGAAGCGCGCGCTGGTCATGCATTTTGTTTGATGCGAAAAATAAAAAATAAAATACGCGTTGCTATAGTTGCCTTCATCATGTTTTTTTTGTTAGTTATAAACGATTAGCCTTTAGAAGCGTACGCTTTTCGATTGAATTTCTTTATTTCAAGTTTAAGTATTATAATTTAATATTTTATCAAATCAATTTATCAATACACACTAAGCATTCCCTACATAACGTGTCGGTCGATATCTTAGTGTTCCCGTCACATTGGTGTCGGTCGACAAGACTAGCTCCCGACACTTCTGTGTTGGTCGAGCTGTTGAGCGCTCCCCGCACGTTTGTGCAGGTCAAGCCTCATATTACTCTGACGTGTAGCTACACACCGGTCCAATTCACATGGACCATATATAAAACATTTTTATATACGTATTCACAACAGACACTTCATATAAATGCACAATTAATTTACATCTAGGGTTTTTATGCCGTAAGGCTTTTCCCTAGGGCTAATAAAGGGAATTTCCCAAACTGCCCAAAATTTTGGTGTTTTATTTAATAACCTCATCCACGTCAAATTCGGGATTCCGAACAAAGAAGGGCGGATTCTCGACGATACATAAGATAATAAAGTAATACTTTATCAAATAATACATTTCGTATGTTACGTCGTAGATCAAGAAACCGATCGTTCCTTTTACTCTGGCAGGTACTCGGCAAGGACAGTTGAAGGTAATTCGCCAATACTAATATTCGCGTATTGTTTTGCTCAGTCGGAATTTTATGTCACTATATACAAGCGAAATTCTGAGCGTAAGTCGTTTTCTTGCACAGGGGTATTATCGATGAATTCTTATTTACCTTTTGAACATAGTTGGTGTCAGTAAATTATGTGTCAATTCAATATTCCTTTTTATAATATGTATACAGATATATAATATGATATCTAACTGATTTTGAATATATTTTTGTTTTTGTCCACAATATACATTTAATTCTCTAATTCATTTTTTTTTCAAATGTAAAACGCTGTCACCATTTATTTTTACTTGCCTTGTTACGTCGCAGGTCAAGAAACCGATTGTTCCCTTTACTCTGGCAGGTACTCGGCAAGGGCAGTCTGTCTTAGTTGGACCTTGGAAGGCGTTGTCTTGATTTCGATCCTCCTCTAGAATAGCAACGATAGCAGCGAATCTGTTGAATATATAGCGACGTCTAAGTATTGGCAGTGCGTGTATGGCCTATTTTCTATAGCGGTGGAAACGTGTATGTGCTGAACTCGTTTGATCCATTCGTCGCTCCATCCGTAGATCGGCCGGCCATGAAGCACGTATAAGTAGCTCGTATTTGCCGAAAATTACTCAATTGTGTTAATTGGGAAAATAAAATATTTAAACAAATTCTAAGGAAACTCTTTTTTCTCTATCCTTTATGGATCTCGGAATTTGTCGAATAAGCAAAGGTACAAGTCTACCAATAGGTGGTTACGCAATCAAAAAATAAAATGAAATAAGAAATTCTCGCGCCGTATCACAATGAAAAATGGCTAGGATTCGCGATACAAAAATAATGTGTCATGCGATAATAGCGTCCAACAATTTTTAATGAAAACGCGTACAATATGTCGCGATTAGCTATTGAAGTTATATAATTAAATACTATTAATTAGTTCATTTCATAAACTCGACAGGGGAAATGAAAAAAAGGGGAGGAAAAATTATGTTGTGGATAAGGAATTCAATTTGAAGGAAAAATATCGAGAGTGGCAAATAAAAGGTCTGTTCAGGAACGGGGAATAAAGACGACTGAAGAAGATACGCAGAGCTCTGGTGCGAGTAGCTGACTCCTCAAGACGCCCGCTCTGATTGGTCGAGAGTGCCCGCCTCTCTTACGCAGTAGTCAAATAGTTGACGATCGCTGTCGCGTTCGACATATATTCAAAATATACATTCTTTTATATACTCTTAACACAAACGTATGATATATCGATCGGAGATGGTAAAGGAATTTATGATTTTATTTACTTGTTACCTATTGGTTCCAACAAATAATTTGGCCAATAATTGCGTTCTTCTCAGCAACGCCTCCGTAAACATCGTCTAATCACTACAATCTATAATATTTACATTTGTTTAGTGCAATTCTCATTTCCAATAAGATATAAAATGAAAATCTACGCAATTTAACGAATCGCAATATGCCTTTTATTTTGATAAACTTTGAGGAAAAGAATAGTCAGATTTTTGTGACCGATGATATAAAAGTTAATTCTAACAAAAACACTATAGATAATATACATTACTAAATCTTATCTTTTTTTAAATTAATATAATTTATTCAATGGATTTTATATGTTATTATTACTTTGAGTTTTATCAAGCATCAGAAAAATTTTAAAAATTTAATTTTAATCAATTATTACTTACACGTATGTAACTAAAACCCATTGTTAAATATCTAAATTTTGTGTTTTAAAGCATTAGCATCGTAATATAAGCAGATTGTATTAAAAAATAATCTAAGACAGTAAGTTAACTAAGTAAGAATTGTATAATATTTTTAAATTAAATTATAGTATTCGTTCATTGTATTCCCATATAAAGAATTGTATATGATGTAATGTATTTATGTTTATATACCTTAGGCCCGAAAACTTTTTGTTAATCTTCACTGTTACTATAATATACAGCATATGCTTGGAAAAATGTTGCCATATTCGCTATTACTAACACAATCACACAAACACACATATACACACATAAAAATAAAGAAATCTGTTTTTGAGTAATTCGCATATTTCGTACATGGTTTTATATATTTTGATGTTGGTAATTACCCGCCAATGGTATAGACGGGTTTCCCCTCACTGCTGTCTCGTTCTTCCCGGCACCTGTCACAACATGCAATAAGACGAGAAGGAAAATATTTGGGAGAAGGAACTGGGAAGAGAAGTTTTCTTCCGGTAGAAAGAAAACGGGATGCTAATGGATAATACAAAACAAGAAATAGGACGGAATTAAAATAAAATTTATAAGATTTATTCTCACGATACTAGTATCGGTGTTCGCAAATATAGTTCGATTTACATAAAAATTTATCACAGATTCTTTGATCGAAGGCATTAATAAATAATTAAGCACTACACTTAAAGAAAATATATATTTTTATTATTCTTATTATTACTTATAATGTATAACACTGTATCGTCACGAAAAGATCTTCAATTTTATATGCTTTTTTTAACTGTAAACTAAGTGATTGTTATAAATTTTTTTGGTATAATATATTCTCTTGAATAATTATAAATTTTTTAATATAAAAAGCAAAAACTGCTCATTCTTTATTTTTCGTCTACTGTTGTATTAAGAAGAATATAGAATTGATCCTCTATTATTGACTATGCACTGAATTTTCTGTAAATTGAAATATTTTTTTCTTATTTCGCTTAGGAAACAATTGTATTACAACCACGATTCCATTTTCATACTCTAAAAATTTCAATACTAAATCATATCAATTTCGTTCTTATTCACAGACCCTCTACGATTAAAATTACTAATATCATCATTGCTGGAAATTAACCGGATCAACTATGAAATAATTCCAAGAATGTCAAAATATGTATGCAGTTCATTGATGGCGGTTAATACTGCCATGAACGCCAAGCTTTTGCTAATATAATAAGCTCACCTGTATCACTCACATATAAATTGAATCTAAAATCTGAAATTATAATACATAATACGTATTTCAAAAATCAGAATTTTCTGCTGTGTATTCAAAGTAGTTAAACAAAAATTACTTAGTGCAAAACTATAAAAAAATCAAAAACATACTAATATTTCTTTAGAATTTAATCATATCTCTGCGGAAAAAACTATTACCGACATAAATTTAAAGTAAAACAATAATAGTACAATCTGTAAATGATCAAATTCATTTTTACAGAAACATTTTATTTTATATATAGATCAGGTGCAATGAGACTTTTCACTTCTCCATTATTGAAAGAATAATTTTTGAAAAAAATAAAAAAGATTATCTTGAAATATTATATGATCCATTACGTAAAGGTGATACCAATGACTTCTATTACTTTTTAATATTTCATTAAAATACTTATTACTTTTGTAAATATTAATCATGTTTATGTATTGTATACTCACGACGCTATAATTGATAAAAAGCAATAAAAATAATATTTCAAATAAATGTTGCTTTTTTATGTATTTTTTGCAATTTCTTGATATCAAACTGATTAAAAAAGTATATATAATAGCCGAAAGATTCGCTATAGTCAGCTTCATTTAACTGAACATCGTAAGTATTATTTCTGTATATATTTATATTTATATGAGGCATTTCTCCAACTGCAAAACCGATTCACGTATTTTTTTGTCAGAAATAAGTTTGAACCCGCTTGATGAATTATTTTCTTAAGCCGAGCACGAGAACAAGAAACGGAAAAGCATATTTTTAGATTTTTATTGTTAATTCACTATATAGATAAGAATGTATTTGATTTGATCAAAATAATACTCTCTCGGATTGAAAAATAGATAAAATTGGTTTTCAAAAATAAAAAGTGATTTCAGATTTTCTAAAAATAATATATTTTCTCATAAAAGTAAACTATAAAAATATCAGCAAACTTAGTTTTTCAATTTGATTTGTTTTATCAAAAAGGAAAAAGTGCTAAACACATATTTGTACTTTTTCTCCTACTAAGACCGATTATTGAACATCAAATTCTGTAAGGAATGATAAGTTGACTTTTGATCAATGTAGGAATGGATTAATATAAAATCTAGAAAAGAATACGTATCTATCTTTACACATATCCACATACAAAATAAATTTATTATTACTAATATAGAAAGTGTAATATATTATTGTATTTACCATTTTAAGTAAAATGCGATTCAAATAATGAGAATGAATTCGTAAATCTATGATGCTGTATTCAAGTTTTGCTGAGATACTGTTTTACATTTACAAGTTTTAATTCTTCAACATTGTTATTTTAAATCTTTTCAAATAATTATTTCTTTCACATCTAACAGACTAAATTTCACTTTTACAAACAATTGTCCACAATAATATCATAATGAAAAATAATGAAACTGATTAAATTATTTATTATTTACTTATTTATAATTATTACAAGAATTAAAATAACCACATCTACTCATTATGATTTTTATAATTTATAATACGAAGTATTTGTATGGCTACATTTACGAGTGGTAATTCAAATATAGCATCTCAATTTTGTCCACTACTATATCAAATCACTACTAAAGAGGCACCATGCACAGTAACTCTAGCGGCCAACATGTCAAACTATATTACTTTCCGTTCCCATTGCAGAAATATAAATTGCGTCAAATTGTGTATAAACAAAAATGTATAAGTAATAGTAATAAATAATATATATATATATATATATATATATATATATATATATATATGAGTAAACTTCTCCCACCAATACATCTGTATAATAAACAAAAAATTCTTTAATGTTGAATATAATAAAATGATGCTAAATATATTTGATATTATTTTCATTCAATTGTATCTTCTGTTACAAGTACAGAGTCTGGATAATCGAATAGCTGATCACTAAGCTGACGTCGCTTCGAAACTCCAAAATGAAGTCCTATTTCGCATTTACTTTTCTCGCTTTGAGCATTTGCTTAATAAGCACAGTCGAAGGTATTTAAATATTTATATTATAAATAATCTTAACACGTCAAGGAAAAAAATTTTAGTAAAAGCCCATGACGTTTTCACACAAGCTAATATCAAACGCCTATATTTAGATATTGAAATATTTCACTAGAACAAATGTTCTAATAATCAATCCAATGATTATCATTCACGAGCGACAGAGCTAAGCTCAATGCCATTCCATCCTGTTAGTTTATTCAGAGTATACGTTTCTTTTTCAGTCATAAAAAAATACTAAATTGAAAAGATATTATAGTAGTATTGTCTCTGGGAATTTTCGACCGACATGTGGTAAAAAGTATATGCAATACCAATAAAAAAATATAATCCGTCCACATACAAGAGATTTTATGGATTTCTAAATAAGATCTTATTGTTAAACTTTCATGCTAAATATCTCCAATAACTTTTCAATATATTTGTTTATAATTATTATTTGATTTTCTTATTATCTTCATAGTATTCCTATTTGAAAAGAAAAACCATTTATATAGTAACAGCACAGAAAGAACAATCATCTACACCAGCACCGCCAGCAGGAGCACCAGCAGGAGCACCTGCGGGAGGTGGGTCACCAACACCATCTCCGGAACCGCCAGCAGGTGGAGCACCTGCAGGAGCACCAGCAGGAGCACCGGCAGGAGCTCCAGCAGGAGCACCGGCAGGATCGCCGGCAGGAGCACCGGCAGGATCGCCGGCAGGAGGTGGATCACCAACACCATCTCCGGAACCGCCAGCAGGTGGAGCACCAGCCAAAGCACCAGCAGGACCCCCGGCAGGAGCACCGGCAGGAGCACCAGCAGGATCGCCGGCAGGAGGTGGGTCGCCAACATCCACTCCGGAACCGCCAGCAGGTGGACCACCGACAGGATCACCGCCAGGTGCACCCCCGGCAGGAGCACCCCCAGCAGGTGGAGCACCACCAGCAGGTGGAGCACCCCCAGCAGGTGGGGCACCTCCAGCAGGTGTACCACCGCCAACAACTACATAACCCCCAGCGGGCGGTGCCTCACAACAAGTCCACCAGGCGAAAAAAAAATTTAAAGACGATAAATTAAGTAAACCAGCGCTTGTTAGTTCAACTGCGCCGGATTTTGGAAATAAATAATTTAAATTATATTCATTGTAACTCAAAATGTTATATTGCATTTAAAAATAAAATTATGTCCAGATTCTCTCTCCAGAATCTTACAAGGACCACCAAAGAATAAAAGGAAAATATTTTGTATGAGTAGAAATTTAAAGTATTAATTAGAAAAGTAAAGTATTAATTAGAGAATTTAATTTTTATATCAATAGTTATTTTTACATTAAAAAAATAATTTTATATTATTTCCTTAATTATATATTTCGCTCATAGCATGAAAGTTAATTATTTAAGTTGTGAAATATTTTACATCCAAGCAAGATAAAGGACCTCTCACGAGGTAAACAATTAATTTTAACACTAGTGTTCTTCGATATTCTACATGACAATGGCCAAAAAATCATACTGAAATAATGATTTTAAAGTTCGAGTGATGTAAAATATATTTCCTCAATCGTGCAAGTCTATTGGATTGAATTGTAAAAATTATTGAATTGATTCAATATTACAATATAAATAAATCTTACTAAAAAGCTTCGTACTAAAAATCGTATGAAAAATTGTATTAACGTATGTGAGATTCGTAAGTTGTTGAATTTATAAAAATGGAATAACATACAGTTCTTCAAAACTAGTCGACGATCTATTTTAAATTCTACATGAATTAAATTTAATAATTTTTAATTGAATGGAAATTCTTTCCTTAAATTGTTAAATTGTTATTAAAGAAATCAATTATTGTTAACTGACATTACAACATATATTTTATATATATATTTAAAATATATGAGTAATGTGACATCAGATTTCGCGGTACGAACCAAATATTTATTTTTGCTCCCTTTTAGTTTACGCTTTCGCATACTAGCTGGGATGGGGTCTACAGCATAAATCACGTATACCGTAATTATAAAGTGATCAAAGCATTGTTTATTGACCATAATGGTATATCGCTAAGGTAGAAAACAAATGTATCTAGTTCGCTTTCAACCTTGAATCGGGTAACACCTAAGTACGCGTCGGGTAGTCCGTATTTGCAAAGTTTACCGTTATTGACATCGTGAGCCAAATACCCTTATATAAAAGCAGTGCAAAGAACAAAATTCCATAATGCGACATGGCAGTGAAAAATTACAAAACTAGGAGGTCAATGCACAAACCCGCAAAATGGAAAATCATAACAGAAAAGAAGGATCACCATGCCTTCTAATAATAAAAACATTTAGCAAATCGACGAATTCAGATTAGTGAAGCACGCCGCAAAAAAATCAAAAATAAATAAAAACAATAACAATATAAGCAATAAAGGACTCGGTGAATTAATAAACAACAAACGTATCCAAACTCACGAAATTACAAAAGGGACACAGTCATGAGTCCGCGAGACAACGTCGAGACAACGTATAACACTGAAACCAACGTTGACATGGTTCAACATAATAGCTTAGGGTCGCACAGCATCGACGCCATTTTGAAGAACGGCACTCAAGACAAGCGTCGCCAACCTGTAACGGAAACTACATATAATAAACCACCACCATTAATAATAGAAAATATTGCCTCAAATGAGTTAATTAAAAAACTAAAATGAATCTTAATTACGAATTGGCCATTGAAAACATAAATTTAAACAAAGTCAACATAGATACGAAATCTATGGCAGCGTATATGACACTAAAAAAAAGTTAAGTGAGAATGGGGTCCATTTCTACACATTCACACAGAAAATTATCAAACCAAAAACATTAGTGCTGAAAGTCTTAAATGCCCAAATCAATGAAAAGGAAGTGTACGAGGAACTAATAAAGTTACAACTAGAAAAAGTGTCAATATTTAAAGGTTAGTGTACTGAAAACCAGGAATGAAAACATAAAGAATTTTATCGTACAATGCTCTTCGGATAGTGATATGAAAACAATCGCCAATATTAAAGTTTTACTGTGGCAAATAATCAAATGGGAACCGCCAAGACGAAAACCAATAACCCAATGCAAGAAATGTTAGAGATTTGAACATGTAGCATCGAACTGCAACATGCAGTATAGAGGCTGTAAATGCTTAAAAAATAACAACCCAGGAGAGTGTGCCATAAGCGAAAAAACTGACAACAATGAAATCCAGTGCATCAACTGTAGAATGAAAGGGCACCCAGCCAATTTTAAAGGTTGACCACTGTACCTAGAAAAGTTAAACACAATAAAAAAAATATAAAATCAAGCAAAAGTAAAAAGAAACATTACTTACAACGAAATTCTCACCAAAATAGGACCACCACAGTACAAGAAATTTGATACACTAATTACACCAGATGAAGACTCAAGTACCCCAACATATGCAGGCATCACAGCAGCTAAAATGACAGCAGCAACTAAATCGAAAACCAGAAAAACAGCAGAACCACCCAGTCAAGAAATCAATGTAAATGAAATAATAAGTAACATTACAGAAAAATTAAGCAGGGAGTTCACCTCATTCTTTAATAATCTCAAAATTCAATTCTTCGAAAAAATAAATTCAAATACCAACAAAATTGACCTCAAGCGGCACACCTAGATATTGAATTATAATGGCTCTGAGAAATATAATTAACTAAAATATAAGTGAGTACTTAAATACATTAAAAATCATTGCAATAAACGTTAACTCACTGGTTACTCATAGTAAAAAATTCTCGCTTTAGCTATTTTTAGAAAAACATAATCGGGATATTCTAACTGTCAGTGAAACTAAACTTAATGACTCCCACAAACAAGCACTAGAAGAGTAATATATATAGATATTGTAACGGTGCGCGTGTCCGCCTTGAGCACGAGGACGGCGAGCACGGCCATTGCAGAAGATGTGCCCGGCTGGGCTTACCCCCGAATTATTTCGGCGAGGGAGAGGGGCGGTTCGCGAGGGGCGAAGAATCGCATGCAGGATTTGCGCCAGAGATAGGGCGACTAAATAAATATAGGAAATAATAAAATAATAAAACAGAATAATTAAAATTTACGTGGCTTTAATAACTAGCGGATGTACAACGCCTATACGCGAAGGCGCGCGGCACGCAGATCGAGGGTTGCCGAGGCGACGACGCGCGAGCAATTAGGGAAGAGAGAGAGAGAAGAATGACAGGATGAGGCGGCGGCAAGCCCAGGACCGGTGACAGCTCCTTCTCGATCGACGGGGATGGCGGCGTCCCCGCTCGTCGATGACCCCGGGATGGGGCGGTTACTCCGCACAGACGGGAGCCGGGCGGCAGGCTCGTTAGGTCGAGCGTGGCAGCGGTGTCCGCGTAACAGTGTCCGTGGGTAGCACGCACGTAAGCGGCACAACACACACACGTATGACACAAGGCACCTCGCGAAGCCAAAACTACGCGCCAGGCCGAACCGTGGTTTTGACGTTTCTCAAAAAATCAAAGGCCCCGATCGTGCGTATCTCTTGGAGCTTGTTTCCTCTCAAAAGTTCGCGCGCGCGGCCGTCTCTCCCCACTCCCCGCTCTCTCTCTCTCTCTCTCTCTCTCTCTCTCTCTCTCTCTCTATCACTTACCTCTCCGCCGTTGTAGTCGTGCGTCGGCCTGGAACACACATAATCTTTACATTTAAACATACATATACATTTATATTTACAAACTGCATATACATATTTACAAGGGCTACGAATGGAGAGAGAGCTTAGGGACGTGGGAAAGTAAGCGTACGCGGCGCTTGCGTTCCCCGTCACAAGTACAGATACTGGTGAAGGCACGGCTATCCTAATTAAAAAATCAATTCCACACAGCAATTGTTATAAATAATTTACTTTTAATAATATAGAAACCACTATTATAATAATTAACCTGCAAAATAACAAAAAACTATATATTGTATTTATGCACCAAACAACTTAAACACAGAGGAAGCGAGGATCTTGTACAACTATGTAATAAATTAAAACTAAACGATATAAATAACGGATTTGTCATAATAGGAGATTTCAATGCCAGACACACTTCATTAGGTGATAAAACGTGTAATAGCTAGGAACTGGATCTAGTTCACCGGGTAGATAAATATGAAACAAAATTTCGTATAAGAACAATAATAGCAGTCTCACCGACGTTTATTAGATCTGAGGCATTTCTAGATTGTACACTAATAGATAATAACATTATAACAATAGAAAAATTTCTTAAAACATCCAATTATGATAGTGACCATAAAGCGATACAACTGACAATAATATTTGACACACCGATAAAGAAAAATAACCAAGTAGAATATAGATACATTCTAAAAAAATCAACTGGACAATATTCAAAGAACACATGGCAAATAACTGTAATATTGTATTAAATGAGCACACAAATCTGAATAATATTGAAATAGAAAACAACATTGAATTACTACAAAATAAAATAGCCCATACAATTCATTCAATAGCCCCAAAGGCTAAAACATTTAACACAATAAATGACCTAGTAAACAAAAAAATCATGAAATTACGTAAAGATAAAAGTAAACTATTAACAATGATCCACAACTTGCAAAATAAAAATAATAATAAAGATGGGCAAGAAATAAATAAACTGAATGTTACCTTAATTGCCATAAAAAATCAAATTAATCGGTAATTTAAGAAAGGAACGAACAAAAAATGGTTAAATGCTGTAAACAGTATAAACTATAAAGAATCTGCCAACTTCTTCTCCAATCTCAACAAATTATTCAGAAATCATAAAAATAATAGCATCGATTATCTTATTATTAACTTCAAGGAGTGGAAAGACCTGAAAAATCATAATGAAAATTTAATCCATATTGTTACAGATGACTTAAAAATAATAGACAACAATACATTCTATGTCAATAACCCTAACATCATTACAAACATCTTAGGCACACATTTCCACAAAATAAACACTCTCAATAACACAAAAAATTTAAGATTACATAATGCAGTCAACACAAGAAGAAAGGAACTAAAAACAACATTCGAATCATTACCACAAATAACTCAATGTAGTAGTAACAATCCTGCTTCAAACCCAACAAAAATAATACTAATGTATTTATGCACTACAACAAAACTGCAAAACTATTCAAAAACATGAAAAACAAAACTTCCTTCGGAATCGATGAAATCCCAAATATAGCCCTCAAAAACATGCCTTCAAATATTATTAAAATATATTGATATTGTCTAATAACCTAATTAACAACAGTCACTTTCCTAAACGATGGAAACTTGCTCGTACAATAATTATAAAAAAAAAACACAATCAAGCGAAGAGCTTAGATAACTTAAGGCCAATTAGCTTATTACCACCAATAAGTAAAATATTTGAATGAACACTAAATAATAGTATTATAAATCACTGCAATAATAATAACATAATCCCTGCAAATCAGTTCGGAATAAAAAAAAAAAAACATTCTACAAAACATGCAATCAACCTTCTACTAACTAATATAAGCACACACTTAGCATGCAATGAGGTCATAGGAGCATGCCTAATAGATCTTAAAAAAGCATTCGATAGCATTTGGTTGGAAGCCTTATATTTAAAATCACTAATTATAATTTCCCAATATACCTAACCAAAATCATTTATAATATGATAACACACAAAAAGTTTCAGATAGTATTTAACTTCACAGACTCCACAGAAATGTTCACAATCACCAGAGGCATAAAACAAGAATCCGTGAATTCTCCTACACTATTCAATATTTATAACAGTGAAATTTTAAAGCTTTCAAATTCTGAAAACGAAAAAGCGCATACAGAATAGCATTTTCCGATGACCTCATTGTATACGTAACTAACAAAGCAATCTTCAGTGGTCAATAGAAATTGCAATCGCATTATAACGAAATAAAAGAATTCTACAATAAGTGGAACCTAGAGATTAATCCCAGCAAATGTGAGACCATACTGTTCCGTAACCCAATTAACAACAGGACACCAAAAAAACGTCAAAAATAATTGGAGGTCTTTCGAAATCACAGATAACAACGTTAGTATCCCGCATAAAAGATCTGTAGGATATCTTGGTGTTCACTTAAATGATTTGTTCCGATTTAGATACAGTTTACAGTTTTTAAACACATTTGTTTGATACTTACCGTAAACATTCTATAATTTATACATATATATTTAAAAAAGAATATAGCAATGATAAATACACATATACATACATATACTATATATATATATATATATTCGGAATGAGTGAGGGAAAGGTTGCTCAGTAAATAAAACACGTACTTTCGCGGAAAAGTAAATCTCTTGTTTCGGCATGAAAACCCTCTCGGGACAGAAGGAAAAGCTGGGACAAGAGTCTGTTTATTCAATTCTACTATCTTACTTTAATTTATACACAAGGTGAACACTTTACACACTCATACACAAGAAAACCACGTACACGCTTATATAAACAAAAACACAATTATTATAGAAAGAGTCGCAGTTACAGCTATACTTAAAACTAAAGGTCTCTACTTACATTATAAACAAGTTCGCTAATCCGTGGCCTGACGGCTGCACAATTTACTCAGTTCTTAATCTCAGCACCGTCACACCACACGTGGACGTTGGGAACGGGGAAAGATAAACACACAGGCACGCAGTAAACCCCAACGTCTCGGCAAACGCCTCACTGCGGTACCAAGCGAATTCACAATCGCTCTCGTCTCCCGCCCAGGAACAAGTCACGTCGAATCTTCGGCCGTGAAACTCGCTCCGAAACACCAGCGCAATGTTCCTCGAGGATATACGCACATACAATCTAGCCACTACACTAAGTCCTAGATACTAACCACACCTTTAATCACACATACACTGAACGAAACCTTGCACTCTAGATTCTAACGCGCAAAATGTCGACTTTACTCATACGCATAGTCAAACGAACAAGATGCGCGCTCCACTGTCGTCAATACTCAACTGTCTCCAAAATTCTCTCCTGTCATCAGTCCCACCGCTCATTTACTTTTCATACACTTCAAATACATTGTCTGTATTATATTACCTCTCGCTCTCTCTCTCTCTCTCTCTCTCTCTCTCTATCGCTTTCTCTCCTTCACGCTCTCTCTCTCTCTCTCTCTCTCTCTCTCTCTCTCTCTCTCTCTCTCTCTCTCTCTCTCTATACATCATATAAGTTAGGGACATTGGAGGGTTCATCGGTTCATTCAGGTTCTCTTCGGGCGCTCCGCCCACAACTTTAAAAGTCATGCCTGCTTCCGAAACCGTCCAGTATAGCAATCTCGTCGCTCTCTATATATTTTAAGGCAAGCAAATTAACTTTCAAGAAGGTCCAATATTTTTGTATTTACCATTTAAAGAATGCGAACAAATGAAATAATGTTAGTTAAAGACATAAGTGAAATCCAAAATCAATATCTAATATATTCTACAGACTACAAACTTATTATTGTAAATTTAGATATAGATACGGAGTTTGGTAAAACACTTAAAAATTCAGAAAATCCTAGCAAGACTCTAGATGATTTAATCACTAATAACAATGGGAAAGCTATTTTTACTGATGGCAGCAAAATAGCTAGTGCAAATTCGGTCGGTTCAGCTTGTTTTGCACCTTTTTGAAATTTCAATATTCAAAGAAGTGTGAACAAACCTGCATCTATCTATATTGCAGAATGTCTGGGGATGAATGATACATTCGATATTGCGCTAAAAAATACCAACCATAATGTAATCATACTGACTGATTCTCTCAGTGCCCTCTAATATTTAAGATATAGCAAATTCGATATTAAAACAAATCATCTCATTTGCGAAATCAAAAGAAAGACCATAGAATTTAATACAATAAGTCGTAATAATAGCACAATCAAATTTATTTGGATACCCTCGCACATCAAAATCAGTGAGAACGAACGAGCAAATCAACATGTAAGAGCAGTCACCAATGAATCACACGATAAAGATATTCGAATCCCCTTTACAAATCTCCGTATAATGTTTAAATCAGAATGCAAAACACTGACCATATATAAAATCATATAACAGAGCCCGTATAAAGGTGTTAAATACTACAAATATTTCTTTAAATCCACTTCTAAACCCTGGTTTACTTACTGCAATCCGCCAAGACCTGTCATAATCACAATGAACAGATTCAGAGCAAATCATTATAATCTTGCAGTTTCACTTGCTCGAATTCAGATTATTGGTCGACTGACCTATATCTGTAACTCTTATGAGCAATATCGTGACCATGTACTACGGTAAAGCCCATTGTATGATAAACAAAGAAAAACTCTTATCCAATAACTGCAGAACAAGCATATGTACCTTCAGAATTCACCTATAATCAGATGTATGCTAGTTAATATAAAACCTTCTGTATATCAAATTCTGAATAATTATTTGCAAAGTTGTAATCTACAAATATAAAATAATGTAGTTTTTGTGTATATTTGTGAATGCGGACACAATGAATATACAGCTAAATAGCTTCGAGTGAAGTTAATATAGCTTAAATAAAAAAAAAGAAAAGAAAATACAATGATACAGTATCGAATGCGTATAACGAAACCCGAAGTTCCTGTAGTGTACTATGTGTATATATCGATATATAGATTTATATGGCTGTAGCCGAAAATTTTTCTTTTCATAGGATATAAGCATTAGGTGTATATAGGTCAAATATGATTATATCTATAGCATGCTCCAGTAATATGAAAAACAATGAAATAATTTTTAAAAAAAGTTCATAATCTACAATTAGCAGATCTTTATAGATCTATTCAATTTGTAAACATAGATAAATTGATATCAATGGTTATTATGTTTTGGTTAAATAGAGAAACATTACAATTAAATATAATACATTAAATAGTTTAAATAGTTCTAAATATTTGAAAAATAGACGTTATCTAATTATAAACTTCAGGCAAAGAACGCTTTCAATTGCATTATAATTTTGTTTCTGTGAAGGTGCAAACTGATGCAAACATCTTATTAATTTTTATAATTTTCAATTCATAAATAAATTGATCGATTGTCTTACATTTAGTTGCTCTGAAAATTTTCTATTTAATATTTGTACATTTTAATATGTATATATATGTACATTTATATACATAGTTTTTAAATTGGTTTATTCTTTTACCATTAGTAGATAATTTATTCAAAATAAGTAATTTATATATTTAAAATACTGAAATATTTATTTAAAAAAAGTATATATTTTTTACAAACTAAAAAGTTGTTTTAAGAAATTGTATTCATTATTTGAAAAATATTTATTTGCTTTAAAAAAAATATTTTTTAAAAGCACAATTTTTAATTTCATATAATTCAAACCAAATAGAAAATGAACTGTAGTATCTTAACTTTTAAGCCGTCATTTTCGTAATCTTCAACTACTTAAACGTACACTATATATTATATTGCAAAAAAGAATTATATTTACATTTTTTATGTATTATATTATATATATATTATATATTATATATATATATATATATATATATATATATATATATATATATATATTATATTTGTATGGTACATAAAGCAAACTCAAAATTTCTACCGTTCAAATTTTACATATATAATTATAAATGTTTAGAATAGCTTTATAGTCACTGGTAGTCACTCGTTATATGCGAGTTGCGATGAAAATCTTGGATCCACATAGCGAGAAATTGTTGAAAAATTCTTATTTTTAAAAAACCAGATATTAAAATGAATGATATGCTTATAAAATTCAATTTAATGCATTGCAATGAATTGTAAAGTATTGTAATAAAATTGATATAGACAATTTAAATAAATTCATTGTAGACAGTTAATAATGTTTTTTTTAATTAAAAAATATTGTTTCAACAAAATCAGTTAATACATGTAAATATATATTTTTTATAATGAAAAACAGTTGTTTATATTAAATAAATATTTCATTCTTTCAATTTGAAGAAATGTATTTATTTCAAATTATCAGATTTTGTTTTAGTGTACTTAAAATTCCAAAAAATATTTCAAACAATAGTTGCAGATCTTATAAAAATAAATTTTTTCTACTATGCGTCGAAATTCTACAATCAGCATTTCTTAAGAAAAATTTCTGTATTTCGTATAAACGTCAAATTGTTGCGGTGATCCCGAGGCGGAACTGTTCAACTTTTATCTTCAAATATATAGTTTGTACCGACAAATTGTATAGAACAAAAAATATATATTTTAATGAGCTCTATTATTTTGATTTTAATTTCGTTTTTGCAACTCTTTTTATTTTCTATGACATATAGAGCAAACCATTATGTTTATGAAGTTTTCATATATTTAGGAGTAAATATTTAATTTCAGTTTACACTTATTATGATATACGTAATCCGCGCTCCAAAAAACATAAGTATATCGTTTTTCAGAAAAATAGCTTGAAAGAATTAACATAATACAGCTACACCACTGTCGATGCTTCAGGGGGATTCCAAGATGAAATTGTTGATATTTTCTCCAAAAATAGTATCAAAAGATAAAATTATCTATAGGAATATATATAGTTATAGATAGAAAATTGTTTATATAGATATTATTTAACTGTTTCATAAATCCGTTACCTTAGTATTTCAAGTTAAGCCAAGACGGCGGATGCTAATTATATATAATAATATATTATATATATAAACTTATAACATATATAATACATTTCGATGGTTGTACGATGATTTTCTTACAGTTTTTTTAACAGTGTATGATTGCAGTAAAATTGTTCCGAGAAAAATTGCTATGTGAGTACTATAACGGACATCGTGGATGAACTATATCCGAAAAACGAGCATAACCGATTAGTCGATTTTTTTGTTCGATGCTGATTATAATTATCGTAGTGGCATTCGATGGAAATTTAATTTTCATGTTAAAAATTATAAACATAGTCTTTCGAACATATCTCCGGAAATAGTAAAGTTTACAAAAATATATTCAATTCGTCTCTACAAGCAGTATTTCTCGAGAAAAATACATACGAAGATACCTGTATTGAGTATATGCCGGGAACCGTTCAAGGGATCCGAAGACAGAATTATTGAACTTTTGTCCTGAAATATTGTTTGAACCGAAAACTGTATAGAACAAAAAATACGTATTTTAACGATCTCTATGATTTTGGTTTAAAATTTTTTGCAACTTTTTTATTTTCATATGCAATTACATTTATTACAGATAAATTTAGCAAACCATGATCTTTATGGAGGTTTCGTGGATTTAGGAATAAATATTCAATTTGCGTCTAAAGCTTTTATGATATTCGTAATTAGCTCCCCCAAAAATCATCAATATTTAGAAAATTAGGACGAGGAGCCTATCTCCGGACTAACTAAATACAACCGCAACACTGACAATGTTTCATAAGGCCCTGAGGCAGGATTCTTGATTATTTTCTGCAGAAATATTATCATAGGTAAAACTATGTATAGACAATATATTTTTATACATATAGAATTATGTTACTATCTCGAGAGAAACCGAGACTGGGAATACTAATATATGCATAAATAAGGAATTTTCAATAGTTATGGAAAATACAAAATATTTATAAATAAACGATAAATTGAAATTCTGACTATAGTAAACATATTTACAAACATTACTTTTAAGTGTCTGTGCTTAAAACTACTATAGACGTATAAGAATCTATTCATTCTCTCAGTTTCCAATGTGTATTCCTAACAATAAGCGGGAACTATATAGATTTTTAACGTATAATTTAAATTTTACAACGGCTTTCATTATAATGCAAGGGTTTGATTAATTAATTTTAATACATAGAGAAGTTAAAACTTAGATCATTTATAATGGACGATTTGTTGAGCCTAATTTATCAATCACCTGTACGTAGAATATCGACAGATTTGTTAAATGATGAAAACAACTTTCCGTTGAAAATAAATCGTCTAGAAAAATTAATAAAAACGGAACATAAGGACACAGAATTAGGCGAGAAATCTACTTTTCTGAGAAATCAAGGTGTATTAGAAAAACAGGATGTGTTGTGCAAATTAAACAATGGAAATAAAATAAAAATATGTTCATCGTGTGTAAACAAAAATAATTTCCCGAAAACCAATAAAAGTGAGAAAAAGTCGAAAAATAATGCAGGTATGAAACTTGCATCTAGCTATAAAATTCTGGAGTAATAGTATCTAAAAAATATTAAAGACATATAGAATGATGAATTATACTTAAATAAAATTAATCAAAATCTTTAATACTTAATATAAACCTTCTTGATCATAAGATAAAGATGAGCCAAAAAGTAAATCTACTGCTCGAACAAGAAGTAAAAAACCACTTTCTGAAAAGTCAACAGCAGCCAACAGTACTGCAAATGATCTCTCAGCCAAGGTTACGAAATCAAGTAAAACCAAGGTTTATTTTTATACATTTTCCTACTTTATTATTTAGTAATACGTAAGTACTTCAATTTACAAAGATACCAAGTGTAGAGTTTATACCGTGCTGTTTGTAAATATCCATTCATTTTCTCTTTCGGGTCAACAGCTTTAAATCAATCGCGCGGCCTTTAACAATAAACAAATTTTAATATAACGATAAATAAAGTAGAACGCAGGCTACAAAATTAATCTTTTCATTTATGTATATAAAACTTTTATAATATAATGTCAAATATTCTCAAATGCAAGGCTCTGATAGTAATTTAGTAAATAGTAATTTTTGGTCTTCGATATGATTCTTGATAAACCTTATTTTGTAATATCTATCTTATTTGAAATGTTTGAAGAGACATCAGAAAAGAAAAATGAAAAAAATGGATCTATATATATTGAGAGAGAAAGAGAGAGACAGAGAGCGAGCCAGAGAGAGAATATCTTTCATTTGTACCATTAATAATTATAAGAATATTTTAGATTTTTACCATATAAATTTATTACTATGAAAATTATACTTATGTTGACTGTTGTAAACTAAATTATTGGTCTTATAAATTAGTCTTTAAAAAAAACTATAATTGTAATTATATTATAATGTAATAAAAACTAACGATTTAGTCTATGAAGATGAGCAGAAGCGATTTGAAATTTTATACGAGGCACATAGAAAACTCGATAAATTTAGGAGAGGGAGGAAGTCAAGTTGTCCCTTGCAAACAGCAGTGTATTGATTATATTGTATTTTTACTTTTTTTATTGTTATTTAATTTTTTATTGTAGAGTTCAAGAGTACGTTAAAAGAGTGATTATAAACAATGATATTCTGACTGTCGTTATATAAATATAATATATTATTTTATAAAGACTGTAAAACGGATAAAAATGTTAAATTTGTGAATTTGAATTTATTAATTTTTATAATAAGCCAAGTATTTATTTACAGAAAAATTTGAATAATCAAGTAAATACAGAAGTATCTAAAAGTGATACAGGTAATTACTTTATTTTCTATGTTTTAAATATCGGTATATTTAAAATAATCCAGTCTAAAATATTCAAATATTAAAGATATATTTTCCATAATTTTTAGATATTCCAAAACGTGTGACAAGAAAAAGGAAAGAAAAAGATCAAAATACTGAAGAGAGACTTTATTTAACAACTGATGTCAACAAACAAGCAAATACGAAGGTAAAGAATAACAAGATTAAAATTTGTACCTGTAAACTTTTATGATAATTATTAAATAAAATTCACGTTTTTATGGTTTTAAAAGTATATTTTTAAAGTACCAGTCTATTTGTTTATAGAAAAATCGAAAAGTTGCAACGAATGCCGAAACATCTGAAAATAATACAAGTAAATTCTACATTTACTTTAATAATATTAATACTAATCTAACATTATAATAAAATTTCAACAATTTCTAGATACAAAAAAATCTATCCCTAGAGGAAAAAAAGGGAAAGCTATAAATCTTGAAGGAGATCTGGAGTTAGCTAATGAAATCGGCACAGAAGAAAATCGTAAAGTAAAGAACAAAGATGTTAAAACTCAAAGAAAACAAAAATCTACCGTAAATATTTTCTTTGCAATATTTTTATTTCTTCCTATATTAGTTTAGAACATACAAAACATTTTTT
Source organism: Sycobia sp. Sy_11 (assembly GCA_018907035.1). Classification (NCBI taxonomy): domain Eukaryota; kingdom Metazoa; phylum Arthropoda; class Insecta; order Hymenoptera; family Epichrysomallidae; genus Sycobia; species Sycobia sp. Sy_11. Next base: position 2,159,993 of record JACCIC010000018.1, on the reverse strand, counting down.
TGTTACTTTGAACTTTGACTTACAATTCTAAATGCACAGGTGTACTCTCATATTCATAAAAATATGTTAAAATTCAAAAACGAGTTAAATAATATGAATAATACTATAGGTAAATTAATGAATTCCTTAAGTGGTTTGATACAGGAAAAGAAATCAGGTGCGCACTCTGTCTATCAACCGAATTGATAGAAAGTCGGAGCCAGAATTGTCAGCTACGAAATAGATCGATTTTTTTTATAATCTCTAGTTTGAGCTGTAATTGATAATAGAAGATAGAATACCAACTAAGTTTCTACACAGCTCTTTAAAAAAAACACTAAAATAAAATTAAAGAACAAATTTTTCGGTTATTCAGTTTAGAATAATTCTTAACCAGTATGTACAAGCCATCATAATAAAATCATATTGATGCTTTTATCTATTGTTTTAACTTTAAGTACTACCTTTATTTATATACTATACAATATTAATTTTCGAATTCTCCGTCTCTCTCTCTCTCTCTCTCTCTCTCTCTCTCTCTCTCTCTCTCTTCTCATTAATTTTCTGTTAACATTAATTTTACAGAAAAATGATAAAAAAATAGAAGATCATGGAAAATCAGATAATATATCGAAACCTATTGAGAAACACGTAGACCCAAAACAAATACAAGTTGCAAACGTAGGAACAAAATCAACTAGCAAAAAAACGAAAAGTAACTATTAATATTAGGATTATTTTAATTAACTCTTAATAAATTATCTGATATTCATATTAATAAATTTTATAAAATTCCTTTATTATAGAAGGAAAGGAAGAGTCATCAAAAAATACGAAAAATAACTCGAATAAATCTAGTGCAACACAGGAATTCAATACTACTGAGAAAATTTCTGTTAATCATTCTAATAATTTAACAGAGGATAATGGATACCTGTGTACATCTATCGAAGACGAATCTAATATGAACGATTTAATTGGAAAAAGTGCACAACAAAAAAATCAGCGTATGAAATCAAAAAGTAAATAATTACTTCAATTTAATAAGTCCTTAAATACTATATGCTTAGTATTAATTTTTCGATAAATTTTCATGATCTTATTTGAATTAAATGGAAATATATTTATTTTAGCCGGAAAATCTAGTCACGCAATGATTAAATCAGAGCCCAATGATGAAAATATGGTAAATAGTATAACTTCACATTTTCGATATTCAATAAATCTAATTCTTTCATTATTACTTTTTTTTTAAGGAACCTAATACGTCGAGTAGGATCAACAAAACAGAAAAAAAATCAGTTAAATCAAAGGATAAATTATTAAAAGCATCCTCTAAACAATATAAATTAGTAGTCGACGATGAATTATCAAATAAAAACTCTCAAGATTCTGTCAAAGATATTAAAAAACAAAGTATAGATGAAAATAAGAATATTATGAAAACTATGAAACACTCGAGTCGCCAAGCTAAAACTGATTTAAAAGTTGCCAAAGCAATACAAGAAATGAGCAAACAGTTTGCAAATATTCATATAGGAAATATTGAACAACGTGAGAAACCATTTACATACATAATTTACTTATACGAGTATAATCGGAAATCACTCCTTCAATTTTAAAAGCGCGAATTTTAAGTCTGTTTCACTTTTACTGATCTCACGATAGGGGCTTTGAAATTTTAACCGAACACAAAATATTTGAAATAAATGTACATTGCAACAATTTTAAAAAACTTCTAGAAAATCAATTTCCTCAAGCAAATTTTATAATTTATGAAATTATAAACAAAATAATATAAAAAATTATAGCTGAACAAATAAATATGGTAACGAACTTTTTATAATACCCATTCGGGTTTATTATTTCAGTAAATATTGCATCTCCATTAAGTGAATCGGAGTCAAGTTTGAGTAGCAGTTCGAGTTCCAGTGAGTGTCCTTCTTCGTGTTCCTGCAGAAATGAATCGGAAAGTTCGTATTGTAACTGTTGGGAATGTGTGCTAAAATATCTGTCCGACAGTGATTAAGAAGATGCTGCAGCTGACGTATAACGGTCCAATATAAAGACTAATAATTGAAAACAATTTTTCTGAACGAACAACATGTTTCATTTAATGACTTAAGATTAATTTATTTATTTAGGAATAGCACAATATTATTTTAATACAGCTGGATTGTAATTTTTTTATATATGTGTGTATATTTATATTATTAATAACATTAAAGATGATTTTTAATAGAATAACGTGAATAATATTAATATTCTTTGTAGAAATTATTGCAATTACTCAAATTCTTATAAATTTTTAAATATTTTTCGAAAAGTTTAGTAATTCCATATTTATGGTTACAATTAAACTTTATACTATGTGATATAACAATATATGATTAAATGGAATATATACTCCTAATCGAAAGGGCTATGTTGATCGTATAAATATCGAAAAAATTCTGAATATTCAATATGGAAAATAATAGTAAGAAAAAGTGATTGAAAAATATATTAGAGCATCATTTGCCTCATAGATTTTTAGAATATAATTGTCAAGTACTCTCAAACACTAGCCTCTGAAATTCGCAGATAAATATAAATTTTTGATCTGCGATATCTGTTTAACGAACAACTTACCATCAAACAAAATTTTATGAATACATACGTGAATAACTAAGTATTTGGATAAGGAAGTGTCAGGTTTAAATAATTCGCAATGATATATTATATAGTAACATACAAGTCAAATTTATTATAAATCTATGGCAAACACGAGTAAAAAAAAAACTCGAGTTCGATTAGAGAAAAAGCCTGTCGCCTGAACTAATAATAAATTCTAAAATAAAATAATTTTTACTAAAACACTAAATATATTAAATATCGACGGAGGTCTGATCTCCGTCGCGCTATGCTTAATCACTTCAACCTTTTCGCGCCGTCGCGTTCCCAAACATCAACAGTGATAAAACTGAGGCAAAGCCATAGTGTACGTTACCTGAGTGAAGCATATTATCGTTGCTAAAGTTTATTTTTTTAAACATCCAGAATTCGATTTTTCACGAAAATTTTTTGTCAACTCAAATGTTTGAAGAGGCATAAAAAATAAAAATAATAAAATTGAATCATATCCTAAATTATGACAAATTAATATATAATCATAGAATTATGTGGAATCATTATCCAGTACGTCGATAGCATTAAATAATAATGAGACAATATAACTTAGCCCCACTTGATACAGCGTTATTACAATAACCATAAAATAAATAGTCACCATTTGTCATAAATTAGGCGTACAATTAAATATTTTTACGCGATATTTTTCTCCAGAATATTGCACGATTTGCGAACATATTATCAAATTAATAAACCACTCATTGAAATTTATAGCCATAATAGACTTACTAGTGTAAGAAAACTTTATATATGAATATTATATACTGGTATACATTTCTATTTTAGTTATATAATAATATCTCTTTTAATTAAATTATTTTCAATAGATGACGTAAATTTTCTTTTAACGTATCATCATTTATACTTTTAATTGAATAAACTTTCTTGACTTATAAAACATTATTCACCATATGTAACTGGCACTTTTTTAATAATAATTTTATTGGTTTATTTTTATATACATTTTCACTATATCCAGATCATAATTTTTTAGATGTGCATACTAGCACCATCTAACGAAGAAAAAATGAATTTCTCCGAAGTGGCATAGAAAATATGTACACTACTTTAGTCACCGTTGGTATTACAATGCTGATACTTTTATCATTTGTGGATCAAATATAGAAAAAACTATATATATATATATATATATATATATATATATATATATATATATACCCGCACATATTTATAAAAATATAAATCAAAAAGAGAAAAAAATTATAACTTTTTTATTTTATTATAAAAGTTGAGAAATTTTATAAAATCGATATTTTAGAAAGAATCACAAATAAACAATTTGGCTGAAACGATAACAAAATCAAAATAATTTTAATTTGAAAGATTATTGTATTATTCGGAATGAATTTCTCTAACTTATAGGTTTATATCTATTTGAATGGTACTCAAACTTCTATTGAAGCATTACATTCATAATAGATACATGAAAATATTAATAATATTATGAAATTGAAGAATATTAAATCATAATTTATTATAATTATATTAAGAAATGTAATAAATACAGAAATACTTTTTTTATCAAATCAAGAATTCAGATATAGCAATGTAAGCATTTATCAAATACATAAGATAAAGATTTAATGCATTTGCAATATGAAATTCTATTATAAATATATTTATTTATGAAAGAATTTCATCAATCTAATCACATTATGCTGATTCTGATTCGAAATATTTTTTGTTAACGTTGAATTTTTATGTTTCTTTACAAGATACTTTCAAATTAAAATTGTTCATTTTTAACAATACAGAGATTGACATTACGAATCGAATGACTGAAAATTAAACACAGTTAACGACTTAATTGATAACATTCGCGTTATGGTGATGGACGCTGGATCGTGATAATAATTAAAAAAAAAAAGAAAAAAAGGACTTTATCGTTTTTACAATGTCAAACTATGTAACGCAACAGAATGCGACCGCAGCCCGGGCCGTGACGGACGCAATGGCCAGTGTCCTCACACCTCGACTCTCTCGACCTCTGACTTGGGATTCCGGGCGGAGCTCCTCGCGACGGCCTCCTCGGGAATGGCCTTCTCGTCCAAGTTCCGGATGCCCTGGAGCTCGGCGGGACGCCGACGAGGCGGCAGCTGGGCGCGCTCGCCCAGGTTCCTCGTGCCGTGCAGCCCGAGATAGCCCCCCGGTATGGTCAGCCGGATCACGGGGACGCGCTTCTCGCTGAGGTTGTTGGTGCCGCGCAGCGGCACCGCGGCCTCGATCACCTCGGCCTCGTTGGCCACGTCGTCGAAGACCGCGAAGGTGGGAATTATCGGCGCGGCCAGCAGCGCGCCCGCGCAACCGCACAAGAGGAGCAGCTGCGAATCGAGAAACGGGGGATTTAGTAGAGGTTTTTGTTTTTCATTTTAAGAGAGATTTTTGATTATGCGATATTTGCCATATAATGCGTTTGTTCAAATAGTTAGTTAGAAATGGGAAATTTTAAAGACTTTGTCAAACACTAAAAATGATGGCCTCTAATTGGCTGAACGTGAACCTAACATGGATATAACAAAAGATCCTTACAGCCTCTAATAATGATATAGGTGCATAGAAGAATATTATAAGAAAAATAATATTGAAAATACAATGAAGCCTGAAAATTAAGCTCATTAAGATGCTTTGCATCGAAGATAATACGAATTTTTTTTATAAGAAAATTATTATTCACGGTCAACCTGCAGCCAGAGGAAGAAAGATGATATCAAAATTAAACTCTGTCAAGCAATGAAGGACGCAATCTTTCAATATTTGGAAAAATTGACTGAGAATATGATTTCTAACAATCTCTAATAAATGATACACAGGCGATAAACGTTAATTGTTATATAACGCATACTTTTTATTAATAAAAAAAGTTAATAAAAAGTAAATAAAATTAATAAAAAATTAATAAAAAGAATTAATGAAAAATGGTTAACTTTTTACAAGCTTTTTCAAATAATAAGAACGCGTTTTTTTATTGGCCGAATGTGCATATGAGGTATTGCTGTATAAACAAGTCGGACTGTTATATAGAAATAGCGTCCGCATATTACGATAGTCAATAATAAATATATAAAAATACATTGGATTTTGGTAACGTCCTTATCTGACATATAGGTGAACATTTATTTCATTGCAACGGATTATTGTCGAATTTCAAATTATTTCGAATTTTTTAAATGTAAATATGCTTTTGAAATCAAAAAAACATTATTTTGAATATTCACTATAAAGTATAATCACCGGATGTTATTGAAAATTGCTTAAAAACCTAATTGTTCATTCATCGAAAAATATAATCTAATGTTTGTTTTCACTATTCGGTTGAGTGTGAATATACATGTTTTAGCTCAAAATTATTGATTTTAAGCTGATTGTAAACATAATTAGAATAAATTTCAGTAAATTCGATAATCGTTATTTTGAATATTAAAACTTTATAGATATACACATTTGAAGATTACCTCAACTAAATTTGCATATTGTATTTTTACAATGGATATTATTTTAGAATTAATTTTGTATTTTAGCTAATATATTATATTATAAAGACTGTAAGACCAATAAAAAAGTTATTAATTTAATTTTTTTATTTTGCCAAAAATTGGCATAATTTTTTTTTCCTAACATCTGGTTTGTCTTATATTAGTCTATCGATTTTAAATACATAATTTTAATATTTTTCTCGATTTTCTTACAATTTCTTCAATATAAACTCATGTTAAAGCATACATTTATAATGATTATTTTTTTTAATTATTTAGCTGCAAACTCGTAAATCAAGCGATACGAATACGTTCAAAAACAATAAAAAAATATATCAAAAACCCAGAATAACACATTTAATTTTATTCCAATTTTTGAGGAACTGTTTGCAAAATCTTCTTATCCCCTCTATTCGATTTTTATAGAACTGATGTGGAGATTTTTTTAATCGTGTCGTTACCTAATACCTGCACTGTTATCATTCCTTTTGGCGCGTTTTTACTGTATTCAAAATTATATGATTTAAGATTTGAATTTTCTTAAGGAAATATGTTTTTAAACTTGAAAGAAGGATTAATAACCAATTAGCGTATATGGTGTCGACTTATATCTTCCATTCAACTGTATGAAAAATGTTGAAAATCGGTGAGAACCGGATCCAAAAAAATTGCAATTCACTAAGTCTAATAAATATATGCATTTATTACAAAAAAACACTCCTCAAAATTATATATATATGTGACAACACTTATTATTGCAACCTTAACAGCGTAACTTCTTATAACTCCTCGAGCATAACACGACGTGCAAGTTATAGAAAATGTAGTGCGCTGAAATCGGGCCACTATATAAACGTAAAACCTAAATTAATCGTACAACTGTCCGTTCGCACAACCGCACATCTCAGTCATTTAAAAAAGAAAAAAAGAAAAAAGAAAAAAGAAAAGAGAGCGAGAGAAAAATTTAGCGCAGAGGCACCGCGGCGCGATCGCCGGGGCGGGCAGAAAGAGGACAACGGAGAGGACGCGAACTCGCGACTCAGCTTACTTTGATCATGTTTGTCGGACGCCTACTCGCGTGCAACTATCCGCAGAATGTCCCGGATGGCACTGTTATATACCCGTTCGGGTGGAGCATCAGAGAGGCCGACGGCGGTCCGTCCGGTCTTGCGAGTCGCTGTCCCGAGAGCGGGCCCGGTGCGCGGGCCGGCTATCATCGTCTCCCCCGCCCACTTTCCTCGATGTATAATAAAGATGCCACGCAGGACCACCAGCTATTGGTTCAAAACTACGAATATACTAGATATATACATATAAGTGAACTGGAGCCGCGTACTTCTAATTTATGTCGCATTGCATCGTTAGTTACCGATTTTTAAATGAGGCAACTGGCACTTGTCACCTCATCTCTGATCTGTTATACATATAAGAAACTGCAAACTAGATTTCTCAAATCGAAGCCTACATATTTATCGAGTTATTTATTCTACCTTGCAATGTTAATAGTATAATTTTTTAATTATTGTGTCATCCAGGCTATAATGTTTTTTGAATTAGCACAATATAACTCGAATCTTTTAAAAGTACGTGTTATAATATGAGCTTACTACAAATATTATTAAATCAATAAAAATTTATAAGAAATAATTTCACAAATAATCGTACGTTAAAAATATTTTTAGCAACTAAATGTACAGTTGGATTTAATGAGGATTTGTAAGCTTTTCAAATTAATCACTATTGTATGCAAAACCTAATAAGCTTAAAAATGTCAAAAATGATTTAAAAAAGAAGTAAAAAACAATGTATTTTGTTGTGAAAAGAGCTTACGAGGTATCTGACTAACAACTTGTCGTGGGTGTTATAGTGAGGTCATTGTCCCGAGTTCGACTTCAAGGTCGAAGAAAGATCGCCAACAATCCTTCATATATAAACACAACTCTATATTACACCAAACAATATCTCAAGCCTCGTTAAGTTTTTATTATATATATATATATATATATATATATATATATATATATATATATATATACATACATACATACATATATATAAACAAAACAATTGTCATAATTATCTTTAGTAAGGTGATGTTCCGAAAATATTTAATTGATAGAATTGCGTTTTAATTGTTTCAGTTACAAAAATCAATTTTTAATTACAAAAGGAAAAGATCAAAGCAATTAATTATTTAAATCAAAACTCGTGTAGATCGCGCATTTTCACATCTTCTAAATCTGTAGGAGAAATTTCAAGATAGATAAAAAATTATTAAAAATATGTATTTTATCGCGACCATCTTATCAAACTGCATAGAGACTTCATCTCACTTGAATCTCACTTGAAGTATTTATTGTTGAGATGGACATTTTATATGGTTTTAAGCGTATTGGCATTTTTAAAAGATCGTTCATAAAAGAAACTATTTCTCTAATTTAACACTCTTCAGACCAACACTGTTGAAAGTATTTTTAATCAAAATGTATATAAAATATTAAGGCTCTACCAGACGGCCAAAACTGTTTATCTTTCGCATGTTTCAGAAGAAGATTAATTAACAGATTGAAAATTAAATTAACATTTCTTTATATAAAAAAGATTTAGCGCACTCACATAAATATTCAGTCACCGTTGGCTAAAGTTACGATTTGCTTGAAATGAAAGAATATGTTCATAAATTTAAATCGTCTTGGTTATTTAATATAAATATTTCTTAGAAGTAAATAATATTGTTTATTTTAAGTGTACATAACTTGTTTCATTGGCAGATGCGGACTGAATTACCTAAATTTTGATTTTTCGAATTTATAGTTAGATTATTAAAAGTTTACTAAATTAAAATCTATATTGATAAATTTCAAATCATTTTCAAATTTTTCTTTTATATTTTACAAAATTGTGTTTCAATATTATAATGAGAGCTCAATTCCACAGTTAAATCTTATTATTATGAACCTATATATAGTGTCTACTATCTTAAAATCTCTCTTGGCATTATAAATTTTTCGTTATCAATAACTTATAACTAACAATAAAAATGAATTTGAAACTTTCGTGAAAAGAAAATTCCACTTCAATCGAACGAACATTCCATTTATAGCAGAAATCAGACGACTGAATAGCTTCCGTTAAATCATCGATTCTTGGGTTTGGTATTAGCTCGAGATTTATTTACATGTACAACTACTGTAGTGAAGTCACCGAATCTTTGTTGACTCTTTCGTGGGAAGAAGAGTAAGACGCAGTGCGATCCGTTTTAAGAGCAGTTTTCACGTTTCTTGAAAGTCTCGACAGTGCTGGCGAGGATTCTTGGAACTACAGCTGCTTGTTCTACAAAAAAAAATGAGAAACGAAGCATAAATGTTTGAGTGAAATTATATATTTATACGTATAGTGCAGAAGTATTGTCAATTAGGGTCGAGAGAGAAATTACGAAGTGCTTATGAACAATTAATAGTTATAGGACGCTCTGATGTTAAGGTTCATAATGGTGATTTTAATACACATATTTATTATAGCTTAAATTTAATATTATTATATTCTTGATATTTCATAATAATAATTTTTCAGAGAAAGCGAAGCGAACACAGCCGTATAAAATGAACAAAAAGTTCAATACAATGCAGAATAATTCCATTGAAAAAGTCGATTAAATTACTTATAAATAAGGACTTTTTGTTGTATTCAAAAAATTCCACAAAATTATTTTCTTCGAGAATATCGTTTCTATAATTTCATAGTATTTTCTAATTATAATCAAAACTCGAAAATCGACTGAAATATCTTTGAGGTGACATGGAAGACTGTAAACAAGCACCGAACGATTTGATGCTCGTCAATAATAACCAGTACAAGTGGAGGAATTTAGATTGTAAAAAAGATATAAACAAATTACGAAGTAAGTTTACAGTGTATTAAATGCTTAACCTATAAATTTTATTTTAGTAAAAACAATTAAGTTGCGAACAAAGAAATATAATGACAGAACTAACGCTTGTTGGTTATTATGTTAAGTAAAATATTTGAAAATTCGTTTATTTATAATATTTAAAATTATTTATATTAAACTCAATTATTATGTCACGATTTCTACTAATAATACTCAAATAAGTTAGATGATTGAAATATTGGCGTCCGGTAAAAAATTGCTTACACGCTACAATTTAAACTGAATATGTTCATAGAACTATTAAGCTAACAAAGTTGTTATCGATTTTATTAGTAAAAATAATAAAAAAAGTACATATACTCTTGGGACCAATGGATAAAATATTAAAATATTATAAGTAAACTTATGGATAAAAATATTTCTTAGTTTATTTTATAACAATTGACAAAAGTACAATATTAATTCTTAGAACTATTTCTATGTTATAGAAAGCTTGTTCAAAATTTCAAAGATATATCAAAGTTACTCTTATTTTGATTTATAGTACGACATTTAAAAAGCTAATGCAATTTTATTTAAATTTCAACAATCGTATTGCAAGATTAATGTCGAAATCGAATCGCATACACTGAGTAATCGATTAGCATTTAATGTTAATTCAAGGAAAGAAAAACCAAAAATAAAAAAATAAGAGCGCTAATCAGAATTCAATATATTATTGCAGAAATGATATGATCGTAAACATTTAAAGATGTATTAATTATACGGAGGTACGGAAATGTATACTTTCGTTCTGTTATCATCAATTTTTCGCATGTTTTCTAAGTTGTCTGCCAAGTGACTTCTAATAGACATTTCTTCGACTTATTGAATCACTATTATATATATATATATATATATATATATATATATATATATATATATATATATATATATTGCAACTATGAGATATAATCGATATTTTAAAACTAATAAAAATTTAATCTCTTAGCAGCAAATTTTGTTGCTTTGAAACTGCACATATTCAGTTTCAGTATGATGAGCTCGAATATAATATTTTATTTTTAGTACACAAGCAAACATAAATACCTACATACGAACGATCATAGCCTATTATATGAACAAATTTTCGAATGAAGCCATTGACCTTTGATCTTATTACTCGGAGTAATTCTAGAATACATCCAATTCTCAATAAATTCGACTTTATGGTATTTTTTAAATTAGAAATTAACAATTAGAAGAAAAGCTTGATTCTTAGCACATTTGGGAATAACAAGCTATACAGCTATCTGATCGAGAATAAACCTTCTCTAATATAAATATGCTATTTCAGTAAAAATAATAACTTTCAGGAAGTGCCTAGGTAGCTACGCATTGCAATCTCGTATTGAGTACTTCTCTTTGATTATAACTAGCAATACATAGTGTTTTTGAGCTAAGGCCAGATAAAATTGTCAATACCGGCAATCATTACTTCCATGACGTAGGTAGCACGATAAATGATATTAAACATAATATTTTGTTTCGTCCTGTACTGAATCTGTTGTGAAAATTAGTATTATTCAGCATAACTATTTTCAACAATACTATCGAGGGATAAATTCTGCCTGCCTATTTATAATATTCCTTGCCTTAGTTCATAACTTTTTGTAAGGAGTAATATGATATTTGTAAGAATTCCTCTATTTCAAAAGGAGATGTATTACATCTTTAGATCTTTCTCGTTTCCTTTTTCGCATTTTATACAGAGTAGTAAGTCGCTAATTGAAGCTTTCTAAGATTTGTGAATATTGCTATATTACTTAAATATATGATTATTATATTTTCCATTTCTATAAATGTATCTCACTTTCTTTCAATCGAATTCTTATAAATATAGACAAACGCGAAAGAACACAGTCATCAATGCAAACGCTAAAATAATACGAACGAAGACTACCCAGATTTAATATATACGATAGGTTCTGATTTTTAAATTTCTAAAGTCACGGAATGATATTCAATAAAAATGTGAGTTGCATTTTCTTTAGTCAAAAATGGAATTGAGATTTTATTCTTTTATCATTCGAAGTAAATTTAGAGTCACCTCTAATTATCGATATATCTATGTATCTATTCATCTCCTTTTGCTGAAGACTAGAAGTCTTTTGCTGAATTCTTAACGTATAATTATTGATGAAGATCGAAAATAACTATAACCAATAAATTATTTTAGGATTATTACAAAAGACAGATAACGTCTCTCCTTATACTGGCGCGTGCGACTTCTTAAATCTGGCCATACACCAGCTCTTACATATACAATTAATCGACGTTCGGTAAACACAAAGTTCACAGACTACATTGATTGATGTAAAATGCGATGCGCCCGCTATCTTCCGCATGCCAGATCTGTCGGTTTCAGCTCAAATCCCTCGAATGTATCAACAACCTCCCCTCCCCCCCCCCATTCTCCGCGCGTTCATCGAAACGCGCTCTAATAAATCTATATTAATACCGAACGATGCATCGACAGGAGCGAATAGCGCAAGCAGCGAGAGCAGCGACACTAGCGACAGCAGCAGCGACAGCAGCAGCGACAGCAGCAGCGACAGCAGCAGCAGCAGCAGCAGTCTAGGCACCAGCGACGACAGCAGCGGCAGCGCGGTCGACAGCAGCAGCGCCGGGGGATCCCCGACGACTTCCGGCAGCTCCTCGTCGGCGGACGGCCGAGTCCGCTCCTACAACGGGACGACGACGACGACGACTGCGAGCGAGCTGTGGAGCAGCTGCTGCATCCCGACGGACTCGTCCTGGTCGCCCAGCGGCCACACGACGGAGGCCGAGAGCGACAGCTCGATGAGCAGCGTCAGCGGCAGCGGCAGCCAGTACTTCACCGACGTAGGGGCCGACTGCTCGAGCGACGAAGAGTCCATTAGCAGCGAGGACGGCTGACGAGCGCCCGTGGCTTTTCGCACCAGACACCTCGCGTCGATTTCTTTCGTGTTTACGTTTTAGATAGAGGGCTCGGGGCGATCGGGGCGCGCTGTTTTCCGCTCGAAGCTGATGATTTACGTATACGTAGTATATATATATATAAATCTTATATGCGCAGATTATGTGGCGCAGGTACGCCGACAAATGCTTATATGTGCATATGCGTTAGAAAACGCGTGAAACTTAATTTCTGGTTTTTTATCAATACGGATGGACGCTTAAAAGTAAATTATTTAAATTGCAAAAATAATATCTGCCTGTCGCATTTTTCTTTATTTATATATTTACTAACGTCAACATTATGTTACTCTTTGATTTATAATTTTTATTATTTTGCCGCGTTTCAATTTAGGTCTTCCATTGAAACTGTTTTAAATGAAAAATACTTTTAGAAAATGATATATGTATGATGTTTAGTTGAAGTTTCGAAAATGTTATTGCGCAGCCTGGCTTCAAATTGATTTGCACAGAGTTAGCGTATGAAAGCTAGTCAAAGTAGATAGGATGTCAATGATTGAAATGTATAAATAAATATGTATAGTAATGTAAACCAATAACGAGCTTTATTATATCGAATCGAATAAATATTTTATTTAACAATACCGTAGCGTGTCGTCGTTTTAAAAATATATGTCAGTTTAAAAAGATATATCATTCAATATTCAAGTGGCCCATATGCGAGAATAGCAAATATACGCATGCACTCGTTTTAACGAGCCTTAATAATAATCCCAATTGTCGAATATTATTCATATCCCAACAGTTTAAATTTAATCTTATGAATATTAATCCGATTTGGAAGAATCAATATAGCGTTTCTCCATATAGATTGCTGAGAATATAATAGGTCGAAAATATAATAATAAAAGATCAGCATTTTAGTTGAATTCGATATAGAAAAAATAAATTTTTGATAGAAACATAGTTATTAAAATAAATAATAAGTATCATAAGATAAATTTTCGCTAAGAAACTGAGTTACATAGCGGTTGCAGATGGACTACTTCAAATGGAAATAATGCCAATAACGTTGGGTACTTACAGATTGCAGATCATAGGGAAATGATTTCCCTATGGATTAGGGATTTGGGAAATTATTTCCCTATGATTTCCCTAACAGGAACCTGATTTCATAGGGAAAAAATGATATCAGTATTCACAAAAGCAAAAGAATTACGCAAAAGAAAATTTTGCTTAAAACGCGCATCAATCTCTCGGTAATCTGTCTACTAATCGTGACGAGTTCAATGTTCTGAAACTGTACATCCTTACGTCTAGTTTAAGAAGCTTCCAGCGCAACGACACGCATGAATGAAGGATTCTGAAAGAGGATCTTAAAAAATTAACTCATTTCACTTGATTGCTGTACGCAGGATTATTTTACCGTTGACATATTTGCCTCGAAATTTGGTTCTCTTTCAAGCTGCCCACTTTGTATACGTCACTGTCGCCTTGCGATCAGCGACAACAATACATGCCCCGCCCCCTGCTCGGACACTGACCGCGTTCGGCGACAAAATCAGAACATCAGTGCGAATACGCACGCGAATTTTATGCGCTAAGCGATTAATTTTCTCTTGACTTTTATCGATGGTAAGGTATTTTTTTCAATTAATCAGTACAATTTTTAATTTTTAAGGTATTTTTTAAAAGTATAATTAACTATAAATAACTATAGGAACCTACTTTTAAAGCCAAAACATCGAACAAAACATCGTTATATAAGATTGAGAAGTGTTTCATTCTACGTACTGATATATAATTTCTCGGAAATTTTTAGAAAGCCCCTGTAAATCGCTATGATTTTTTGACTCCTGTTAGTAAAAAAAAAATAAGTAGATTTTCTATATTGTTCTTCGTTTTGTCAATCAAAATAGTATTTGTTAATGTATATAATACTATATTTTACTTTTGTATTCAGCTCAAATCGGTAACTCGATACAGCTCATCAACGATTCTACAATGATTTCGGCAACAAACGTTATATTTAAAATTTCTGGAATTATAATACTAAATATACTTATGTTTTTATTTCTTATTTATTTAGGTTTTCGATTATTTAATCTGTTTTTTAGCGATTTAAGGGACTATAGAGTGTTCTATGAGATCGACCGAACAATAAGTCTACTCTTTTCATCACAGGATGAAAAGGAGATTTTCAATTACTTACGATTTATAATTATTTTATTTTATATAATTTTAAAACCATAAACGAAGAATACAGTTGTCTAAAATTTACAATAAATAAATTTTTACATCTACTATGGTTAGAAAAAGTACCTAGACCCAATCGGTTTAGAAGAATGTCCTTACTGTTTATGTATTTTAATACAGATCTTACTTTTAATATCTAAAGATTTTTAACGTTTAAGTAACTGAATTATTCACTATTGCCGGAGAATTAGTTACTTTATTTGGTTAACATAATAAAAATCTTTCTTTCTTGCATGCTTATGATAAACAGTTTTACTCTTCTGTATATATATATAAACTATAGAGTGCATTATGCAAAAGTTTTGATAAGTATAACTGAAAGGTATACTATTAAATTGTCGCTGTGAATCCGTTCGATTAAGGAAAATATCGAAGCCGCTGATGTATACATATGTAGCCATCTTCGCGCATAGAGCAGGCATAAAAACAATGCGCACATCTCGCGTTTAATATGGAGACATTTGCACGACAGCGGCGGACAATATCGCCTGGCCGAGCGGGCGCGGCACACGGCAACGCACACGGCAACGCGAGCCGCGCCGCGGAGTAAAGCCCATTGTCGCGAGCGACGCCCACGCCGATATATAAACGCGAGTCTCTTATTTTATCGGGTCGCATATATTATAATACGGCCCCTTCAGAAAATTGACGGCCTGATCCACTTTGCCGCGGGGCGCACGTGACGCGCCGCGCGGCTGTATACCTCTCCCCCCCCCCATCACTCTCTCTCTCTCTCTCTCTCTCTCTCTCTCTCTTACTCTCTATCACTCTCTTTCTGCATAAATATTCGCGTCTGAAATACGACAGAGCTGATGGCTTTTCGTCGACGCTCTTGGAGGGTTTGTAAGGTTTGAGATTTAAAAGCCTGCACGTACGTAACTTGACACAATCTTCGTCTTCCTTCGTCTTGCGTGTTTTTAGTTTCTTGCTTTACACGGAAATTTACTCGACGTAGTGGGAGAGACAGGGGGGGAAGGAAAAAAAAAGAGAACGATGAGAAACCTTTGTCGATGTCGCCTTCTTTTCGTGCATAATCTCGGGAGCATTTATCAAAGGAATTCTCTCGCCGTGCTGCACCAGTTTCTGCTTTGTTGGTATACAAGATCTTCTTTAATGTACTTTTAAAAGAGAGTCTTGTCCTTGCTCACTAAAATTCGAAGTACGACTGTAAGAAAATGACATATTTTTAGCATATCCTTGAATTAAAAGTTGAAAGTTTAAATCAAAGAATGTAACAAATTCTCATTAAATCAGCTAGTTTTATGATTTTATAAGAACGTGGATATATAATTGCTACGGACTTCGAATTTAAATACGTAGAAAGTTATTCTGACAGTTATTTCGAAACTTACTGAAAAGACTTTGAAAGGTAATTTAGAAAATATAAATAATGAATTCATTATAATCTTTTCATTATACAAGTATAGAAAAGTAAATAAGTGTGTGACAAACTTCCGAAAACAAACCGATAAAAATTCTGTAATAAAATGACGCCTAAGTATTTTACGCCGCTGAAATTGGCCACAAAGAGAATTTCATGGTAAAAACCATGAAAACCCCATTAAAACATAGTTTTCTGCGTTCACTTTTCCAAATATTAAAAATTTTAAAAAAGTTTCGTACACAACTTATAGGGCACGCCGCAATACATATTTTATGTTCATTGAAGTTTTTTTGTAAATGTGATAGATTTTGAGAATATATTCGAGTAATAGGCTGGAATGGAAGTCAAGCGCTATTCACGAGACTTTGAGACATGCTTCCGGTCTGCAATAAATGCAGTCTATATAAAAATACAATCTTTGTTAATATTGTCCATGCTTCGAGAGATGGTTGTATGGAATCGATTGTAAAGTATCTACCACCATTTAAAAAAAAAAATTAGATATTCGTTTTTTCGGATACTGACTATGAATATCGAAGTGACTTTTAGCGAAATACAAATTTACACTCTAAAATCTAGAAAAGTGTTAGTTTTTTTATTTCTCTCATAGGATACGAAAAATATCAAGAACGTTTCAACCCAAAGTTATAGATTTCAGAATCTCACGAAAGAACGTACTTTTTGTACTATACACTTTTTTCGGTACAAGCAATATTTCCGTAGAAAATTTCTGCGGGACTGACTGAATACAGCCACACCACCGTCAATACCTTGGGGGGGGGGGGCGACCCTCGAGACGGAATGCTTTAATTTTCTCCAGAAATATAGCATGCACCGAAATAAAAGTATAGAACAAAAAATATGTATCTTGTCGAGATTTATAACTATGTTTTTGGAAGATTATCCGTAAATAATTCTTCTAATTAATTAGTTTTTAATCGTTTCAATACCAAAGTTTACTAACCAGAAACTATTAATGACTCAATTTAAGTAGAATAATCGCATCAGAATAATGCAAGATTACAATGAATCAAATTGTTAGCGCTTCAGTCGAGAACTATTAAACCTATCCAATTATTTAGCGATTCAGCTATATAATTAATTTTGATATAATAAGACTGGAAGTTTAGTATTATAATGTATATAATTTAATAATAATAACAATAATTAATAATAATGATGCAACCTTAAAACAAGAAATTAATTAAAAAATTATATGAAAATAAAATCCTGACATATGCCTCCACGGAAAGCTGACTAGGGTTTCACTATGAGGCCCTAATCAACTGGATGACATCAACTTGATCCGCACTGCTTATCACTCAATTAAAAAATTAAATATTGATAATAACGTGTCAATCATATATTTAATCAAAATAATGAATTTTCTCATTCACGTCCTGGCTGTCAGTATTCAACTTGCCACTGCTCTCGGTACTACAAGCAAAAACCATTTATATCAAAAAATTAAATCCTTCAAGGTCAGTTCTTTTTTAATTGACTTAAAACTATTTTTTATTAGTTTAAATTACAGAAAAGCTTATATCAGCTTTTCCAATATTATATATATATATATATATATATATATATATATATATATATATATATATATATATACTATATATAAAACTTCTTACTCTATTTAGATGCACAAAATCTATATTCAAAGAGAACTCCCTGCGTGCCTTCCAACACACACACACACACACACACACACACACACACACATATATATATATATATATATATATATATATATATATATATATATATGAGAATAAGAAGAAAGTAAATATGATAGGTTAAAATATTTAAAAACACAGTGGCGTAATAATGAAAAAAAATTCCGTTCGTATACAGGATGTTCTGCACGACTCGTACGTGTAAATTTTCGAGGTCACCGAGAGAGGGGGGGTGAGAATGCCGTGATTCTCTTTCTCTCTCTAAAACACACACACACATCACCTCGAGTTGCCCGTTCTTGCCCCTGAGCTTATTATAAGTCTACTTTACACTTACGCCAGGCTTAATGAGGGGAGCGTGGCATCCTCGGCGACATTTAACCGCCGCGCCTCCCCCCCGTGTCGCAAAACGTAATTGTCCGTCTTGACTTTGTTACGCTCTGACATTGCGACCTCTCTGTAATACGATTGTTTGAGACCCAAACAGGCGGTACCGCGCACAGTGACATTACTTCAACTGGCCGTGATCGAGCCGCGAGTTATGGTAATAGCACGAGTTCGCGGAAGGCAGGGGAAGAGGGTCTCTCGTTTAAGGCGCGTATATAATCATAGTTAGGAGAACTCGAGTCGCAGAAATCAAGGGGATATATATATCGTGGAAAACAGTAGCGATGCGGAATAATAGATTGAATATCATGTCAAACTATTTTTTATTTTGTTTAGTTTCGATTAAGAAATATTATCATTTATATATTTTTTTCCTCCAAAATATAAGACATATACAGTCTTAAAAATCAATAATTTAGATAATGTTTAGTTTTTTTCCAAGAAATCCTGAAAAATTCAATAACAAATCGTATTATTTATAATAATATCATATGGATATTACATAAAAAAATATATTTTGAGATCATATTTGATTTTTATTATATACAGTGCTCTAGTTCCCAAGAGACTAGGAATAAAAAGTTGATGTAAATTAAAACGATATAAAAATGCGAAAGTAATTTAATTTTGATCTTGAGGATAAAATTAAAGTTCTTTCATGGGCAAATTTGAATTTTTCATAGAATCTCATGATGTTTCAGTAGAATCCCATATTGTTGATCTAGTCACTAGAGTGCGTCGGAAAGATTATTTTCAAACATCGCTTTAATTTTCTTGACTTAAAAAGTTCGTCAATATTTTTCAAAGCTTTTTTCAAGAAACAGCAATTCCAAGTACAAAAAAATATATTTTTCATTGGTATAAATCTTTGGAATAGAGGAGATGGACTTGCAGTCATCTTGATCTTGGCATAATAAATCAGAAATCGAATTTTTTTTTAACAAATATCAAAATGGTTCTGGCAAAGATTCTCTTAAATTTGTCCTCCTCAAAGCAGGAAAAACACATTTAAAATCTAATTACTCTCGTACTGTTTGCCACTCTCTTCAATTTCAGGATAAGCAAATAGGACAAGCTATTTAAAAATCCAAATTTCATTTTATAATATCCGTAAAGATTACAAACTAGGTCAATATCAATCACGAGTTAGTTTTTCATTTTCCAAAACAACAATCTAAGTTTCTTTTTTAATTAGCTTATTGGAGTTATTCAATGCTTCATTCTCCCTTCTGCACAACAATTTGAAGAAATCTATATATTAATACATTTATTAATGGTTAAAAAGTCGATGCATTTTGATGCAATAGGAAAATTAGCGACTGTGGCTTTGGTAATATAAAATTAATTTAAAAATATGAACAAATTATATTTTTTCGCAATTTGACTTAATTTTATTTGAATATGTATTGTATATTGAAAATCACAAACATTGAACCCTGAATCGAGTCGGGGTCAGGAGGCTGACCATGGATGAGGTCTCCATGACGTCAGTGATGGGCTCCGTATGTTTGCGTCAATGTTGTTATGTTTATGGGCTATTTATCATATCCATATGTGACTCGTCGGTGACGTCACATAATATCGATTCAAATCATGCTTTTATGAGGGTTCTACAAAAAAAATTTAATTCAAATATAAATATACCATATACAAAAAGTATTATGTAAAATGTATATTCTTATTATTCTAAGTTCAGTAAAGTTAGAGAAAGATTGTTTTCGATCTTTAAGGTCTCATATGTGAAATAAACAAAGAAGAGTATCTTTTATAAGAACGTTTTGTGACTTAGTATTGTTGACAAAACTATTATTATTAATTATTAATTATTATAAAAATTTAATTATTTAACACAAATTTCTAATAAATAGATTTAATTTAATTAATTAATTATAACGGATTTACAACGTGCTTGGTTAAACTAAAAACCACAGGTGAAAGATCACCTGGAACTTAATATCTGTCAGTACGAGCAGTATATACGTTAAGCGAGAAAATCAAATAAGAATAATAATTATATACATATGTTCGATAGTATTTATAAATGAGGTATAGCAACGTTCCTTAGGAGTAAGGTGTTTTCATTTTTATTAATAGTATAATTTATCTGTTTTTGAATAGTATCTAAGTTATTTATACAGATATTTGTTTTGTTACAATCTCTCTAAATATACTCATGAATAAAGTATACTTAAATATTTTTTGTGTTAGAAAGCTAAACTTATGATATATATTTAATTCTTTTTCAATATACTAAGAAGTTAAATCCATTTCATAGTCAAAATAAAATTTTATCAATATTAAGTGCCGAGTGTTTTAAGGTTTTTCCACTCTCTCTCTCTCTCTCTCTCTCTCTCTCTCTCTCTCTCTCCATTCCCTCGGTATTAATTTTGAATAGAAAAATGGGTTAAACCCTTATTTTAAAGAAACTTGTATTGTGACTTTTTAAAAATACAAAGCTTCTGTAGAAAATAGACAAATTTTGGATTGAACTTTTCAAATTTAATATCATAATGTTTTATAAATAATAACATTTATTAATAATATGTTTATAATACTCAATATAGAGTAAAAATATAAGAGGGTACCTTTCTCAAATGGAATAAAATGAAAATTATGTGTACATATCGGCTAAACGACAACCACAATATTGAAATTAAAGGCGTATTAAAGGAAATAAGCAGAGTTAAGAAATGACATGGAATTTTAATTTTTTACTGCTTACCAATATGGAGTTTACGCTGTGTAAGTAGGAACCTTATCTTGACTCTGCTACTTATCGAAATTTTATTATGATAATTTCCATTCTATTCTTTGTCAAATAATCGCCCTCCAAATTTTTTTCCAACGGAATTCCATTGGTCCATTGGTCCTAGAATACCAATCTCAAGACGAACTCGAATAGTTGTTCATTAAATTTGTTATCCCATTTCTGAATACGAGTGTATTTTGATCAAAATATCCGATATTTTTATTTTTATTTTACTTAGCAACAATATCGGACAGATTTTTTGGTGAAGATATAGGAAATGATTATACATATACAGTATCAATTAATAAGTCAAACTGAACAATACTCTGAAAGTAAAATCGGAGTTTATCAAAATAAAAAGAGATTTATTTTCAAAATCAACAGTATTACCCAATTTCGTTGATTTCTTGAAATTGGACTATTTCAGAGGAAAAAATCTTTGAGTAAAAAAATACAAATTAAGAACCATTGGCTTGAAAAATGATTCGATCAACCAATGGGTGCAAAATAAATAATTATGAATTTTTAGAGCTATTTCTATATACTTAAACATTACTCGGAAATTCAATGCCCAACAGATTGCGGTTTTCAATTTTCTACATATATTTTATTTAAATTATATAAAATTCAAGCAAAAATGAATTTATTATATAATCTAACGAATGAAGCTTATTTCTGTAAACATTTCCAATGCTAAATTATTACTTATAGTAAATTATTACTGACCTAATTTTAAGGGTTGTATTCGACTTATACATTTCTACTACTGAAAATCGCATGCATAATATTCAGAAATACACACAAGCGTTCGAACAATTGATAATAATATCTATATAGACTAATTAATCGGATAATGAAAACATAAAACATAGCATAGCTGCTTTGGTGAAATTGTGCCTATAATCCCCTATTCTCCTCTAATCATTTTTGCGCATGCGTGCGCTAATCCGTATCAATCAAGATAAAGGAAAGATATATCAAACTGGCCTTGAAAATTTGTTTCCAATAGTTGATTTGGATTATGTTCTCCATGCTCAAGGATGAGGGAGAGGGGGCGAGAGAGAGAGAGAGAGAGAGAGAGAGAGAGAGAGAGAGAGAGGGGGGGGGGAATGGAAATCTACGCAGTTCGCGCTGGTAAACGATAGAGGAGATGTCTTTTTCGAAACTGTATAATAATACGCAATCTGTCTGTTTTATCGAAAATCCTATGAATTTTAAATTATATACTTTCATTACTGTCATATTACATTTTATAAACATTTCTTTTCTTCTATAAAAAACGATTTAGAAAAAAGGATATGATGCATATAAAGTATCTAAATATCATAAATATTGAAATATAGTGACTATTATACAAGTCAGAATCAAAAGAGGAACCAAAGAACGGTATCAACTTATCTATAAATATTAAAGTTAAATCTAGTAACGATGACACCTTATAGAAAAGAGTTATAGAAAAATACCCAAATAGCTTCTCTGTATAGTTAATACAGGACATTTTAACCGTCAGTAATAAAAGACCGTCCGTATAATTTACGTCAGACTATGTTGATCGATTTTTACAACCCCTCGAAGACTTTTTAGATATTTTGTTATACAGGTTCAATTAAAAAAAAAAAGAACAATGTAAGAAATTTCATATTTCTACGCCCTATATTTTCTTTACGTAATTTACGAACAGCCCAGCTTATTTAATCAGTCAATTCTTATTCAATTTTTAACATTTCTTAAAATAGATTGTTCAGGTTAATGATTACAGAAGTTCAATACTGCTAACGCTGTTTAATAAAATCTAATAAAATTGATATAAAAAATTTTTAATAGAAAACATCATAGAAAAAAAAATTTGATTCCAAATCTCTACATATGTATATATATATATATATATATATATATATATATATATATATATATATATATATATATGTATATACGATTCTACATTGGGAAAAGATTTTATTATACGGTTTTCTTTTTACTCCGGCCAGAACTTCCATAGTCACCCTGTGATGATCCTGATTGGGCCAATCGAGAAAATTTGCGCAAAAGGGACGTACGTACACCTATTGCCCAAGAAGTCGAAAACCCGCGCAAGAAGATCTTGCTTTTTTGTTGATCACGTGCGCATCAATCGGTTCGCGAGAAAAGTACACAGGTGCCACTTTCCGCTCCGTGTATACTTTAGTAGATCCACCATTTCGGAGCTTCCCCTCGCGGCCACCGAAGATTTTATAACGTCTCATTGAATTACGCCATGCGTGCATAAATATATACATATATATATATATATATATATATATATATATATATATATATATATATATATATATATGAGAGAGAGAGAGAGAGAGAAAGCGCGCAAGAGGAGCCAGCACCTCGGATCCGCGCTAAAGTCGCGCAATAAATTTTCTGCCCCGTCGGGCGTTCAACGAGCTGTGCGTGCGGGCACGCGCACTCGAAATTAATGAGCGCCGTTCGATAAACCCATGCTCGCCGCGTCACAGCGGGAGCTACCATCATCATCAACTTCATACACACACAACGCAGACACACACACACACACACACACACACACACACACACACACACACACACACACACACACACACACACACACACACACACACACACACACACACACACACACACACACACACACACACACACACACACACACACACACACACACACATAGAACAACGCACTTATGAAGAGGTGCAAAAGGTTGAGAGAGACGACGCGGGCGGCGCGACGCGATGATACGACGCGCGCCTGCGCCGCGGCGCTCTGAGCCGGCTTCTCGGTATATATAAACGACGCTGGGCGTCGCGGCGCCTCCAGACGCGAGTGAGCAGTCGCGCCGCTTTGAAAATGTAATCCCCCTTACTCCCGAGCACAACGTTGTAACCGACATACGGACTTGATTAAGGTGTCGATTACTGAGCTATATATATATTTAAAAAAAAAACCGGTTAGTGTTCTTCGAATCTCTTCGATATTCAGGAACCACAATATATAGGAGTGTGATAATACGAAAACTGAAACTTTGTGCTTGACAGTATATATTTCTATATATATATATATAAGACCGTGTACGTGAACAGCAAGCTGCACGCCGATGGTTATCATAACGGCATCCAAGGACTCTGTTCGCGGACGCAATTCGGAGGGCCAGTCAGAGAAGGTAAGGGTGCAGTTATGGGAATTCCCATTGGTATCCTGGCGCGCGCGCGCGCGTCAGCTGTGTCGAATCGATTGAAAAAACGGAGCTTTTTGTAAAAGCGCGTTAAACGCGCGCAGCTGCATAGTAAGCCGAATTGAAATGGACGTGACAAACAAAAAGCTATATTTAATTGCGACCGTATGTGTATGCATGCGTATGCTTGTATGAGTAAAAATTGAAAGAGTAACACGTGAGCGACGAAACGAACCGGTGGTTTAACTGGATAAAGATGCCGCGGTGTTCAGTTTCGCGGAAAACGCCGAAACGTCGTGGAACTGTTCTGCCTTTAATCTTTATCTTCCTCCAACCGTTTATAAATAGCAAGACTTGCAGCGAGCTTGAATCTCGCGTTTATTCCAATTTACGCATGCTCGATCATTACATTAATTATACTAAAGTTATTCCCATGGTCTAGTTCATCGTATTCGTTGTAAATACATTCGTATTGTATCTGTCAAGAAAAGAATGAATTTCGAAAACCGAGAAATGGAGTTACAGACGTTTATTGTAATAAAACTGTATCAGAATTGTAAAAATTGCCTCGGAAAATTCTCGACATTGTCCATAAGCATGAGATTCGCTTCTAAAAATTTCGAGTTTATTCTGTAATGTACAGTGTTTTTTTTTAAACATGACGTTATGCTTTTAAACTGCGAGGCTCGCCAACGAATTAACGCTCGAAACATCTTAACATTAAAAATATACACTTACGTTTGCCTCAAAAATAAGGAAAAGCTTATAAAGCAAAAAAAGTAAAACGATAAAAAAAACAAAACAAAAATACCCTAGTATAAAAATACATTAACCCTTATAACGGCGATCGTTATTCATCCCCGTCCGAATCTCTCGACCGCGACAAAGGATAATCGCACGCTTCTCTCATCCCTCTTTTAATAACTCATTTTACCCGCGCTGTTCGTATATAATATTCAAAGCGGCCGTAAATGCAGAGAGTTAACCATGTCGCGTTCGTGCGTGCGTGCGCGCAGGTTTCCCACATTTTTTTTTTGTTGCAAAAGAGCGGCGGGCAAGGGAGGGAGGAGGGAGGGAGGTGTATTTGGGTTGCTGCCACCGCACCGCCGTCGCCGACGCTGCTGCTATTGATCTGTGAGACCCCAGGAACCAGGAGCCACCGCGACTCGTATACGGAAAGTGACCTCGTATTCACCGGATCGGATTTGCCGCGCGTCATATATAAATATATATATAGTACCTTTAGGGCAGACCAGACCCGTATTCAACTATGAAATTCAAAGCTCTGATTACGGGTTGAAACAATGAGGACGATCAGGGTTTAGGCAAGTTGAGCTTTAAGAGGACTGTTTGCGTAGAATTAATATCTTTATTTTGTAATACATGTCACATATCTTTAGAGAACCATCGAGGAACAATCGAATCATTGTATTTTTAAACTGATCAAATTATACATCAGTTGACTCAAATGACTCTATTAATTAATTATTGTTACTACTGATCCTTAATTGGTTATAGAAACTAGTTGATAGTATATGATGAACATAAACTCTTTAAGTACTTTCTTGATGAATTTTTTTATAATGAAATCGCAGCAGCGACTTATGTGCCATTAAAAATAAAACTGAAAATACAGAATAAAGTAACAATCTTTTTAACATCTCTCTTAGTTTGCTTTTACTACCTCTTTTACGAATATATTTTTATGAATATTTCTTAAGATAGAGTATCCTCTGCGATATCTGCTCTAATGAAAGATAATAACATAATATGCGTATCTTTCACTTAGAGCACAAGAATCTACAAATACTATGAAATGATATTCATATCATATCCCAGTAAGTTAAAGTATGAAAACTAGGACAAGCAGTTTAATTTTGAAAACATAATTCTCTATCATTATGCGCAATAATCTAGTTGTATCTCGTATCTCGTCGTATCTCGGGAAACAGACCATCCGAAATTTATCCTATAATTGAATCGCTCGCGGGCATTAGCAAGAGACGTACACCTTAATCCTGTGGACATTCACCAAAGCAACTGAGATGTCGTCGTCGATCTAGTAATTACACTTGAACGTTACTACGTTTCTGAGGACATTCGGTCCCAGACGTGCGTAGGCAAGTTTGGCGGCTGGCCAAGCGCACGGCCACACGGGAGTGCCAAAAAATTATCGATCGAAAACACGGAGAGCGACGGAACTTTTTTCCATCCCATAGTGAAATTTCCTGCGGCTGTAAGCAGTCGCAAATGACGCGGCGTCTAATGTTTTGGAATAATTTATAATACGAGCACATATGCGCAACTCGCGAGAAAATAATTTAAATATTAGCAACATTTGCAACGAACCGAAATAATTATGAGGTTTAAATTTAAACATAATGTGTTTTCATTGCAACTGTTTATAAAAAAACTTTTATAGAATTTGATTAGCTTCGGAAAAAACAATCCATGAACTGATTTTATAAATATTTTTTCAGAATAGTTTCTGAATCTACTGAACAGAGACTTTTTTGCGGTCTCTAAACCATCTCTACTGCGATATAATATACTCCAGACACAATTAACTGCATCAAATAGAACATGTTAATGTCGCAGAATAAGACAACTTAAATACACGTTAATCTTTACTAAGTAGTAATCAGTTCAGTTAACATATGTTTGGGTTTGAAGTCGGTTTAAGGCGTGACAGAGTTTTATGTTTAAATAGTAATTTACTATATATATATATATAGCGAAAGATGATTAAGATTTAGCACGTAGATATTTTTTATAGACAAGAATTCGCTAATATATCGTATTTGAAACTTTGACATTATATATTATTTTGACGAACTATTTACATTTATTATTGGATAAGTATACCGTAAGACAAATAAAAATATATTATTAATCATAAATTACTGGCACGTATAATATTATCGAAATATTTAATATATTCCATTTAAAGTTTCATCTATATTATTTTGCAATGTATCAATTAATATATTAATTGTTTGTAAAGTTGAAGAATATACATTAAGCTAACTCGTTGAAATAATATAGTAAAGTGACCTATTTTATTCTGACAGGTTATCAATGTCACGTTTCTTTAAATCCGATATAGTTTTTTCGATACAGCAATGACAGTTTTTCAATTAAAACTTTGAGGATGATAATGACCGACCCACGCTACTGATGTCCTTGTCATATTATTGACTATTGTTAAAGATAGAGACTATCCATTGAGAAAAAAGTATGAGTCGATTATATTTGAAATATGCTTCAGAAACATACTCCGATACGTAATACCAGAGGTGATGCACGTGTTGACCTGTGGTGTCACAGCTTCTCCGGATTCATAGTTATATTAATCCGAAATCGTAAAAAAAATTGCAACCAATAGTGCTCTTATATGTAGTAGTCAGATATTATTTATTGCAAAATATTGACAGAAAATCAATAAAGTCAATACAGTAGACAAACATCCAATAATAACTGTAGGTCGATCATATGGGTTTCCTTTTGCTATCCCATATCTATAAGTCTTTATACTGTCGTTCATCGATGACGTAGTCGATGACGCGCTTCCCTTTTGCGTTCCACCTGAATTAATAATTATCCATTTGCACGTCTTACGCTTAGGTCACACGTATGCAATCATTTACACAAATTTATAAGTATATGTAAGGTTTACGATGCTTTTTTAATGAAAGGTCATGCTATCCCTTGACGGTCGACAGAATATCACAGTTTGGTATAAGTCAGTCAATCGCAATTTAACTTGTTAATATGTTCAAATACATATTATCGTTATTTTATCAAATAATTAAATTATATTAGTGCACTTATCCACACCTAAAATGTAACATTCTCATAACCTACGCTTGATAATTTTTTATATATTATATTAGGAATTAAATATCGTATTCATTTGCGTTTTCATCAGAATAATAATATCGTATCAAGTATTACAACTTACTTAATCTAATAAAAGTTTGAATTATACATTTTTAATACAAATTTATGTTTATTTTACGTAAAGAAAACCTTTATTAATTTTCTTTTATTAAAGTATTAGGGTCATTTGCGGAAATATGATGAATTCTGAATATTAAATTGAATTTGAATTAAAGTAAAAACAATTTTTTTTTGTTTGTTTTACAGATGAAGCTGCACGAAAAGAAGGAATCCGGTATTCATAGGGTACAAGAAGTAACTTTAGATGAACTTGATTTAACTAAAGAATATAACGTAGAAAAAACTTTAGGCGAGGGCAGTTTCGCCAAGGTTCTTCTAGCGACTCATCGAAGAACTAAAACACGTGTTGTCCTCAAGGCTGTACATCAAGAACTTACCTCAGAAAAAGATTTCTTCCGAGAATTTCATTACTCTTACCATCTCAGTCCACATCCAAATATTTTATGTTCTTACGCAGTAGCATTCAAAGCTGAAAATTGCTATGTTTTTGCTCAAGAATATGCACCATTTGGTGACTTATCAGGCAATGTTAAAGCAGGCGGTCTTGGTGAAGAAATATGCAAAAAAATTGCCTCCCAGTTGTCTTCAGCCCTCGACTTTTTACACTCAAAACAGTTAGCTCATCGAGATGTCAAATTAGAGAATATACTTGTATTCAGTCAAGACATGTCAAAAATAAAGTTGTGCGATTTTGGATGCACACGGCGTGAAGGTACACTTGTTAACAAGATTAGGTGCACATGGACTCCATTTCTTCCACCAGAAATCCATGAGATAATTAAGAATGAGAGGTATACCTGCAAAAGAAGCGCGGATTGTTGGCAATTTGGAATTGTTCTCTTCGTTTGTCTCACTGGGAATACACCTTGGCAAAATGCCGATCTTATTCAGGATCCAGATTATTCTGCTTTTCAGCGTTGGTTGAAACGACGCACGACAAAAATCCCTTCAAATTTCCGACGATTCACTCCCAGGTTACTTAGATACTTTAGGCGAATTTTTGAACATAAAGCAGAGAAGCGACCACTTGTCACCGAAATAAACAAGTATTTGAAGGATGCTTGGTGTCTTAGTAAGCTTAGCCACAGTGCCACATCTACGTCAGTAGATGTAAGTGAGAATTTTGCCAAACGAGCGGACAGCCTACTCTATTTGGATACTATTGTGGACGATCGCAATAAGTGCGATGAAAATAAAAATAAATTAAGAAAACTACTAAATAGCTATGGATTAGAGACAACGGTAGATCAAAAAGATATGACGAAAAGAATTTGGGAGTGGGTAATGCAGTGCGACTCAAATTTGGGTGACTCGGGTCTACTTTCAACTAGCTTTGGCAGTGGATCTATGTGAGACTTGGTGAAGTCGTCTAGTGAACCATGCTTGAGAATTACAATCAAGAGCAGGAAATACAGCTGTATAGATCTCGGCCTAAATGTGGATATTCAGAAGCAGCTACAAGAATGTGCCAAATGCTGAGCTATGAAAGATAACGTAAAAATGTTGCGGGGGATAGGAGTATATTGTGCCGAAAATTGAATGCGTGATATTTGAGAACTTGTGCTAATTTAAAAACATTACGGTGATATGAGATAGGATTATAAATTTACTTTCGAGCACAAAAAAACTATTAGTTCATACCAAGACAATTACTAGTGAGAGAGAAAGAAGTCTTTTCTTTTATTCGTTTAGATAATTCATTATTTATTTAATAAGTGCCTCGTCGATGCGAAGCTAACGTGTTGTGGTATCTTTGACCAAGCAGTGGAGAAAAAGTAGTCAGATTCAGTTCTCTTACTCAAAAAAGGACAATAAATGCTTCCATTAAGACTTTCAATTACTATAAATATATCAACATACTAGGACTACTTGGTATTGTATTATTTGGAATAACTTATTCAATACAACATTACTTGGAAATTACAATGGAAAAAGAAAAAATGAATTACAGGAGACTTTTGCGTTTTAAAAAAAGTCTTCT
The DNA here is from genome assembly GCA_018907035.1 of Sycobia sp. Sy_11. Taxonomy (NCBI): domain Eukaryota; kingdom Metazoa; phylum Arthropoda; class Insecta; order Hymenoptera; family Epichrysomallidae; genus Sycobia; species Sycobia sp. Sy_11. The sequence goes on along the minus strand of JACCIC010000018.1, from coordinate 2,129,426 downwards.
TTAATTTTTTTACACTCTAACCGCTTTCTTTCGATTGAAAACATATAAATTGAAAGTATCGAGACTGCCAGGGTTAAGATATTATAGTACCGGGTACGTGTGTATTTGCTGTAGGTATGACAGGTACTACAATCATAACAGTTAGCAATGTCTAGTTAAGACATAAGATATACAATTTATATCTGTATTTTTGCTCAACTTGCAGAAATCTTATAGAATATATATATATATATATATATATATATATATATATATATATATATATATATATGTATGTATGTATTTGTATGCATTAACAAAATATTGAAATGAATGTACTTATTAGATTTCGTCAACTGTTAAATCATAATTCGTTAAAATCACACTGTTCAATAGATCAAGATTGAATTATAAACCGATAATTTAAAAAAAATACAAAATAAGTATTAAAAACAATTAAATCATTTGAAAAAAATTTTTGTTATGCACCAGCTAATGGGTCCAAGGTAAATAAATGCGGTGCACAATTATTAAAGTTTGTTAAAGTCATTTTAGGAAGTGAATAATTTTACTGAATTTTCTTGAAGGTAGAGTTTGAACATTTTCCTTTGTTTTAAGAAAACTGCAACAGAACGTACAATGTGTAGATAATGTAATTATAGTTGTAATAGTCAAGAAACCTAGTATATGTGAATAATAGCATTCAAACATGTAAAAGCATAATTTTTGTTAATACAATTTTGCAAAGTAAATATATATTAATGTTGTGGAAAAACGGGAAATTCAAAAATGTAACAATTTTACACGTAATTTTACATATTTATTTTATACGTGAGTGGATTGATATGTTAAAACATAGTCAATACAATAAAAATTTTTAAAAAATGTAATTATGACAAAATGGTTTTTTATTAAAAAAAGAAGATTTTATTCTAGTTTTACACATATGTGCCAATGAAATTACAAAAAACTTTTGATAAGAAACTGGACTATCAGAAATTATGCTTCAACCATATTCACAATAGTAGCTAATATCTTAAAAGGCAGCATTTAGAATGACGTCATGAGACCCTGTCCTTGTTTCTTAACTTATAATTATTACACAGAATAATAAATAAACTTAAATAAGTTTCTTTCTATATTTATAAAATATAAAACCATAGTTATTTTTTAGTTCTTTCAAAATTTATCATATTCATATAGAAATTATAAAACGTTAAAAAAAGTTAACTTATTTGTTCATAAGAATTTAAATTCATTAAGGAATAAGTGCATAGCTCAGCATTTCATTATAAATATTATCTTTTAATTATACACAAAATAATGAGGCAATCAAGATCGGATTTAATCAATTTATAGATTGAACCGTAAATGATGTGGTTAATTAAATTTAAATATACCCTTGCATATAATGTTATAGATACCAAGTATTGAAAATAATTTCATACAACTACACAAATACAAGTTACGAAGATAAATCTGTCAGCCTTGAATGATATAATGTATATACATGGCATTCGCTTGTCATAAAATGTTTGCAATGGTATAGTAGTAGTAAATGAATCAAACGCCATAGTCATTGACAACTGTAAGTAGTGCAATAAGCTGATGGTATTTGTTCTCCCCACACTTGTTCCATATATGTTACAGTTACATAGATAGACAATATATATACACATGTATAATAAATGAAAATGTACTTGACATAGAGACAACCATGATGTAGTTAAAGAAAGGATTTAAATGATTATGTACGACCAATTTACCGACATAATAAAATTGTTAGCCATAAAGCCTATAATTGTCAATGTACACGTGCGTTTATAAAGTTGTGCGTTTATTAAACAAAAAAAAAGCAAAAAACAAACACATTAGTTGTTGACGCAAAGTCAGATAGAGTACTGATGAGATCTCAAAGGATACATGACTTTATTTTTACGTGAGATTATTTGTTGTATTATATAGCGATATATTATCAATGTACATAGTGAGGTGAAATATATGAATGAGTATCAAAGTAAATTTTCGATAATCGCGTCGTTAAGGTTGAATTAACAAGATGTGATCTTTTGTATATACCGAAAATAAATGTTAATATTATAAGAAACAGGCAAATCTAGTCTATTTTTCTTCATACCCTCTCCTAAACCATAACTATATAAATATATCAATTATTATTTATATGAAAAGAAATTCTCGAGCCATTTTTTGAATATCAAAAGTAATATGCTATAATATCAGTTCGAAATATATAAAGATAAATCTCATAATAAGTCTCAAATGAATATTAGACAATATCATAGACGTAACATCACAAAAAATAAGTTTCTGAAAATTTATCTGACCATTTCTGTCTCAATTAAGTTAATTGAAAGTTACTTAAAATTTAATTACGAAAATTGTTTTCGTGTAAATTTGAAAAATTATATTAAAGCTTTGTGTCAGTGAATCCAATAGAGAAACTGTTTTTAACACTTCACAAATAAAAAAATATTTCTCATGATAAAATGGTCAGTTTTCTGAAGCTAGCGAGTTACGTATTATATAGCATACATAAGTAAACGTTCTCTGAAGGAAGCATCAACTTGTCGAATACTAAGTAATAGTTATTAAAGTTATCCAAGTATAACTAAACTGACTTTTTCTCAGTATAACTGGCATATCTATATTTAACTAATAAATTTTTTGGCATCAGTAAAAATTCAAAGTATAAAAAAAATAGTAAATGGCTTACCAGATAACAAAATTGTAATGGAAAATTAAATGAAACCAGTGTTAAATTTTTTATACAACGAAGCTATAGACTCGGAAAAACCCATTTAAGTTGCCGAATCAAATACACGATTAATATATCTATAGATATGGCATTTTATGCTTTTTTAAAAATATTTATTTAACTGTTTAATATAGAAACTGAATATATAAATAAATAAAATATTAATAGTATTATTTTTAACTTCCGATTGATAATTTTCATTACACACCATCTCGATTAATTAAAAAAAACATTTAATTATCTCTGTTAGAAATTGAAGTATTGCCATGATTATCTGATATAAAAAATAAAAATAATATCGACAGAGCTTTAAAAAACAGAAAAGGAATTAAATGTGTTATTAGATTAATTTTGATATATTGTTATAATATACATGAAAAAAAATAAGAATATATATATTTATATTCGTATAGCATATCTTCGATCGAGAATTGCGCACCAACCATCTTAATCCTCATACACGAAATAGAATAGAAAAATGAAAAATGGAAGTAATAAGAATCGTATCTGCTCGTATTTCGATGCCTGTTAACCTCAATCTGTTACAAATTTAAAAATTTCTAGGTTGACAGATTATAAATTCATTGAGAATACGAGCCTTGTTTCTTCTATTCCTTTTTTTCTTGCTATTTCTCGAGCTCTGATCTTTTAGGTGTCTGAGGTCATAAATATTCAGATGCTCCACTTGACCGGCAAACACCCTTGAATCTGACGCGATCAAGGTTAAGAGACCTTCTATTTGGATTCAGCATATCAAAAAGCATAGGGACCAAAGGGTTGGCTTCAATTTAAATAAACATTTTTTTGTTGCAAATCTGTACCATCGGTACGAGTTCATTTTTATTGATCTCTTCATTAGGCGATGGGATTAAAATCACGTGACTATATACCCTACCAGCTCACACACGCCAATTATCCATGAAATTCGTATATACGTAAATGTTAAAAGTAATTCTAAAAGGAAAAATAAAATACAAAATAAATTAATGAATGCTTAATCGGGTTGCAAGAGAGAAAGAGATTTCGAAAGAGATAACAAATTACGAAAGTTTCAGCGAATTTAACTATCCCGCGCTTTGGGGAAAAAAATAAAAGAAAAATGAATAAGGGCAGTGCTTTGATGCTGCAGCAGTTGGAGAACTTAATTAACGGACGGCGCAAGACTCTAATGAAGTCATGGGAAGCCCGCGTTTAAGTTAACATACTACGACGTCGACTCGTGCACGTGGTGAACGCTCGCGCTCTATTCCGCTTTTGCACTGTCCCTCCTTCGTCTCTCTCTTTCTCTCTCTTTCTCCCTCTCCCTCTCCCTCTCACTCTCACTCTCACTCTCACTCTCTTTATCCCCGTCGCTCTCTCTTTCTAATAATCTTTCTTTTCATTCGCTGGTTTATTTTCAAGATTTTAATTTTTCATTATAGAGCGAGCTAATTAAATTTTTAATGAATTGCGTAATTCAACTGGGTGTGACGAAACACTAATCACATTGCGATTTTCGATTCTGTAATCATTGTTCCATTACCCAATAAAGTAGTTGCGCACATTTTCATAACAGATCAGATCAATAATTCTATTAAAAACTTTATTATAGTGAAACATACTATATCTTAGGTGACAGAGATTTCAGGCAAGCTGTATAAAATTGCACTCACTGCTTACAAGTTCCCATTACTTTTCCTCGATTATCAATTAAGCTTTTACTCTATCTTTCTTGCATTTTTTACATTACCTTTACGAATTTTCTTCTTAGAAAAATTTACCTTTCAGTTTTTGTAATTTTGAATTTCAAAAATCCGTAGTTCAATATGCTCAAAAAATAAACATTTTGTTCAACCCTGATGTGCTTTTTAAATCGATGTTTATACTGTTGCGAAAAACCATCACTTTGTTTTATTATTTGAACTGCGTAAATAAATTTAATCCTTTCATAGTAACGGTCGAACCCATCAACAAATATCTATCACGGTTTTCAAAGCCTCCCGATCCTTCCGAATATTTTTAAAAATTTCCAAGGGATTAATAAACTAGTTATGCAAATTCTCGAAGTTGACAATTAACGTAATAAGCTATCAGAGTTGCAATTTGGAATTTACGCAGTTTTTTAACTTGCATTCTTAATTTCTGCCCCTCGTCTGCTTTCTTTCTATTTCTTCGCGTGTTCTCTTCCTCTTTCATTATGCAATAACTTTGCTTTTTCCCATCTTCAAATTTCCGGTTATCGCTCGCAAATTCCCGGGATTGGCGCGGCCAGCCGTTGTCATGACGACCAAGCCTAGATACCCGGGTTCTTGCAAACGCGACGATCACCCCTGCCCACCCACCCCATTCTTCCGCACTCGCTTCTTCTGCGTCCTTCTACATCCTCTTTCTCCTGTTGCGCAAACAGCTGTTATCGACAACAATAATACAGGCCTTTCATTATTTCTTCCTCGACATAGCGAATCTCTCGAACGATGGGAAAAGATGCGTAATTTAAAAAATTTCTTTTTCGATTGGATTGATAAGGAAATAATTGTACATACAAGCACAAACATATTAAATAGATCTACAAGTGAACAACCACCAGATAATTGAGACGAAATGCAGTGCAATTATTTCAAAACTTGATAAATTTATCGTTAACTTTTAAACTTTAAAACTTTTAATTACACGCGATTGATAAGTCTCCAAAAAGATTTAAAAGTCACGGTACCGTTTAGAATTCGGATATCTTGCGCAATTAAAGGAAATCAATAAGCTATTACGGGTTACGGTTTTTTCCATGCCTACTGATTCTGACATTGGATTTAATTGGATGGTGACATGCGCCACTGTCTGATTAAGCGATTCAGGGACAAAGGTAATTTGTTAAAGCTTAAATCCCTATTTTGATCCTGATTTCAGGAAGAACAAAAAGCGTTTGATTAAAAAATATAGTCAATCTAAATATTAACATAACCTTCAAGAATTATTTAAAAATTAGACTTTTAAAATTTCACAATTGTTAGGAAAAATAGAAATTTCAATATTCCATGTATTATAAACTTTTCCCGACTCGAATTCACGCGATATATTAATGAGCTTTACTAATTGAAAGGTTCATTTAAGTTTTATAACTTTCTTGTATAGTAATTATTAATAAAAATTGAAAACACGTTTTGTTATCGTTTGAAAAAAATTGAAAAAATTTAAAAGAATCGATTAATTGAAAAAGAAAATATATATTGTAACCAGACTTTTAATTTTTTATTAAAGTATTATCTCCAGAAACTAAATGAAAATCTTAATAACTCTAGAAGCTTATGAATTTGGAGAATTGAGAATAAATATGTTCTATAAATATATAAACACACAACAAAAAAATTATAAAATAGAACTTTATTTGAATATTTTTTTTATAAAAATATTATCATAATCTTTTGAAAATTACAATTAAAAAAAATCTACTCTTGAATACACAAGAATGATATCTATTTCTACGATGTTGTACAGTACAGAAGTTCACAAATTAAATCTTAGACTTTTAAAGTACTTCCTAGATTTATACAACTTATATTAAGTAGAGTGGAAAACGTCTAGTGCGCATTAGTAGTCGTTTAACGATTTTTAATTGCTTTTTCCTCCTTATCGGAAAACTTTTAACCTCAAAGTTCCATTATTTTCTAATTCACAGTGATTTTAAGAAACTGCGTGATTTAATTAACCAAATAAAAAGTTACGAAACTTCTTTGTCTGAAATCAATCTGCCTCGTTTCAAGAGATTCATAACTTGTTAGAGTTACTGCGCCTCTTTAGTATTCCGGCATTCGAACACTTCGTGAAATGATATTTTTGCAGACTTATTGCGTAGCTCTATTTAGCATTGAACTTGCACTATTTTTAGAGTGGACTAATTTTTTCATCTATTATTAATTTTAAGAGTGCTTATAATTGCTTGCCGCTTTCTTATATTTAGATTTACGTTTCAAAATAAGGCGAAAAGATTTTCGGTTCATGTTATAGTTATTTTAAGAGCCTAAGAGAATACTAGAATTTTTTTTTTTGAGTTTGCTTAAGATTAGAAACTGATCTAGGAAAACCGTTTTTAACCAACGAAGCCTAAAAGTAGTATAAAGATCATGTCAGCAACTAAAATAGATTTAGCATAATGTACATTATGTCAATTTATTTAAATATGTACTTTAGAGAGTAATCAGGATACCTATAATTTACTCTATTACATCACAGATATGTATGGAATCCATTGGTGCCGAGTGAAAAGCGCTTAACAATGATAAATTCAAAACGTAATCAAATTCTATCTTATACTATATGCTCTGAACTTTTAAATATTTATAGGTTAACAACTATAGGATTTTGTATTGTATTATTCCTTTTTTAGCGTTTAAAGCTATCCATTACTCAAAACTCTCTTTTCAAAAGAAAATAATAAAAATGCTACAAACTATTAGTAGATTTCTAAGCAAGAAAAAATATTTTTACATAATTTTAGAATAATTAAATGATATATTTTTATTTCTACTTCATGTCAAAATTAGATTTGAAATGACAATTTGAAATAATTTATACGTGAATAGTACCATTAGAGGAAGTACTTGATACTGGTACATATAACTTTTACAGTAATTAATTTGAATATAATTACCTATTACAAAATGCATAGTTAGAATAATACGATACTTTCGCGTGTAAGGTAGAAGCTTTCCTTTTATTTTTTCTTATTATCAGATGACTTTAAGATTGCTAAATTCGACCGATACCTGTATATGCGACTTTCATTTATTACGTTGACATGCGCGCTGAGGCCTCAGAGCCACGAGAGACGTCAGATCATATCTCTCGTAGCATCCGTGGACAATAATAAACAACATTGACACTAAAAAGCTACCGGCAAACTTGAGCCATTTTCATTTGACAAGTATCACCCTACTTGTCTGAACTTTATCGCGCGTATAAGATCGTAATATAGATAAGGTCAAGAGATCCGCGACAGTTATTTTCGCGAATCCGAGGCGGCTACGCGCGGCCACTCAAGTTCACGCCGCTACACTTTGTTTTTGCATTTGAAATCTCATAAATTACAATTTACGATAAAAGACTCTTTTGGCGAAGAGGGGCGGGGGATGGGGCTATTTCGGCGAGGACTCGGGCGACACGTAGCCCCTAAATCGCGAGTGCGCCGCTCTTGGAGGTCGATTTTCATTTTTTTTTTTGTTTTTGTTTTTTTTTCTTTTGTCAATATGCGGAGTAATTGGCTTAAAATTTATTACGGAACGCCACCAATATATCTGATCCGAATAACCAGCAATGAGATTATATATATAATCGCGCGTTGTCATTGATCCAGCTTATGCGTCTTGCCTTATGCAATGTTTACGTTATAATTTGCAAAATACGTCTAATGTTTGACTTAAAATAAACCGATCGAGAATTGAAAAGACTCTAATGATTTTCTCGAGTTACGGATCAAACATCGTAAAAATAAATGAAAAGTCTATATTTGGACATTATAGTCAACGTTAATTCAGTCATTCAAAATTATTGCGGAATTATGCGAATACAATGTATTAGTAGCGATCTATTAAAATATTAGAACTGATTATCCATGAGGGGATAGCGAAAAAAAAATTCTGTACAACTCCGACTTAAACAAAAGTTCAAAATGTACGAATATTTATAACAAAAAATTAGTTCTACGAAAGTTATAGTTTAGTTAAAACTTTAAAAGAAACATATGAACTACTCTTTTGTTTTAAAAGCAGATCCTCACTTGTTATTAAAATCGGGTTCAGTCATTATTGAAACATGGTATTAGTAATAAGTATAAACGAGAGTCTTGAAAGTATTCAGATTTCCAGGAATCGAAATAATGTGAATTTAATGTTAGAGTCTTGGACAGTGTTTATCATTCCTTATTAAATTCATTGGTTTTGGACAATTTGTGTAGTGGGGGAATTTACATTTAATTTACTAAATTTGGTGGTGGGGATGGGTATATATAGATTAGAATATAAGGTTTAGATTAGTCCCTGATGAGGATAAGGTGGATAAGTTTTCAATTAGGTAAGGGTGTTGGGGAATGCCAGACTGCACTTTACTAACAAAGAATTTTTTCAGCTAATATTTTATTTTCAGCTTAGTCTACGGGGATGAATGTAAACAAGGACAGTCTGACTGGCATTATAATTTTAATTTAATTTTTAATTTAATTTTTATTTTTAATTTTTATTTTATTTTTATTTATTTTTATTTTTATTTTTTATTTTATTTTTAGATTGAATTGATTGGACTGTAAGACCAATAAAAAAATATTTATTAATTCAGTCATTATTATATATTTTATTTATATATACAGTTTACAATATTTTAGGAGATCTTTGATATTTTTCAAAATTTATTATTATTCTTCCTTTGATAAAATCCATCTTAGTTCGTTAAAATTGTAATTTTTTAAGAATCTAATATTTTAAAGTATAATTTATATATAATAACTAGCAATTAAAAGCACTTGTTAAAATTAGCAATAACACGAATTTTGCGTATTAAAGTAGGTCGACGTAACGATGAATAAACATATGAATAAATATATATCATGTACTTTTTGCGTGTATTAGCTTTCAGTAAAAAGAGCCTTTGATTTTGGCATTTAATAACATGCCAGGAAACGGCAACAGACACATAATAAAAACAATTGAATCTGAAATTGGAAAAAAAAAAATTATTAAACGCTTCATTGGCGTGTCATGAATAAAATTGTTTGAGAACAAAAAAAATTATTAAAAAGTTTAGATTTAAAAAGAAAGTTGTAAATTATTTCAAAACTGGTATAATAAATAATCTATTACGTATTTCGAATTCAGAAATGAAAATATCAACTTAATTTTTAAAGTCTTAAAACTTTATTAAAACTTTTGTTGGAAAAAGCTATTCCATCAATACGCACAGAATTTTAATCCGAAATATCTACTGCATAAATAGGGATTGTCGATTTGATCCACGTGGCTCAATTTTTAACATATTTCAACCCCCGTAAGTCCATGAAGCTTATCGTATTTTCCTCTCCCCGTTGATCAATATGACACGTGGCTTGTAAGTATTTTTTGTTCTTTCATTTTACGCAAAAAACAACGTACAAATCAGCTTTCGTTTACACTTTTAAATGACTTTCACATTAAAACGTTGTTCGAAATTGAAAATTGAATCGTTATACCCTTTCTTTAATGTTGTTCCTAAATATTTTACTGCTATACTAACTGTCACTTTTCATTAAACCATATGGTTTATGCGACGTAGCAAGCTAATTAAAATTGTGCATGTTAAACTTAATGGGGCAGCGATTAAAAATGTCGTCATGTCTTTCGTAACGTTTTTATAATTATTCAACGCTTTCGTAAATAGATCCGCTTATTTCCACATTATCGAATTATTAAGTGTTCATTTAATATATATTAAATGAACTGTATATACTTGATGATGATGATTCTTACTCTAATCATCATATCGATATTCAATATGTACGAATTTTACTTTTTTGGCAAAGACAATGTTTGGCCTCTACAAATAAAAGCGTATTGTAAACATAAAATTCGGTAAACATAAGCTTTTTCTCCATTATTTCCTAATATTTTTCTAAGCTTATTCCGATTAAAGTTTACAATAAGGATTTCCAAATGTTTTGAGTAATCAGAAAACGTAATTTATTTAAAACGTAATTTATTTAAAAAACGTTAATACTTTCTCTACGTTGAATGTCTTAAAGGATGATCTTTAAAAAAAAAACAAACAGATGATATATTGTAAAAATATCCATTTCCCGTGCAAACACGATTTATGTACATTTTAAAAACAAATGTAAGACCATTTCGAGCAGCACTTAAGTCCGGCCGGATAAAGACACGTGTCCCACCTCTCGCATCATAAATATACTTCATATAGTTACGTCGACCCTCGTGGCCGCAGGAGGAAGAGAGAGAGAGAGAGAGAGAGAGAGAGAGAGAGAGAGAGAAAAAAATAAAAATCCCTTTCGAAGTTTCTGCCTTTACCGCTCCCCAGTTCGATTATCGATTGAGCAATTAGCCGGTATAAATTTGAGAGAGAAAAAATTGCAATTGTACAGCCGAGGTAAAAAACAGTCGAGGCCATGGCCGCGACGCAAAATGAATTAAATTCTCTCTTTATTGAATTATCGGAGAATCGCGGCGCAAAATTCGTCGGTGGCCGAGGGATTCGGGAAGGGGAGGCAGAAAACGAATAATAAGGTATACAGTTTTTCTGATGCGCATCGAATGAGGTGGCACGTGCTTCATCGGGGCTTCGCGGAAGGCGCAATATGGTCGTCATGTTGGGAAGCACGCGCTCTCTTTCTCGCACCCTCCAGCGCTTTCTCTCCTCTCACGCGCTTTCCCGGAAAATTTATCTTTCCAGGAGAGCTCGAGGCTGACCCAGTCAATCTCTCTCTCTCACTCTCTTTCTCACTCTCTCTTTCTCTCTGTCTCTCGTCCTCATTCTCTCATTCTCGTGTGTTTATACTTGTGCACGACGACTCCGAGATGTAAAAGCTTTCAAGCGTATATATATAGTCGGCCGGCAACCACCCTCGGCAAGACTCTTATACCCGAGTGGCTACTCGAGAGATGGGTGGGGGCGGGGGGGGATCTTTCACACCTCCCCCGGTACTATTTCCCATGCTAATCTTTCTTTTGCTCCATCCTCGTACATATGTAAAAGTTCAGCACTGTCGACAAAGAAAGCGGCGATAGAGAAGGATAGAGGGACAGGAAGAATGAGAGAGAGAGAGAGAGAGAGAGAGAGAGAGAGAGCGAGAATTCTCCTTGTAAAAATAGTCCCCGTGGCGCTTCTGCGTCGCTCGTCAAGGAAATTGTCAACAGTGACAAATACATAATAAACGAATAACGCGAAGAATCTTTTAAATGGAACTTAAAATTTCAAGAATACGCGGAAGGAATTCTTTGCTTATTAGTCCCAGATAATCGAGATATAAAAATAAAGTGGTACGCTAAATAATGCGAATTTCCATTATGTTTACCATTCCTTGCGGTTATATAATGAATTTCTTCCGCGTCGTGCGCGATTCATGCCTCTATATCGCGTAGATTGAAAAAAACCGCGGTGTGGCAAAATTTTCAATCTTAACGACGCAATCTTTTTTCTGGCACTTAAATTAAACAAACGAATCATAGAACGACCGAATCCTCGTAATATAAAGGATGTTACATCGAAATCTGTCGATTCTCTCCTTGTCCGTTTGAAAAAAATCAACGGAAACACGCGGTATGCGTAATAATCCACAGATGAAGCCGGCGCAGCTTTTCGACACCACCCCCCTTCCCCCCGGGACTCATTAGGATTAAAATTCACCCTCCGCCGCCTCGAGCGCCCGAATCTCCCCGTCCGCTCGGCCGAGCAACGACTTGCGAATGAGGCCGCGCTAGGCGCTCTTTACGCACGAGCTCGTTGGCCCGCACGTGCGTCGCGGCGAGGGAGAAGGGGGGAGGGGGAGCGGGAGGAGCACCTCCGCGCGTTCTCCCTCGCGCGACGACAAAGGCGCAGTTCTCCGGGACGCCGGGCGAGACAATGCACGCGCGATGCGCAGCGCGTGCGTGAATGTTTTACCGCGGGCATGGGCTCGAGGGTGCTGGTTACGCGCCGAAATAAATCCACGCGTGCCCCGCCCCCGGCCTCCACCCTAAACCGTACCGCCATCACCGCGTATGTAAAACGTGAAATTTATCGCCGATGTCTCACTCGACGACGCGTCTGTCGAGATCTCGAGGGTGATCCGGGGATGGAGGTGAGGGGGAGGAGGGCTCTGCCGAGTTCTACATCTGTCGCTCGGCTTCGCCGAAGTCCTTGAGAGCGAATCTCGTTTTCTCCTAAAATTTCGAATGTTTGTTTTTTTTTCTTGGCGACTGGTGCGGGGGGGGGGGTTAGGAAAAAATTTATACTATAATCGCGCGAGAGCGCGCGATGAATCAGATCGGTGGACATTAATCGGATTCGAAAAAAAGATCTATTACGGTAATATTTCCGATCGGAAAAAACCTTGGAACTTCAACTTAAATAAATGTATTGTATAATTTTGGCTGGTGCGCGTGGAAAAAAACGCGGATATTGACTTCCGCCTAGAAATTTGTATATACTTCATACATTACTTTGAATACAAGTATATAACTTTGATTTTTCTTAATTACAACCTCCGCTTGTAAAATTTTAGTCTTTGTTTTCAGTTAAAACTACCAGAAATGGTTTATAAATGCTATTTATATGTACGAAGTGAATATATATCGAATTGATTATGCTTTATAAATTCCATATATTTTTTTCATAATTTTCTATTAATAAGACGTTTCTCTAGAGCAGGAGTATATTTTTCTGAATTAAAGCTAGAAATTAATATTTATGAAAAAAAATATCAATAAAAAATTGCAATAATCAGTCTTTTAATCATATTTATATACAAACACATTGTTGACATTTTATTATAAATATTTTACAAAATTAAAAGCTTTGTTTACAATTTGAAACTTCACATATTTTGGTGTGCTCTTTATGACGTGATGATTTGTTTCTGGATCATTTGAAAGTACTTACAAAAGTGAGAAACATCATTTTATTATCGGATGAAATTATACGAAGAAAGGGCATAGCCCAGAAATTCTATGCTTCACAACTGTCTAACCTTTATTCTATTATGTTTACAATTTTTTAATATTATCAAGATTTAATCGCTATTTAAATAAACTTTAAAATTACATAAATTGCCAAATGCACTGCTCTTAATGCAAGTTGTTTACTGGTTTTAATATTAATGAAATTATAAATCTTTTAAGTTGGAAAATAAAATAAATTACCTATTATTAAATTCCCCTATGATATTTTACAATTATAATAGAAAAAAGATCATTTGAATTTCTTAATAATTAATTAATGATTTCCATACAATAATTCCGTTATATAGTTAAACCTTGCAAGCACTCAGCATGCAGTGCAATAATGGTCATTTGTTTTCCCTACCACCCCGTTCCTTCATACACTATCCGCTATATTTGCCACTTACGAGCTTGCTACTACTCGTATGATAACCCTTTTTCAACTAGCATATATTATCCATTTTTCTAGCTTACTATGCCAATCTTCTATTTACTCAGAAAAATTTCTAACTCTATTCTGTAGCATACTGATCATCTATCTAGAATCACGTTTTATAGAGATGCCATGCAGATCATGTATCTACTGACAAGTAAATGTCTATTTGCATGCTTTACCAGAATAATCATTGTATCTACTCGTATAAACTTTTATAAGTATACGTTATTTATTCCCTAATCTTTATTTACTAATGGATTATTTTCTAGCATATCCATACCAATAAGGTGTGGACATGCAAATATTGTCATACCGTGGTCGTCCCATGCACGACCTCTATCTACTTGTATTTCGCCTTAAAACCCCGTTGTTACGTAGCACACCTCTTCTTAAACTTGCCTTGAACCACTAGTGCTCCCTTAACTCAACAAAGGCAATTTTTTTTTTTTTTTTGTAAAAAATTTTCCGCTGGTTAGACAATCTGGTTAGATTTTTCCATTCCACTAATACTCCGAAAATACACGACTGAGAAACGGACATTAAGAAGAATGATATCATCTCGCAGCGTCTAAGTAGGCAAATATATAGATCTGTACCCCGAGAGCCCGTATGTCCGTCGCTGGCCCGTGCGCTTCTCGGAAAATCCGTCGAGGAGGACAGAGAGAGGGGGGAGGGAGAGCCGCGAGAACGTAAGGCAATCAGAGCCGCGCGCGCGACGAAGACGCCGACGACGACGGCACGCCCGCGCGACAGTCACGTGCAAGCTCGGCCCGGCCAGCCAGCCAGCGCGACGTCGGGGCTTCGCAGCGCGTGCGAACCGCGCCGGGAGGAAGCGACGACCTCCGGCGCCCCCTTCCCCCGAGCCGCCGCCCCACCGCCTCTTCCATTTTCCGACCCGCTCCCATCTTAACGCAATTCATTACAGCGTCGACGGTATTTCGAGCGGGGCGCGGGCTATTCCCAGAATGAAGAAATTGCCGCGCGCGAACTCGCGTACGTTCGACTCTAGGCCTTTGTGTCTATGTATATACAAATATACATACATACATATATAGATTTATATACACTTATCTCATCAGTATGTATATGTGCCGATTTACCGGAGAGCAGCGCGATGACGGAGTAGGGCTTGGGCAACGCTGTAATAATAATCGATGGGACGCGCGCTCCCGACGACAGAGGCACGGGCGCGGTTATTGGCAGAGGCGCGGGAACGAGGGAGCGGCGCGTTGACGATCGTCGGACGGTGAGGGAGAGCAGGGGTTAATGCCAAAGAGCCGAAATGATCTTTTATACACTGCCGAGCTCTAAGAGGCCGCGGTGGCTCGTAAAAACGCCCCCCGAAGTATCGCGGGCCACTTGGTTTTTAAGACCGCGCGTTGGGATTTTATGCGATTCTTTGTGGAAATTAATGGTATCGACGTCGGTCGGAGGCGAACGTTCGTTCGCGAAGTAAAGACTAGTACGTCCTTGACAAAATAGTCCGAGATCAATTTGTTGAAATTTAGAGTAAAGTCCTATTGTTGGATTTCGTTAAGGGTCTCATTAAATAGCGAATTACGACTGTAATCTATGCAGAGGCTAATTTGTAAGTTTGAAAAGGGTCAAGGCGAGAACGATTTTACAAATTTAGTTTCAGAATTGAGGCTATGTCAATAACAATCTTGAGATCGTAGACGGAAATCTCTTTCCTCATTTGCGCTTAATAAATTTACATTTGGTATGTCAATGATAATTTCGGGAAACAATTTTTGCTAGTATAATGGATATTATGACAATAGGTGAAAAGTTTAGTATGTTTGCAAATTATGCAAATAGGTTATCAAAAATTCGTTTCCCGAAATTATCATTGAAACACCAAATGTAAATTTATTAAGCGCAAATGAGGAGAGAGATTTCCTATTCTTTGCTAGGATAGAAGTTTCTATTTTTATACTTATTTACAAGCTTACTTAAAGTGTATTAAGCAGAATGTATATTTTTATCGACTTAGAATTCAAAAGCTGCTAAATGATCACAGTGATTTTCGATCATATACTAATTTGTTAAACAGTAAATTACTCAATATTAATAAAATAATTGTTTAACTTCTCGAGTTTTTTAACATTATTAACAAATTCAATATTATATATACATATATATATATATATATATATATATATATATATATATATTTCTATAATTTAAAGTAACTATTTCAAATTCCCACAACTCTTACCTTATATTTTCATGAGCTATAAATCACCAAGTCCTAAGACCATGAGGGTTCTTATTCAGAATGAAATCTATATAAAACTAATAAGACTGTAAGACCAATAAAACTATTTGTTAATTTGATTTACACCAGTTGACATGAGTACAATTTTCAATTTGAAGTCTATACTATTTTACACTTTTAGAAAAAAAAAACTGAACCTGTTCTTAGAGGAAGATACCCTTGAAATCAACTCTTTATTTTAAACGTATTTATTCATATTTAAATATGTATGTTGTTAAATTATAATCTGTTATTTTGTTGAAAAAAAAAGCTATAACGAATCTCTGGACATAGCTAACGGTATTCTTATTTATCTTAGTTCAGATTTTCAAACTAATATCTTAATTACATAAATTACAAAGTTATTACAGACTGTTCTATGTAATTGTGAATATCCTATGGTCATGTAACTCATTATATTGATTAGGTAATTAATTTTTTTTAACTCAGGAACTTCTAACCATTTTTCTGGTTTAGATAACATGTTATCACTGGCTAGACAAATTTCACTGATTAGACACCAAGTATATCCAACCTAACTAAAGGAAAATAATCTATTATAGGTATAAGTATCATATCTGGATCAAATTCCTCGACCGAATTTCGAGAGTCTCTCCCCTCTAAGAACAGTTTCAGTTTTTTTATCTAAAAGTATAAAATAATATGGATTTAATACTGAATAAGAACACGTATGGTCTTAGGACTTGGTGATTTATAGCTGATGAAATCATTTTACGACGGTAATAATTTAAATGCTCAGCTTTTCAGATTTAAAATTAGAGCATAAAATATAACCTTCAGCATTCGAATCTTGAACTGGACCGTATTTTTAATCTACATCGAATATACTATTAGATAATACATAATAGACAGACAATTAGAGAATTGAAAAAATCATATTTGTTTATTATAAAACTTTGTCAACGTTCTTTAATATATCCTTATTTTCAATAAAAAAAGATATTATATCTTCAATGAAAACGCATAAATTCCACATAGATTTGGAAAATTATCTAGAATCTGTGGAATCTCCATAAAATAATGAATGGACGAGGGTTTTTTTATCATTGTGATTAAATTCCTTAGTCTTGTTTTTCCTTAGACTTATTTAATATAAATGTGTAGATATATCCGGTATTTTCAAGGACCCTTATTGTAGATGAGTAAATGTTTATTTTAATCTCTCTGATTCGAACCTATAAATAAGAATTATAATCCTTTTCTTAAGCAGAACCTACTATTATATATTATATTAAATACTATATACAGCTTATTATATAATTCTTTCATTAGTGGTATTGCTCTTATTCGTTATAATTTAAATAATATAATTAAATTATTATTATTATTGTTAGTCATGACTCGCACTTTATTATCCATATTCATCACTCATATTCTGCATTGCTAGATTAATTAACATATTACTGAAAGCATTGTTGCACAAATTATGCAAAGCTAAAAATTATATTCGCTTGACTGTAACAAATAATCTGTATTAAGCTCAGTATAACTTTGAAAATGATTGAAATACTTTTTCTAGATTAGTTAGTATCAAACGTAATGCATATTTGAATACGTTAAGAAATGGCGAAAAACATTATATTATGTTTCAATGCGGTAAATATAAGAGAATTGTAATTTGGCGCGACCAAAAGTTGTATCGGAAATAGAAATTCGTCATTTTTTCTTAGAATTCTTACTGTTAATGGCTTTTTATATCATTGATAAAATGCCAGTTTAGTGTAAAAGACGAGATATATTAAAACCATTCTCTCATTCGTGAACCTTCACATAAAATAATAATATGCCTACAAAAGTACTTACGAATTACGTACGAGCTGCATTAGAAATTGTTTAAACAAAAACATTTCAAACAATATCAACTCATTACATATACATTGAAATAATTAATATTTGGTAATTAATTTAATTTAATTATTTCTTAGATAAAAATATATGAATATAGTTTATTATTTCGCAGTCGGCTTTGATTATACCATATTTTTACTTGACGTGTTTCTATTATAGTTACAACATGTAAAGAAAATATTACACCCACAAATATATTTTTTGGTATCTATAATTCTTTATTATAATTTTTTATTTCGTACAAAACAATAATGAATTTAGTATTTGTGTGTGTGTGTGTGTGTATATATAAAGTACGAAGGCCCAAAATATTTCGAACACCAATAATGAATTTGAGATACAAACAAGTTCTATAATTTCGTTAAATACGAAATTCATCCTGCGATACGTTGCATCTGAAAATTAGAACGAATTTATAATTTTGCCGCACATACATTATTTGCAATAGCTGTGTTAATTTCAACCGCAGGAAATACAGTTCTGCTTTAGCAACGAGAATTATAGAAACCTGAAAGTTCTGAAAGCTAAAAAAGTTTGCGTTTCGCTTATTACCAGAAAGCAAAGCTGTTTGAAAGCGAAAAGTTCAGAATAAATAATTAGCTGGTTTTATCAAGAAAAACTTTAATTATAATACGTCTGCTCAATGAAAACTGGTTCAGTAAAATTAAGGATCTAATTTAAGGGCTAACTTTAACGAGATCAGACTATCGCGTTACAATTTTTCGGATACAAAGTAACGGATACAAATAAAAAGAAAAACAAAAATGTCATAAAGGTCTAGTACAACAGTCCTCAGATTGGTGACTTCATCTATGGAAGGAGTTGGCTATGAGTTTTTTTCTATATTTAGTTATAAAACTAAAAGTTCTATATATGTCTTGTGTGTTCATAAAAGGACTTAACAATATCTTACTGAAGAATCAGGCTTACATGTCTTGGACAAAAAGTCCCAGTTCACTTAATATTTAAAAAGAGGACTCTTGGTACTTAAAGAGAGGTTTTAGTAATTTTTTTTATTTATGTTAAATTCGCTCTGATCATTTTAATTATAAATTGAAACAAGCATACGGAGTACTATATATCAATTGTCATTGTTTCTCTAATCGATACCATCCATTTGATCATTTTTCAAATTTATTACTTATTTATTACAAAATTCCTACACCGAGAGGAGCTTAATATTAAGATTGATTACGTTCCTTTGGAATTTAGGAATAAAGAGTATTTATTGAAAAAGAACATTTATTATTAAAAAAAAACTAATTTTCGTAGCAAAAATTAATCATTTATAGCAATCTTATTATACCAAAAAACAATTATTTGAAAATAATAATTAGATTTTCTTGAATCAGCGGAGTCTCTTCCAAAATTCTGTAAAACAATAGTGAATATTAATAATTAATTATTTATATTTACTGTTAGCAAAATAAGTCTCAGATTTTTGTAAGAGACTTCAAATGCTTAAATAAAAAAAAAAAAAAATTAATAATTAATTTTTCTGAATGTACCATAAGCATCGACAAGTTCTTTCTGAAAATAAACTTCATAAATGTATTGCCATTTCTTTTATATTATACTGACCAAAGAATACAGTGAGGAAAGCAAAAATGTATAAAAAAAGCAAGTATAAGCGTATTATCCAACATCTTAAGACCACTAGGCAACGCATATATATATATATATATATATATATATATATATATATATATATATGTATGTATGTATGTATGTATGTATGTATGTATGTATGTATGTATTATGTATGTATGTATGTATATATGTCAAAATGTATACCATTACGTTTTGGCAAAGCAAATATTTTCTTTGATGTGTAAACGTAAGCCTTATGGAGGTACACGTGATTTGTCATTTCAAAATTACAATATATGTTCTTCAGTGAAAAAATACAATTTTTTAGTTTATTGCTATTTGTTTTCTATGAGCCTATGAATAATAGAGGTATTTAGTTTGATTTCTATTTTTATTTCACACGGTAATAATGTAATAATGGTCTCTTCAAACTGTAGTATTACATTTCACATACCTACTGATTTCTTCATCGGCCATTAATGTTGATATCAAATAGAGTCTACACAAGAATCGATCATTTTATTTCTGTTCTTTATATCAATTCTAAACTAGAGGAGAAGAAATAAAAATTCTTGTGATAAATTTTATATTTATATCCAAAATACCTATGGGCTTATGTAATTCCGATAAATGATAATATATATATATATATATATATATATATATATATATATATATATATATATATATAAGAACATAGAAATTTTTCTAAATATTCAATATGAATTAATAAAATGGGAGATTTTTGAACTATTAATCTCCAATCAAGCCGTCCAATTTAACAAATCGCCTAAATACATCATCCCAAAATAATCTCGAGCTTAGACCCTTTTGCACGTAGAATTTGGTGATTCAAATAACGAGAATTCTTTTCAATTTACTCATACAGATTATATAGCTAAAAATAAAAACTTGGAATTCCATAACTAATGGGAAACCATGGTTTCTCAGTGAAGCCATAAAATAGGGGGAGCATACTGTCAGACTTAATTATTTTTTGTTGCAATGCCCTTCTTCAAGAGACATTCCAAACTCGTATATATATATTGCTTTCTCACGCCTGCCATATACATATATATATACATATATATATATATAGACGCATTCAAATACACATACCGAAAACTTATCTGGGCAACAACGCGCAACCAAAAGAGATTCGCGTATTCCGCCCACACGCGCCCGCCTTGCCGCCCGCCCTCTGGATTAGCATAATGTTCCGCACGATTCCAACGGCTTCGACACCTACGCACGCGCGCGCGCGCGCACGCTCGCCTCGTCCTGCCGCGATCACGATCGAAGAAGCTCGTCCTCGCCTTCGTCGTCGTCGTCGTTCCCTATGCGTATCCGTGCGAAAAATTCCGTCACAGGCCCCGGGGGCCGAGCCGAAGAGGAATGATAATCTCGTCCTCCGTCGCGTACGCGCGCACATAGATAGACATCCTTTATCGCGCGCACCTCAATATTTATATATATATATATATATATAGATCGCGCCACGTACGTACGTTATCGGATGGGAGGAGAGCGGGGCGCGGCCACCGCCGCCCGAACGGCCGTACACGATCGATCCTACGGTCCAACGCCCCCCGCGGGCTATTTTCGTCCCGGGTCCCTCTATTTATAGCCCACGTCACACGGACAATGTTCCACTTCTATCAGTCTTCTTGTCTAGTCCGGGGTGCAGCGGTTCGACTGAGGGGTGGGGGGGGGTCAAGAGGGGAGAGCACCATCGCGGTGCAGCAGCAGCAGCAGCAGCAGCAGCACCAGCGGCGGCACCAGCGGCGTATATATTTAAAGGCCCGAGTGCCGAGCGCGCCGGTGGCGGGGGGGGGGGGCTCGTACTCTAGTCCCCCTCCCCCACGCCCGCGAAACGCGAACGAGCGCGCGCGGTTTATTTCTGCGCGCCCGATGACGTCAAACGCCGAGGGCGGGGGCGGCGGGGGGAGGGGCGGGAGAGTGGAAGAGAGAGCCCCGGGCCGTCCTTAAAGGCCGTTCACATTGGCCGATTGAGTTCAAGCGCCTGATATGCGATGGCGCGCGCCAGCGCGGGCTTCGCGGGGCGAGGGCGCCGCGCCGCGACGGTGGCGACGGCGGCGGCGGCGGCGCGAGCGCCCGAAGGGCCGTGACATTTGCCGCTCGGCGCGCGCTGCAACGATTTTTCAGCCCCGATGTGTGAGTGTCCGCGCGTAATGTCCCGTATGTATACGGTACACGTACGCGAGAGGGATCGGGAAGGGTCGGGATAGCTGGCTCCCCTGCCCACCCCCTCCGTGTGTATCGGAGCTTGTCTCGTCGCTATTTATTTTCACCTCTCTCTCTCTCTCTCTCTCTCTCTCTCTCTCTCTTGCTTCTATTTTTTTTCTCTGGTTTTTCCCCTTCGTCTCTTTTGCCGGCCGCCCGCATTTGGTAAATTGCTCGGACGGTGCGCTCGGTCTATTATATAGCGGCCCACCGATAATGGAGGCGAAGGACTATTCTTGGACTGCCGCAAAATCGATGCCTGTTTTTTCTAATGAATATCAGTCCAGAAATAGAACGAGAGATATCGCTTTTATTATCTTCTGCTGTTACGCCTTTATTTTTGGCTATGGATATAAATGTATCAACTACTACAAAATGATCAATGGCTCCGTATTCCATTTCGACCATGGCAAAGTTGACAAGCTGTCTGGTTTCTCGAATGTATCTAGTTCGAAAACGTCTCCCGTGAAATCTGAAATTGTTTTATCGTTAGGATATGTGGAAAATTTTTTGAATGCTCTTAGGACTAATATTTTTTTTTTTACTTTTCTAATGAAAATTGGCAAATTTTTTCAAAATTATGTTCCGCACGTATAATAAATTTGTTGGATATAACGATAATACACAAATCCGTGCTTGCTACAGCGGTTGTCGTGGAGGGACTGAAGTTCCAAATTTTATGACATCTCAGGTCAGAAAATTCCCTGGCAGTCGACAGTCGTTCATTCAAATTCTTAATCGAAAATCTTATTTTACGGATTATAATTATTAGTTTATTGTAAACATCACATTAAATCAAACATTAATGGTTTGTATAAATAAGAACTTATCAATCTCAATATTATAAATCAATACAAATAAAAGATGCTTTTTTAAAAATCGAATTCTCTCGAAAAGAAAACTCGCCCGAATCATGACGCGACGAAAGATAACATAAGTCAGTATCACTCGCAAAAGTAGCATGTTTCAATTCTTGCGACAGAAAGTAACATTTATTATTCAATTTTACGATATTTTTATTTTGTTTCAGTTTTAGCGTGAACAACTAATGTGTGTGTTTGGGTGTGAATAAATGTCAATAAGAATCTTGTAAATCCGAATATAGTAACTTACTATATATCTACCTTTTGGATTGTTTTCAAACCAAATTCAAAGTACACGCTTTTACCTTTATATTACAATTTCATAATTCATAACTTTGCGTCTATTGGAGATGCTCGATAGTTTGAAATATGCATTTTAGTTTTGTCAAAAGCATAGAAATCATGAATATCAAAAATTTTACTGTCATTCAAACCTGAATTATATGAAAATTTCCATTTCCAGCGTTGTGAATAATGCGAGCTTTTAATTTGATGTGAAACTGTTCTTTATTATTAATTTATCTTTTAGTTATTTTCTTGATAATTCTAGGATTTCATTGAGGAAAAAAGATTTTTATATGCTTTTCGCGAGAAATTAACGAAATAACTTTTCATAAAATTTTCTTTAAAATAATAGAAAAAGCCCAGTTTTAACAAAATTCCTCTCCATTTTACTAACGTTTGCTAGTTCGATTAATAGGAATCATTATGTAATTTCCCATATTCTCAGAAACCTTAATTCTCTATCCTCTTAAATTTAGAATAGTGAAATCATTTTCATATTCCAACAATCTTTCGTCGAGATAAAAAAATTTTTCCAATGTCATGGATTTAAGATGCAATGAATTTTTTTTAGCCTCTCGGTATGCCCATGTCGAAACACATTATCTAATTCGGCGCATGGCTATATTATACGTAAGCACGCGGTATTCCGTTCTTTTTTTAACACCCATCAAAAAGTATTTATATTAATACGCGGAGTCTCTCAATGGGCATTCGTAAATTACCGATGAACGTTTCTGGATCGGCCGAGCTGCCGAATCGGATGGACACTGGCATTAATAAACGTTATAGCGCGCGATCTATAGCAGGTATACGCGCGCCACTTGTCGGCGTTATAGGCGCCTATGTAGGTTTATTTGAACAGTTGAAACTAGGAAAACAAGGCCGTTAGGGACGCCAATGCGGAGGAAAAGGCCGGCGGAAAAGGAGGGCAGGATTATATTTGCGTCCGTATGAATTAGATATAAAAAAAAAAAAGGAAGGACGAAGGAGACTTATAATTGATGAATTTCACCGCCTCCCACACCCCCCCCCATCTCCTCGTAGTACCACCGCGCCTATATAACGGCTAAAAATAGCCCCGGGGCAAACTTGTATATAAGTCTACAGACCGATGAACGCCGGCCACACCTTTTCCCAAAATTAATGCATTCATATATCACGGGCGAGGTACGGCCCCCTGTCCCGAATACGTAATTTTCGCTCGTCGCGTGCAGCCGTCGCCGGTGCGGCGAACAATGTCGTTCGGGTGCCTTTTTCGACGGGCTCGCTGAAAATATCATGTACGCGACGCGCACGCGTGCACGCGCGCCCGGTGCGCGCGATGAAAATCGAGTTTACGAGTTACGGTGATATTGTTTTATGGTGGAAAATGCGGGACGATGGCGATCGACGTTTCACGATCCGCGATTCGCTCACGATTTTACCGATGAATACGTAGCAATGAGTACATTCTGCATAAGCTCTTGATCCGATCTTGATCTGTGTAAGGGAAAATTTAACTGCATTCTTCGCGAGAGATTATTTATGAAGTTTATTGAGTGAATAGAAGCAACGTGTAATAAAGGAATGATATTTCTACCTTAATAGACAGGAAATTTTCTCTTATTTTAAGCGACATTTAGTATAATAGAATTCGACAACTTGTATTTGTGTAATTGCCCACCAACTGGCGACGTACTTTCTTTAGATATTAAAAATTGAGAATGGTTAAATCAAGATAATATTAAAAAATTCAGATCGACACCTACTAGCGGATTGTATAACTGACTAAGATTGATCACATTTTTTAAGTTTTTCTGCTGTTATATTTCTAATATAATGAAATTAGACGTATAATATACGAAAAAATAATTTCTAACTACTTTAATCTCAAAATCGCAAATAACAAATATAATAACATCGCAATAATAAGCTTGTACTAACTACAAGCCCAAGACTATGAGTAAATCGATCTTTACCCCGTGAGATCTATCCCCCTTATTTCCATCGGGGGTAAACTGTCTCGGAAGCCAAATATGCAACCACGCCCATGTTACAATATACTATTTGTATTTCAAAATAATACGAGTTTTCATTCTTATTGAACCGAGGTAAATGTAAGGATAATAGATATATAGCTATTTAAGGTTCACATGCAAGTTTTAAATAGTTTTAATCGTTAACTCGCGACTTATTCGAAGACTTCTTGTGGGGATTGTATCTTTTAAATACTAGTATCAAGAAAAAATTCGCTTGAAAAATCGTATTGTTACTTAAAACGTGAGTAAGTAACGAAAACATTCAATACTCTATTTGTATCAGTAACTGAATATGACAATACAGTATATCAATATTGCAAAATCAATATCCCAGTACATAAGTACATAGTATATAAAATAATAAATTAATTTTTATGTAAGTAGATAAGTCTAATGAATATAACACACTATTTAAAAATCTTTGTATTCATTAATACTTGTATGCAATACCCCATAAGTACGATAACTTCAAAAATAATTTCTAATTAAACGAAACTTTTCCTAGTCATGAGATTAATTATAGTTATAGGGCATATATAGAACATATGTATTAAATTTAAATGGTTTAATAAATGACTGCCACTCTGGGAAATCAGAGTATAATTGCAAAGATTTCTATTAGTTAAAAAAGGACTTCTGAAATCTTAACAATATGTCAAGATTTTGTCAAGATTTTGAGTCAAGTGAATTTCGTCGTCATTTTATCTTTTAAAATCTAATATAAAATAAAAATCTCATATGATGGTTATGAACTGGTACATTTACCTTTATTATAGATCTTAAATTATTGCAAACATTCGTTAATCCTTTAAGAATTCTTTTTAAAAAAAGAAAAAAATTTGCTCAAAGTTTGAAAGTACTTCTTCTATGTTCGCATAGTAGCCATAATAGATATGGATACTTTAATCTACTATTAATTTTTTTAAATGTTAAATTAAATATTAAATATTCATTCTATTACTTTGTGTTGTTGTTGTTGTTTCTTAAATTATTTTTTAATGATAAAGTGTTAAATACAAAAAAATAAATTATTTTAAAACGATCACCATTATTATTCTATATAGCTATCATAAATTATTCAGTATTCAACTTCATTTGAATATTTGTTTCACTAATATTGTCAATTTTTTTAAAAAATTTAGAAAACATTCTTTCAATTTAAAATAATTCTATTTTCCAATAGGATTATTTATTTAGAAGCATCATGAATATTATATTCTTAAACTATGAAAATGATATCTGAAGTAATGAGAAGATATGAAAATTTCAAGCTCAAAAGTATAATCAAATAGAAATATGTTATTTTGTAAAATATGTATTAAAAAAATAATGATAAGGAAGGTCGATTTGAATAAAAAGTGATTAGATATTAAGTTATATTGTTAGATGAGATATTAGTATTATATTAAGTTCATGCTACAGCTTTTGAAGAAAATGGGTTCTTTGATGACTGAGCTTTTTGTAAGTTTAATAATTACATTCAAAACAAGTATATGTTAATTTTTTAAAAAGTTAAATCAAATTAACTTACTCATCGAGTTAAAACTGCACTTATTCGATTTTAGGAAATAAGTAAAAGGATGAAACGTGCTCTTAATCATAGCAACAGTCGGGACAGTGGTACACTCCGGGGGGGGGGGGCGTTATTACGGGCGATGACGGCTTTTGATACCAGCAGATACATAGTACAGATACAATACTACTTCCACAATGTCTACGACTCTTTTCATTATAATATATTATCTGATACTATTATTATAAGTAGTTATGATCTGAGGATATATTGTATAGCAGGTTATTATTGATGAATATCAATGTTGTGCGTTTCAGAACGAATGTAGTCTCATTTATCGAAAAAAATTTCAATTCGACCATCCAAAACCGTTGGGTTTACACATAGAAATATTTAACGAACTCTTTGAATAAGTAATTCAATATTTGAAAAATTATATATATATTATAATTACCCATTGTTAGCGACTACTTAATTATTCCCTCAAACCAATTGAATATTCACTAATTTGAATTTAGGAAATAGTAAAAACCCGTTCTTTGGCGAGCTTCCTATCAAGATATGCAATCGTACATTAATTGTTAGTTGTGAATATAATAATTAATTAAGAGTAGAAGCTATAAAATTCTGTTCTAGACTCAGAATATATATATATATAAATATATATATATATATATATATATATATATATATATATATATATATTATATGTATATAGAGAGAAAACATGAACGCACTCGTGGAAAATCTTGTGTTTAACTTTTGTGGCATTAATTTATAGAATATAATTCGGTACGTGGATATTTTTCGATGCACACCGCTTAGAGACGAATTTATCAAAAGATACAATGACAATTTCCCTTATTTAACCAACTATAGATGTATATTTAGGGCTGTTCATCGTAACAGAAAGCATCTGCAATACCCGTTTTTTACTATTGAAGCGTACAAATTGTTACATTGGGAAAAGTCGTAGTCAATCTTCCATTCAATTACTCGAGTTTATATGGAATATATATATATATATATACACTAAAATATAATTTTCCGTTAATTTGAACTATCGAGATACGCATATTTCACAAACATTGGAATTAAGCGTTATACGCCTCGACTGTTTTATGGATAGATGTATGAAAACATATATAATTGGCACTGATTATTTTAATTAAGCTTCTCTGAAACGTGCGCATTCCTTTCTCACTGCATTGCAAATTCTGAGCATTGTTCATATAAAAGTGCACTGCGTTCGTAAAGAATAAAAAATTATCCGCATAATCTACGTCTAATATCGGCTAACTCCAATTGATATAAGCTCCGTAGCGAAAGACGGAATTTTTCTAACACGACATCTATAAATAATAGAAACGGATAAGTTCACTACTATAATCCACGCTCCTCGGTTCACGTATTGAAAAATAATCCGGCAAATTTCCCAGAATCTTCGAAGGAGTGGGTATTTCGTGAAGCGATTATATACATTATGAAACGATATAGATTCATATTGTTGGCACGACGCCCAGCCCCTTAATATTTTTCAGTGGAAATTTACTTATTAACACTTTATCCTTACGAACGCGTATACATTAATCACGGGCTCAAGCCATTCCCGGTACATCGGTTTCAAATAATCACGCGCGTGAATCGATATAGCAATAAATGATTTAAGACATTGTATATATAGGAGAGGTTTCCTTATATAGACGGTGGCTCGTATAAATCTGATTTTATGGCTTCATTTTAAAAGCAAGGAAAATTTTTATTTCTAAGCCTCGGCTCAGATCTAAGCGGAAAAAAAATTATTTGAAAATCGAAGATCAAAGAGTTTTGTCGAAAAATAAACTTTTTTTTTTCCACCTTTCGGATTCAATTATCGAAACCACCCCTCGCTCGTAATTCTCGGTGAAACTGGCGAACTCCTCAGATCTCCCCTCTAAACACCTAAAGAGAGAAAATTTCACTGCCCAAAAGAGCGCTCGTGAAAAATTAGACGAATCACACCCTGAAGAGTGTTTTAAATTTAATTCAAGTTTTTTTAACGTTAAAAAAAAAATTATAACCCTATAGTAAAGGGTGACTTGAATTCATCCATTTCAATCCTAGCGTCCCATGAGTCCTCGCTTAGCTCGGTATTCATTCAGAGATTTGCTTTAGTCGACGGCATCTCTTTAACCACTTTTTCTTATAGCCATTCCACCGCGTTAGTGATAAAATCGGATAAATTCCACTAACGCGAGCGAAATTGATTCTTCGATGCATGCAAGAAAAGTTTTTTTTTAATTCTTACGCCAAATACAAATGTTAACATTCACTCGTAGGTGAGTGATTCGTTTGCTCTCATGTGAGGACCGTTCAAGCCACCCTTCAAGATATCAACGAGCCACTTCTCTAAGAAAAATCCCATACTTCGCATCATCCGCGTGACTGAAAAATCACCTTCCACGGTAGTCATTTCTCACTCCTTCGGGTTTTACGAAGTAATCGACAATCTGAGAATTCGCGGACTCCTCCAATAATAACAATTCGTTCGTTCGTTCGTTCGTTGGTTCGTTCGGTCGTTCGTTCCCGCGTTATGCAGCCTGGATTGTAACTTTAGGCCGTCCTTCCGTCGATCGAATCAATGCGCGTCGGTTGTAAAAACAGCGGAAACGCCGCGGGTCCACAAAACGAACGTCACCGACAATGGGCTTTAAATAAATAACGCGGCCGATATCGATGCGCGGACAGTTGGACTCATCTCGCCCCTTGTCTCTCGAATAGCCCTCCCCCCCCCGCCCGCCCGCCACCGCCGCCATCAGAGCGTACAGTTTGTTAATCGCTGACGGAGTTGCCACTCTCGTTGATAGCGATTTAGAACGAGTCGCCCGCCTGTTCGATGCTCCGGAGAATCGGACTGATAGGTCGTATTTATGCGCAATACAAAAATAAAATTCTTTTAACTGTCACGCAGCCTAATTCACTGATGGCTCTTTGGTATATAAGTTTATTAATACTATTCCGGCAAGTTTATATAATCATCCACATAGGCCTTGTTATAATAAAAATTTAAGCATAGAAGATCTTTTTTCCTTCGGATTTACGTGTGTATATATACACACACGATGGTTCTAAGCCGCGCACGGGCAGAAAGTAGAGAGCGCGCGCGCGGCGACAGGGCCAGACGCTTATATATACATACATGTGTGTGTGTGTGTATATATATATATATATATATATATTCACGCTTTTCGATTTCTTTTAAAATGACGCACGCGGACGACCTCGAGCCGCGCGAAAGAAGCGAGCAAGTATATCTCACTTAAAAATGTAAACAAATGTATAAGGTTCCGACTGATTTTTTTATTGCTCACGGATTGCCGACAATAATTATATCGACCTGTGATCAAAGGTCGCGTGAAAATTTTAAAAGGCTAATAGCTTCCACTGCTCTCCCAATAAGAACGAGACCCATTCTACGCGATGGCTCTATATGTATGTACGCTAAAAATAACATCGCTCCGAATTTAATGAATAGAAAATTCGAACGGGAAAATTCAATTGGCGATAAATATTTCAAGAGCGTATTAATCTAGTTTGCAGATATACAAGATATTACACACACACACACACATACGAGCGCACGCGCATATATATATATATATATATATATATATATATATATATATATATATTTATTTGGGAACGGTTAAATATAAATATCAAACATGAAAAATTCTACAGCAAATGAATTCAAATTGCTACTTAGCTACTTAAGCAATATACATGATTAATTAATATTATGACTTGAGATAATAATTGTATCTATACTATTTCTTCAGATCCAAGATCATTTATTAAACTTTCTCAAAGAGGGGCACACGATGAGTAAGTCGATAGCCTATTTTTAATATGCGAATAGTTAAGGATTTTATCCAAAATTGGTATGAAGCTGCAACTGAAGAATTTATAAAGTTAGAATATTATATAGATTTAAATAAAACTATCGAAAGAACTTTTATAATTAATACTCAAGTAAAAAAAAAAATAAATGTCTGCTATCTATCCTTTTTATTTTAATTTTTATGTTCCTGCAATTCTTCGACTGGATGCAATTGACCCTTTTCAAGCACTAGAAGCGCAATAAAATTATAAATAATCAATATCATTTAAGTCGCAGGAATAACATACTGATGATGCACAAACTTAGAAAATATATATTGCAGAAATATAAATAAAGAAAATTCAGTAGCAGTGACAAACAGTTTTCTTTTATATTTCTATCATTTAAAACATTCTTTTTTCATCTTTGCCTTTTGGAAACTCAACAAGTTTATCCCTAACAATAAAGGAATTTCAGTCACGTTTCAAATTACTCATGTACATATTAATGGCATAAAATTGCGAAATGAACAACAATTACTTGTTAAAATAAATATTAACTACTGATCAAACCACCATGGCTAATCTGATTCCTTATTGGTCTGACAAAAGTAATATATATATATATAAAGTGTGATAGAGAGAGAGAGAGAGAGAGAGAGAGTGAGAAAGTCAGAGTGAGAGTGAAGGAAGGAAGTAAGTGGGGGAAGGGAGGAGGAACACGCGCTCGCGTTCTAGGGTGTTTCGGAAGTATTCTTTTTTAATGCCGCAAAAAGCCTTGACACGTTGTTCGTAACGCTTTTGCCTCTCAATGATCCAAAGCTACGTCACTGCAGCAGCGCAGTGGTGTGTTTTCTTCGATTTCGTTTATTTTTGGCAGTAGTGGCAGGTGTCGCGCGCACGCCCCGTCTATAAATATAATTCTTCGGTTAAAAAAAAAAAAAAAAAAAGAGCAAAAGAGAGGAAAAAAAAGAACAACAAAACACAAACAAATTTATTTTAACAATGAACCGACGAGCCCGAGAGATAAGAAAACGCCGGGCGGGATATTCCATTTTTATCGTGCGTCAATGGGAAAGCCGATGGAATTTTTCGCAACCATCCTGCAGTTTTCAGAAAGGAGAGAAGTATATCGTACATTTCGTATATCTGAGTCTTTAAAGTTGTTCACTTTTCCCTTTATTCTTGCTCTCTGTGCGCGCATTGAGCTTTATAAAAGTCTATATATATATATATTGGTTACCTTCCATTATTCAGTTTGCCTTGTATCAGTGATATAAAAGAAAAAGCGAATGTCTTGAAACTTGATTTCCAGGAAGAACTTCTTCTTTCGAAAATCTTTATTTATTTATAATTCTAGCTGGAATCACTGGAAGAGCGAGCGGAAAATTGCACGTTCTGTTGAAAAAGATGTCATACGAGGCCTCTTATTCTCACGCTCAACTGACTCATTCCTATTTTTCATTCGGAAGCGTTCCTTTTTGCCAAGAAATTAATAATAATAATAATAATAATAATAATCATAATAATAATAAGAAGAAGAAGAAGAAGAGGAAGAAGAAGAAAAATCATGAACTAATGTAAAAACCTGCCTTGTTTTTTGTTAACATATATTTAGATAAAATCAGATTTAATTTTTTGATAGAATATCCAGTCCAAAATCTCTTGGTATATACTTTATATGCGATATGCAAAGTTCGACGTGTTATTTTCAAGCGAAAACCAAAAGTTTCATGAAATTTTCTTATATACACATATAAGAATATACATATACATGTGTTAGTTTAACGGACAGCTCTGCCGGTGGATTTATATTCGGACGCGCGAATATAGATCGGCGCCGGGTTCTCGACTAATACTCGTGCACGTACACGTATATATGCCAAACATGGAATTATTTAAGAACCCGTGGAAGGAGGTGAGGGGAGAAGGGACTAAATCCAGCGACGGGCATATATAGTCGCGACAATGCAGCTAATAGCTCGATCGCTATAGCCTGGAGCTTTTTTTGAATTTCGGTACTCGGGTTTTATTTTTAGAATTTTGTTGAAAACTCTGAATAAAGATTTATCGATATTGACAATTAAAGGCATTCGTATTATTTTACAAGCCCTAAAAAGAAAATAATGAAAATTATCGTTCTGCCTTCACGATATTTTTATCAATGATTATTAATAAATCGATTCGATTCGATCGGAACGCAAGGAAATGAAAATTATTGAAATGTATCGCGAATATAGGGTCTGAAAAGTTTATCCATGAAAGATTTATTAAAAGCTTCTAGTAATTTATTTATGCCATTTCGTTAATGCTAGATTGTTAAGCCATTTTTATCGAGCGATTTATTAAAATTATAACAAATCATAATATTCAATCTACATTTTAAATTGATTTTGAGCAATATTATTCGTTCGCGTTTTAGTGTCTTAGTCATTTTCTTTTGATTTCACAAGATATAACGTGGACATAAGTCATTATTTATTATTGGATTTATTTAAAAAAAAAAAAAGAGATACGCTTATTTTATTATATTACTAATTTTATTAATATTTATATGTATGGAAAATCCACGAACCCTTTAACTTTCTTTACTGGGTTGTTTCACATAAATGGAAAAGGTTGACGTCGATATAAATTACGTAGATTTGTTTCAACTACAACGACAACTAACTTAATCAAATTTAATGGCTGAAAAGTCATCTGTGCATGTCGTGAAAAGTTTTCAAAATACACAATAGATCGATAAAGTAATAACCTTTTATGAAGCGATAATCTACTGTACGTTTCGGGTTTTTTTATTTAACTTTTTTATGGTGTATAAAAAATTGCATAAACTATCACTTGACAGACGACTTTTCAAGTAAATCCATTTTTACTATTATGTCATCCAACGTTTCATCATGATGCTTAGTTTCATCAAGCTACTTACAAGAAAAATCCACTATATCCGATGGCTATAATTAATCTGTTCTTGAAAAAAATGACGCTGTGTACTAATATCTTTCCTGTCAAAAAGTCTTGTAGTTCGTATATCTTAATTATAAGAATCCACTAAGCCTCCCTTCCCTCCCGATCAAATTTTCAGTTTTATCAATGTTATTAAATCAAGATAAATTCATCTTTTTTTTTTAGAAAAAAATCAATGGCTTTCAATATATTATATTTTGTGAAGAATTCAATAATAAAAAGAATTCAAAAAGTGTATTTTGAGCTACTAATTATGAATGGCACAGAATCATGATAATAAGAATTTAATGATTAAATCAATAAAAGACACATAAAAATCATAAAAATCATCACATAAATTTTACGCGTTTATCTTAAAAAATAGTAAAATCTTGTAAAATAATTTCAAACAAAAATTATAAACCATATAAAAGTATATCTTTTTTCAAAGAGATCGATACCATGATAACCACTGAATGTGATAAAATTAGAAAATATAACGTTTTTTCTGATTTTGCCTATTTGTCTGGACAAACTAGTTACTTTTAGAGAGAGCAAAATCATAGAGGAAAAAGTTGTATTTTAATGTGATCTATAATTTTAAAATTAAATATTTTTGAATATTTTTAATATTTCCAAAGAAAACCAGAAAAAAATGTTATTTTTATGGGTTCTTACACTGTATTTGCCATTATATTCTCCATATTGTTATATTGCTATTTTTCACCATAATCCGCGTAATTAGAATTAACGTCGAAATGTTTATCTAACCCAGACTCACCCATCGATGAATTATTGATAATGCGTGCTTAATTAAACTATAAATCTCATATGCTCGTGATATATTCTATTTTTACTTAATACCAAATCGTGATTGGCAGCCTTATTAACCGCATCGATGAAATCCGTTTCGCCCTATATATATATATATATATAGGAAACGTCATTATTACAGACGTTCGTCAACTATCGGTAATACAGCTTACGCGTCGGCATTGAAAATAGATCCCGCGAATTTGCGTGCCGTCATAATCGCCATAATCGAGCTTATCGGCGACTTTTCGCTTACTGAATCCTCGCCCCTACCCCTCCGGTTCGGAATTATTTTTATCCACCCCGCCCCTCGACCCAACGAAATTATCCGACGACGCGACACTCCCCCTCCCTCCCCGAGACTACCGCGACTCCCACGTTAATCCATATTGGCTTTGCGCGCGAGCTATTATTATACCACACCCGTCCTCAAATATATATCTCTGTATATCGGAAAAGCGTCGGAAATCACCTGCACACCCACTCTGCTCGACATTCTGCGCCCCGCCGCATTAATATATATCTGGGACACCACTCAATGAAACGTTTCACCTGTCGCTTAGCGCGTCCGTCTTGTATAATACATGTACGTGTGTGTGTGTGTGTGTGTGTGCGAGCGTGCAGACTTTGCCAAAGAGCCCGAGCGGCCCCGAGGAGATAACGCGTCGTCCAGCGCGATTGAGGTTACAGCCGTGGCGCGCGAGTGGCTCGCGAGCTAATTCGCGGAATCGGCCGCGACCCCCACCCCGAGTCACCTACGCACGCCGGAGAAAAGCGATACGAAAATAAGACCGGCGCGCCGCGAGCCCGCGAGCCCGCCGCGAGGCGGAGGACGATGATAATCGTCGGCGCGGGCGCGGGGCAGCGTTTCGCCGAGCCCGGCTCCCGGTATTAACGTCGCCGTGCGCGCGTCGGCGGCGCGATTCGGGTGACAGCGATCGATGGCCCGGCGCGCGGCGTTTCAATCGAACGCACCCCCCCCCCGCCGCCGCCCCGCCGGCGATTCCGTGTGCGATGCGCGGAATCTGGCGTACTTTGCGCAAGGTCGCTGATTTGCTCGTCTCTGGTGCGCGTATTCGCGACGGCCTTGCGTGTAACTATGTAGGTGCCGTTTCTTGCTATGGTCGAAATTGCTCGTGCACGTTGCCTAATGATTTAGGCCGGTATTTATTTCAGCGATTAACGTTTCCCGCGGGAATTTAAAAAAAGTCGATGACATATATTCGTAAGAATAAAAAATTAACGCCCTTGTTAATTGCACACGAACAATAATGCAGTCAGAACTATAATGCAGTTCGATCAAATATCATCCTGCAAATTAATGAAATGTAAACTTTTGAAGCTTCAGAGGAAGGAAAATCCATTTTAGTGTCTCAAAAATAAAACTTGGAATTTTTTGGATACTGCTTATAAATTATCAACATTGCAACAGAATTTATGTCTCTGACAGGGATTTGTTTGAGTAATAATGTTATCATCCTTTGAATTACATCTACTTATAGAAATGTTTTCATGAATAACGTATTGATCTGAAGAGTGTTTCATTGATGAAAAAATACATTATTGTAGAACAATTCCAATTCACCGTTATCTAATGCATTTAATGCACGAGTCATTGGCGCAGTGGTTAATCTGAGCTCAAAGGCCTTCAAGCTCAGACAAAAGTCGAGGATAACATGACTCGGCTTTGCTTTTTGAACTTATTGTTAGAAATATAATTTTTTAATATACCAAACTTTGTAGCATTGAATACAAAAGATAAAAAAAAACTAGAATAATTCGGCGCTGGTTCGCAAACAATTGCAGATGTAATAGGAATGATCTTAAAGATAGAGTTTTGCTTGTTTTGTTGCAGGGAAATGGGAATCTTTTAGAGACACTCTCCAAGACATGGTAATGTCGGATTTTTACCGATTAAAATTACTTGGCCGTGAAGATAACGTTCCTAAGATTCTACTCTCGATGAATAATAAATGATCACAAAGATACGAAGTGTTAATAGAGGTTTTTGTACTTACTGGTCCATCCCACTCTGAGAGAAGGGTACTCCAGAATTTCCGGCTTTTTTCACCTGGCTCATATGTACTCGCCAATATTAAATACTAATTTTACGTATTTTCTTAGACAGATTTATTATTCCGAATTCCCGCCCCCTAATGCTTACTGCAATTTATCTTGCAATTTATAATATATATGTATATTTATTTATTTATTATATAATGAACGGGCTGCAGCCCTCTTCCATTGATTCATTTTTTGCTATAATAGAAAAAGGATGAGCTTTTAAACGTTGTGATTTTTGGACACTTGAGCTTTTAATGCGAGGTCTCGCGTCACCTATTCTGAAA
Source organism: Sycobia sp. Sy_11 (assembly GCA_018907035.1). NCBI lineage: Eukaryota > Metazoa > Arthropoda > Insecta > Hymenoptera > Epichrysomallidae > Sycobia > Sycobia sp. Sy_11. Next base: position 2,092,982 of record JACCIC010000018.1, on the reverse strand, counting down.
AAAAGAAAAATTAAACGTTATAAATTAATTTAGAAAAAAGATAGCATGAACTTTTAGGGGACGAACATTTTTCGGTCCTAAATGACTTTCTATTCCACATAATGTAAAAATGTCGATTCAATAATTTGCAACATCGTAAATGGCAATTGATCCATGTGTGGGATCAAATGACGACGCCCGCCCAGAACTTTTTCGGCAATCTAAAAGTTTTTTTTTTCATATTTTCATTTCAATACTTCTATAACTAAGTTTTTGATGCTCTGAACACGAACAGTGTCTATCATATTGGTATGAGTTCAGGGAAACTTTATTTGCATGTGAAGCTGTTCAAAACAGACAAAGCAGAATACCGCGTATAAAGTAAGATCAAAAATAGGACGTGCGGATATTGTCCTTTTTTAGTTTTACGTAAAGTACAGAAATGACACTGTCGCCTTGTATGTTTTTGGAGAAAATATTTATATTTTCAGGATGGTCTATGTATAAACCACTTCCGTCTTTTAAAGTTTCAAAAAATAAATATATGAAAAATATTTTAATATATCATTATAACAAAAAGAGAAATAAATAAAGAGTCAGAAAATACGTTTGGAAAATACTATAGTTTCTATATATTAAAATATAAAAAAGAGAATATAAAATAGTAATAACTGCAAAAATTATGAAAACTTATCCTTCGAGGTAGCTGAGGTGCTTGAAACATGTCCTCGATGAATTTCTAATAGTAAGAATTGATGTCGAGAAGCTACATCGTAATAGGAAGAAAAAATAAGGTTGTTGATTTATAAAAGATAAGTAAAAAGCACAAAATTAATGAATTATACATATGAATATAAATGCATTATACCGTTGTAAGTTTACCGTTACATATATATATACATATATATATATATATATATATATATATATATATATATATATATATATATGTAACTTAAGATAGAATATAAAGTGAACGAGTGTAAATGATTGTTTTTGTGAAACTAACTAAGTGTTTTCATTAGGTTTAAATATTTTATTTTAAATATATTTCTTCAAGCATTTAACAACTCCTCCAATAACCTTATAAATGCATTTGTACTAAAAATACAAAAACAGAAACATTACATTATTATAAGTTTCATAATAAAAACACTTACTGAAAAAGTACCATGGAAAAAGATACTATTATCCAGAAAATCAATATTGATAACATACCAACAGAAAATATAAACGTTTCTTTATTATCTTAAATAATATAAATAATTTTTGGCAATAGATGTTAAATATTAAATAAATGGATTAAAATAAAATTTATTGAAAAACATTTCATAGATAAAAAAATAGTATAAGTTAATAGGCGCTTATACATGTTATAAATTAACTTCCGAAATACAAATTGAACATAAAATGAGTATCGGGAACTATAGCCCCTCTACCTCGACCACCTGAATATGGAAAAGTCCAACGTACTTTGAGAATGACGTTCAAAATAATTCGGACTATGAACACAGTAAAGAATCACTGTCTTCTAGAATCAGAATAACGTCGGATTTGATAATCAAGTCGCGTAACTAAAGTCGATGAATATATTGTCAATTTATTGCATTGGTATCAATTGTACAGATCTTTATTTAAAATACAAATTTATATAAAATATTACGAGTCACTTTTGTTATATGATTTTTTTTTCATGATATACAAATTTTTTGTTCAAAATACAGTAAAATGTAAAATAAGAAACCGGGAATCGAACATACGCAAGTGAATATTTATAGTTATTTCAAATACAATTTCATTTCAAATATTCGAATGAATTAAATAATTCGAGAATGGTGCAGAGAATGATAATTTTGTAATTATTTTGAATCACATATCTTTATTTATCTCTAAAAAATGTTATTAACGTATTGAAGTGAATTTGAAAACACGTTTTACAAATATGCTACAAATAAATTTAAATAAAAAAATGGGGCGTTTTTGGGAAGTGTATTATTTAAATAATCATTTATGGCACATTCAGAAATCAGCATAAATGAAATTCAGCTATGTTACGAAAATAAAGTGACAATTAAATTTATTATATTTTATCATCTTCTCGTAATAACATAATAGAATCATTAATATTAAAATGTTTCTTATATACATCTATATGTATATATGTATAAATATCATTATTTTAAAATTCAATTTGCCGTGAAGACATAAATAAAAATGATTTTAATGAGCCAAATTATCAAGTGACATCTAATCCTAAAGAACGTTGGATTTGTCCATATACTAAAATAGAATGTTAGTATAATAGAAATTAATAATTGAAAGCACTTTGATAAAATATAAATGTTTAGTATAAAAATAGATGTAAATTTTTATGATCGTAAATATATGAAATCATAATTTATCGTTCAAACTTTAAAAATTTTTTTTTTTTTTAATTTTAATGATCAATTAATATCGACATTAATATTATATTATATTAAAGTCACCAAATTCATATGCACTTTGTAAAAAGTGTACTTTTATTTGTCGTAGGGAAAAATGGAAGAACGCCTTCGAATTTTCATTATTGCGTTCTTTAAAAATATACATTCTATATTTATAAATAATATTGTATATTTACAAAGTGCCAACAGCACTTATAGCCAAAACTTATTCAAATTTTACGTCTGTGCAAGTATAACAGAATTGGTTTAACCTGTTCGCCAAGGTGGACGCTCCGTATGCCTGGTTTTTAAACGCAGCGCACAATATACGATAGGTCTTCTTCTGCTGATTCAATAAATACAAATTTTACTGAATATAAATAAAGTTATTCAATTTTTATTTATACCTCGACCAATTCTCTTTTTTCAAAGGGAATTCGAGTCTATATTAGATGTTAAGGAGAAATTACAGTGGTGCCATATAAAAATAGTTGATTGCAACAATTTGTTAATCTATACACATTGAGAAGTAGAACACTGTATAAATCAAATGTTATTCTTTCATTCAATTTCAAGTAATAAACAATAATTTAATCGTTTACCGAAAAAAAAAATAATTTTGCATTTTGAGATCATTTTACATAATTGATAGATCTAGGTAGTAAAAAGCATGAGAAGCTCATTTTTAGCTTACTATATGGCTAATATAAAAATTGGAATAATATTGTGAAAAAATAATATTAAAAGTGTTATTTAATGTGAACAATATATTCTGTAAAGTAATATCAAAACAATTGTAATATAAAGAATTGTGTTTTTTATGATTGATACCATCTCAATAAATTTCGATGTAACTCGCCATATTTCATTCTACACTTTTCTAGAAAATCAAGCAGTAAAAAAGTTGTAAGGCAATCGGAAGTCCTGCAGAGCATCAACTTCGTTGATTTATTTTCAACGAGCGCTCTCCTGAATAAATCCATGTTTTTGTGCGAGCCTCTACCTATTCAAGTCGTGACGCATAAGGTGAAATCGATTACACATCGTATTTTAGAGTCGCCCACGCATCGCCCGCTCCCCGAATGAGTTCATTGTTCCGAAGACGATGTCTTAAAATCGGCGATCCACGCGTAAGGATACGTCATCCTCTTGATCTTTATATTAATCATTAATGAAGTTGTAACTAGTAAATAATCGTTGACTTTTATACATTTTATTTCTCGTAATTTTTCACATGTTCATTAGAATTATCTGTACTGCTTCTCGATAATCAAAATTTATCTATTCCTTATGTACTCAAAGTAAAAAACATCCGTGGCGTAAAAGTTGTGTGATATCACAGAAGATGAACCAAGCAATTGGATGGATTTCAAAGCCTTCTCCCCTTTTTTATCCAGTACAGTTGTTGTTCGGATATAAAGGAAAACTATAGTATTGCCAATTTTTCAACAATAGCCAAGTACCCTCGCACAACATTTAAATGTTTAAGCGCACAACTTATAAACATTTAAATCAGATATCAAAAATAAGGCGATAATAATAAATCCTTATATCCTAAATTAGTTATGCGTTATATTTAATATTAATGCAACAGTTAACTGTGTCCTTTTATTTTTGTTCAATAAACTTTATTTAATATGATAAATTAATAATGGGAAATTTAAGTTCATTTTGCGATCGCTAAAATTCATAACTGTTTAAAATTAAGAAGATTTATGTGCTGGAATCTACGTCGATGATCCAACAGTTTATCGGTGAAGAAACTCGAACACTAGGACTTCATCAATACCCAAGACTAGTCTTGGTATTATTCGGTCTCGGATCGGAATTTAAGACCAATTCGAAGACAAGTCCGTATTAAAATGTTTCCAGACCAAAAGCGAGACCTGAGACACAAGAATATTGATCTTGTCGAGACTTTTTCACGAATTTTAACTATTGTAACAATTTTAATCTTGGTTGTACTATTTGATTTTAAACCTATAATAAATTAGAAAAAAAAGATGGTATCTATTATTTATACTCGTGTTCTAAAAGAAAAAAATTACTGTATTCTGATATTTTATCAGTTTTTTATGTAGAAAAATAAGTCTTGACTTTATTTTTAAAAACAAAAGGGCAGTAGCTTCTAAGAACAAAGTCAAAATCCAGTTATATTATGTTTAGTTTTGTTCATTTTTGGACTTTTCAAAGAAATAGATAGAGAGTATATGAAAAACTGGCATATGTACCAATTTAATATAATACAATTAATTTTATACTTTTTATTGTATTTAATTTAGATATAATATTTTATAAGTTTGTTACTTCATTGCAATCGTCTTGGAATGAAAAAATATTGTTCATTCTAATATGCTCTTGGTCTTTCGAATATTTATATAGTGTTTTATGAAGTGATTACCCAGTTTTCAAAATTGAGACTAATACTTTCATGCCAAGACCAAGACAAGACAGACCATTCCAAGACTCATACAAGCCAAGAAAATACTTTAATTGACAATACTTTTCCGATACCAAGACAATAGTTTACAAAATCTCGTCTTGTCTTGGAATTGATAAAGCACTATCAAGAGCGAGTTAAAAACTGTATCACGACAGTGGCCTGCGCACAGAATTCCCTTGATAAAAATTAAGTATTTTTCATTAATTCAGAGTATTGGTCGAAAAATTGCTCTCCTCTAGTGAATCCCTTGCACCACCAGGTGGAATTAATTTAATCCATTCCTATAATTAAAAATGAAAGTTTAAAACTTATATTCCAACAAGAATCTGGGCGCCGGATATTTAAGGAAGGATTACCAGTGCCATATTGAGGAATCTATACATAGTAGTCTTCAATGGTAAACTTGCTGAATTCTTCTAAGGGCAATTTGGTGGCTATCGGTGTTGAGTACCTTTATCGATAAATCATTTAGATTTAACCAAATTAAGTATTTTGATTTTCATTAATTTATTTAATATGCTTTCATTCTTTAAATCGTGCAATTAAAAGACGAATAATAATATGAAAAAAAATTATCGATGTCATAATTATTTCTCACAATTATTATTTTAAGTGAAAATGTTTTTATAACGAATGTCAATTTAAATCTGTTAAAATTATCTTACAACTGTTTTAAGTAAATTAAAAAAATGTTATACTTTGAAAAAATCTGTCATTGCACTTTACTTTACATAACGCAATCGATACATTTACTTATTGCAGCTTATGAAATCAACTATGAAGCAAAAATAGATTATGCAAATCATTAAAATTTTATATATTATTGATAAATCCGGATTACTGTCATTGAATAATCTCATCCATTTAAGGGTTGAAATGTAACTGGCGATTACGAATGAACGATCTGTTAAGGTTCAAACTAACGCTTGGCACTTATATAGATATTTGTCCAGTATTTTCTGTGTGATATATCACTACATTTCCGCAAGCCTATAACTGTCGTGATTTTATAGTATCATATATAATAAACTACATTATCGGTATCGTACAAAATGTTTAAATAATTTTTGCCATCGACATATTGATATTTAACCGATTCATTGGTGCTGACTTGACTAAATCGAAGGAGTCCGATCTGTTCATCTCCAGATAATCTCTCAGTATATCATCATAAATCATGTACTTGTCGATACGAAAGGGGGTCGTATCGCCATTTCCACTCTTTTTGTGCGTTCTATTAAAATATTCACAAATAATCGAAATGCAAACAGACAAAAGCCGGGAAAGCTGTGTGTTTCGTATATGTGCATAAACAAATACACGTATTATATATATATATATATATATATATATATATATATATATATATATTCACGAGCAGGTCTAAAAATACGTAAATCGATAGTCGGAATTCTCGCGCGACACATCAGTGATCCCTGTATCCGTGTGTACGGGATTGAAAGACATTTATTCTGTGCCGTAATTGCGAGCGCTCTCTATATGTAGGTATATATATATATATATATATATATATATATATATATATATATATATATACAGGCGCGGCCTTTACAGCTCGCTGATTAGAAATAACAAGGCTCGCGTATATCTCTCCGAGGTAAACAAAGCTTTACACGATTCAATCACGAAATTGAATGAACGACGAGATTCTGAAATAGATCGAAAGACTGTAAAGCATGATGTTATAACATTTTTTTTTGTAAGCTTTTGTATTAAAAGCTATTAAATTAAATGAGATTTTTTCTAAAATATACCGGCAAATCTTGCCAGTCCACGTCCGTTGGAGAGTGCGCAGAGTATACGTGATTCTCGTTTCTGAACTTTCGGAGCGCAAAGCAATTACTTTGTACACGTAATAAAAAAAAATTCAATTGCTTTGCGCACTGCAAAATCAAATGATCTAGATTTCATTTATGCACTCGTGATTGATTTCTTTTTTATAAATAATCAAGTTTCAACATCAGCTTATATTTTCGATAATAAGCTATCTATATTTATTATTCTATTAAATACTGTATAGAGTTTGTATCGATAGCAAAGAATTAACGAATAACACGAGCATGTCTTTATTTAATTAATCAATTTTTTAACAATAAAATGTTTATGGTTTCCTTCAACTAATCATATTTTGAAAAAAAAAGAAACAATAATAAATCTTTTTCATAAATTTTACTTTAATAGTATTTGTATTGAATTATCTATGCCTTATTTGAAAATTATTTGCCTTATTTGCCTCTTTTTCAGTAGAAAATAGATTTTTAAGATAAAATACAAGTTTTCTTAAAATTAAATTAAATTGAATCCATTATTAAATTAAAATAAACTTATTTAAAATTAAAATGAAAACTCTATTTAATTAAAAAAAGGTAACGCTCTTCAAGTGAATAATATATAATATACATACTAAAAGATGTTATATGTAATGTTCTAGTTATAGATTTCCTTAATCTTCCAGAAGAAAATTTCTTTATACGTATATAAATATAAAAACGAATAAAAAAGTAAACGTTTTTATTTTTTAATCCCTCGAGTTTGCCAAAAATGGTGAAGTTGGTATTTTATTATGCAGTAACATATTCTGTGAATTTTATTTATAATTTTCAACTCGATTACCAAGACGTTATTCTTGAATTTCTCTTTTATCAGAATTTAAAGAAATTCATATTTTATAAAGAAAAAAAACATACTAATGCTATTATATGAATATAAAAATTTAAATAAAACTCTTTTGTGTAACAGAAAGTTTTAAATTAAACAAAAAATACTTTAGGAATAAAATGACATTAAAGAAAAAAATTTACGAACCAGCTACTACAGTTTTACGGATTGTTGCATCTACGTCCACAAGTAATAATGTTAATTTTTACGGTTCGACTAAAATGTACTCTGTTTTAAATACAATTATATGTAAAAATTAAGCTATTGCAAATTTTATTTAAGCGTACTTATTTGCGCATGCTCTATCTATTTCTGCAAAATTACAATGAAATTCCTGAAATAGTATGAAATTACAACCGGTTTACAATGTTCAATTATATATAATTTTTGGGTAGAACAATTTAAATAAAGCTCTCATTTCGATACTGTTTTTCATTTAAAATTCATTTTAAACTCTGCATCAGCAATGTAAAATAAACTTAAATACTGAACGCGATTAAATTGTAAGTTGAAATAATTTAACGTTTGCGTAGATGATATTTTGAAAAAAATGAGGACTCACTGCTCAATCGATACAGAAGGGTAGTCAATCGTCCATTAAAGAAATATGTAATTGAATTTTTTCTCTATAATTTGTAGTCTATGCTCGAAATATCATCATAGCAGCGTATTTTTAGAAAGCGGATATACATAGATGACTGCACTTGGATAAATATTATAGCAAGGGACACCGCGAAGAGTCCCATCAAGACTTCCCAGAAAAATATCCATAGCTCCAGACAGGTTCATCGCTCCGTAAGGCCATCCACCACAACACCCCCCGCCCCCAGCCATTCCAGCCGCTATCACGCAGCAGTCACGCCCTGGAGACGTTGAGATATATGTCTCTCTCCCTCTCTCTCTCTCTCTCTCTCTCTATATATATATATATATATCTACGTAAGGGGCTCACCCCTTGCAAGAGCTACCGCCTGTGATTACGCGGTAGCCCTACGCAATAAAAGAAGAGCAACGTACGTTCGCCGCGGAGGAACTTGAGCCCCCCCCCCCAAACCCCTATCGAAGTCTGTTTATAAGGATATATAAATAGCAGACCGCGTGACGAAAGGCGACAGAAAAAAAGACGATCGATAGCACGGGCTGGGCACGAAAATACTATATATATATACGCGGGCGCTGGAACGTGACTGCGCGTACGAGTCGGGACTGCTTGACTAGGGTATTTATATTTATATATATGTAAAGACACAGGGGACAGGGGAGGTATCTATATAGCAATGTCAAGTGCGTAAGCGGAGCTGGCTAATTTCGGGACACCGAGTGCGCTCCAAGGGGGTCCTTGATGCCCCTCTCCTTTCCGTATATAATATTTTCGGGGGCGAGGCGCTCTGTTTGGCAAAAGCAAGCGCGCCGTTTAAGGGCGCAAGTTTCCCGCTCGGAGGGAGAAAAGTAAGCGTTGCCGATGCAGAGGGAGGCGTGAGAATCCCTTATAGATGGTCAATTATAGTGCCGAGGCAGGGGGGCGATTCGTCTGCAATAAACAACGAAATATAGGATTGCTTTTATTATGTTTGAGAGGAAGCGATGGGATATAAAAGTGTGCATTTGAATTGATTGTCCATAACTGAGTGTCGCGGGGTGGCGCACTGTTCGAAATTCTGGTAAACACGTAAGTATAATGAAGTGCGGTTTGATTAAGCGAAAGAAAATTCATATCATATTGTTCCACAGTCATTTATTACTATCAAGATATATATATATATACTGTAGTAAAACATTGCATTCTGAATAGTTTACATTTCTTGCCATTTTATTATATACTATATTTATATTGGTTATAAAATTTTCTAAATAATTTTGAAAACCATACAAATATTATATTGTTAAAATGATTTAATAATTTTGATGCGATTTCTATCGTTCGTTCTATCATTTTTTTTTTGAAGTGTGAAGTTGAAAACTGTGTAATCAAAGTAAAATCACTTATTGCGACGTTAGTTAATTAAATTTAACTAGTTTAATTGACCACCCTCTTCGAAGCTTTATTGCTAAAAAGGTTCACTTATAATTTATTAATAATTTTAAATCAATTTATAATATAAAATAACCTTACTGATATAAATAAATTATTTACTCAAAAAAAATTTTGAAATATTTTAAGCATTTTTAACGTTGGAGTTCCTGATTAAAAGAAAAAAATAGTATTATGTCTAAGATTAGATATATATTATTTCTCATGCAGTTTTAAATGATGAATTTACGAAAGTTTTTATTTTTTCTCTACAACCTCGGATTCTTAAAAAAATATATTTTTAATCAAAAATAAAGGTGCTTTTTTTAAAATTTACCATATATATGTTTAAATACTATTATAGTTAAACTTTTTAGATTAAGAACTTGTGAGCTCAGGATTGATTTCGGACATGCAGTTGAGTTATACTGAAAAATCGAATTTTTTATTAAAACAATATATATATATATATATGATGATATAGAGAAAAAATACATACGGATTTAGAGTCGGCATCCACAAACATACATTAATTATGTCTCTTATATTGAAATTCTACAGAAAGATGTAAGACGCATACATGCAAATACGGGACGAGAAAAGCATTTCACGTCGCGGAATTATATTTAAACGATAGTGCGTTGATTTCCTGGTACTTAGCGTGAACAAAAATAAACCACGCTCTGGAAATAGAGTCAATCAGCGCGCCCCGCCGCAGTCCGCATTTGAATTTGAATTCGGTGTGTGTGTATATATATATATATACTTGCACACATGCAATAAAAGTGGCCTTTACGCGTTTTCGCGTCATCAGCGTTTTCGCGTCGCAGCGGCGCGACCCGTGAAAAACTGCATTTTGCGGTAGTCGCGGAGCGCGCTCGGTGAAAAAAAAAAAAAAGCCGAGCGACCGAGGCAGGTAGAAAGAAAGGGAATGGCACAAATTGAAAATTATAGCGTCTCGATTTTTCGGTATCCTTCGCCTCGAAAAACTGTGAAAAGAGGAGGGTCTTCAGAGCAGGGAAGAGGGCCCCGAGCGCGTGCCCGCGCGCGCTCTCGTCGCCCTGTGCTCTTCTTTCGTTTTAGTCCCGAGTGCGGTTTGGGTAGGTGTGTATATACGTATATATTTATATATGTGTGTGTTACATGTACGTGCACAAGTTGCTCTACTCGTTAAAATACTCCGGCGTAAGGTTGACGTCGTTGTAGAATTGCTTTTATATAATTGATTAAAATCTAAATACAGAATGTAAGCTCGTTTAATCTGAGTTTTTTATTTTCTTTTGTTTTTCTTTTATCACTTAATGCTGAATTGAAAACTGTCATTATTCATATACTCTAAAAATGTTTCGATGATTTTTCAAAATCCGTGTCAGACTTCATGAAAATTACCGTTAATATTATCACGAATGCGAAAATTATTTGGCATTCTGCACACTCCAAACATATACATATGCTGGAATTAATGAGATAATGGAATAACTTATAAGGGCATTGTTTGAGAGAAAATGTTCGATAGAAATATTTTGTTAGAAAGGGCGAGTAAAAATTTGTTAAATGCTAACATGCGTATGAATTTTGCATAGAATTTCGACATTTGTGCGATTTGCGCAAAACTATCGATCTTTATTTTGTGTATTTTCCACGAGTATTTTATTCTATGGCCTGTCATTATATAGAGTGTCAATGTTAATTAGTATTAATTACATTACCTCTAGTAATATATAATATTTTATGTATAATAATTTATTGGATATATTTCCTAGATTACAGTATTGTTGCGTATATGAACTCGGAAAATTCAAATAGAAATGTGAAATGCTGTTTTATATCTGAAACGCAAATAAAATATCACTATAAGACAAACTATATTAATATTTTGAAGAAAACAAATTAACGAAATCTATCCTCCCCAATAAATATTTGATAAAAGTTTCAGATTATCAATTTGAAATTTTCTGAAACTTTACAAGAAATGTATATTCATCAATATCTCTGCAAAAAGGATGTGGTAAATATATATATATATATATATATATATATATATATATATATATATATATATATATAAAACTTTATCGTAAACTGTAAAGAGTACAATACATAAAACGTAAAAAATGCTTTCTTTTAAATTTACTTTTATTTCATAAAAATATTCTATGGTCAGAATACAAATTCAATTCTATATAAATAACTGAAAATAAGAAGGCATCAAGTCTCTCAGATTTTATATGTAGAGAGAGGATAAATAATTATTGAAACATGAAAATTAAGTAAAAGCAAGCAATTTATTTACCAAAACTGTAAAATGTCATTTAGAAAATTCATTAGAAATATCTTCGAAACATGATGAAATTTAAGACTGATAGACGTGCTCTAAAATTAAAATAATATTGCAGTCGATGCATGGATCGAATGTATATACATAAATATATAGATATGCATTGAACGTTAACGTAGAGCGGGCAATCATCCGCATTGATTTTATGAATAAATTAGACATGGACAATAGAGAAGTTTATTTCTAGACGCGAAGAAAGAATTGAAAATTTATTTAACAAAGAATCAAAAAATTGTGAAAAAGAGGAAAATGTGAATATTGTATCACGCATTCTGGCATTCTGTAAAGGTAAATTTAGCCAAAGCTAAAATATATTCTTTTAAAATAAAGATAACATTTTTTGTATTATTTGGGCGGGTGTGCATTGTACTATATATCGTTGATATGTTTCATTCAGTAAAATCCATAAGTCAATTAGAATCAAGAATAAGATTCATATAAAATCCAATTAACATGTTGATCACGTTTATTTCTATGAACCTCGCTAGATTTTCAGAAATTCTGATATTATTATGAATTGTTCAATCCTGCATGACATCCTAATAAAGAATCGGCGTACTTGTAGAACTCGTATAACAAGACAAACTTGTATATTTAGTATTTCTATTTTTATTATTTTTTAGTAGTAATTTTTATATTTCAGGTTCTAAAGGGGTGATTATAAGCAAGGAAAGTCTGACTGTCATTATAACTATAATTAGATTATTTTATAAAGTCTGTAGACCTATAATAATATTGGTTAGTAAAGTCGTATAAATTTTCAAATTTTTATACCGATTTGATTTATACCAATAACATTTTAACTATATAATTATAGAGTCATAGAAATACAGTATTATGTAATCATTCCGAATATATCATGTCACATGCACGATGTATATTCCAGGTAATGACAGATACATCTTCTTCATCTTCCAATTTATTACGCGCACAATTGCATGATTGTACATGCCATCTTTGTAAAAATTGGCTCATTTTTGTAAAAAATATTTTTCATTAACTCATTTGAATTGTCATTCGTACGAAGGGATAGAGGCGACTGATGCGTTCGAAAGAAAAGAAAAAACATTTATTTTCTGTCAACAGCAATTTTTGCCAGCTGCAGTAAAGTTAACTTTATCGTTAGTAAAATTTAACTTTTTTTTAATCTACGTTTAAAATAGCGCACTACTGAGGTTCTGAACATTTCAAGTACGCATAATTATAGCTTTTATTATATCTTCAGCAAATCTAGAAATATTTGGTACCGTAAAAATTCGTGTGTTTGTAAACGAATGAAACGTCTGAAATTTCAAATTATCTATCCGTACCATTTTACTCGCCGTACACGATATAGCCATTCTTTGCTTACCAAACGGAGATCTGCACGCGTACATAAACGCATTAAAGAAATATAAGGAAGCTTATTATTAACTTGCCAAAATCGACAAAGTATTAGGAGCCTCGCAGCCAAAATAAATAGTGGCAAAATAACGAGGTGTTCGTATAGTAACTGAAAATATTGTTTAAACAGCATTGAGTATGGCGCGAAAATATTTTTATTGACGATCTAACGGCCGATCTTCATTTGTAATTTTATTTATGTTATTTAAAATATATATTGTTCATTTCGCTCCCGATACTCCCCAGTTGGAGTACTTTCAGTTGGTTTTTAAATTGCGAGTATTTCCGCGCCCTATGGGGCTATATTTTAATTGCGTATATACCACGAAGAGATTATCATAAATACGTTGAAAGATTACCTGAGTCTATTTATGTAGAACTTGTAAAAATGGCAGATCATTGCTATTGACCGGTGACAAAACTGCCTTATATGATGTATAAACTCGTCCAGTAAATTCAGTAACGAGCAGAGAGGCCTTTTGATTCGACGATCGTATAAGAAGACGAAATTATTTTCCACTCTTATAAAGGAAGTGTCTCAAAAAATGTACGAGCTATTTACGTTATTTCGGATTTTTAAATTTTTTTATTCAAGCATTTCCAAATTTCCATTCTGTCTATTTTTGCAATTTAAGAATTATTCGTAATTATTTATATATTAACTATATCTAGTATTTCAAGAAAATATTGTTCAGCTTTTAATTACAATATATTTTTTAATATTTATTTACTTCTTTAACAATAATAAAAATATTTCTTTATTTGTGTATACCTGTATACAGATCACTGTCCATCCCTTTACAGATGAGACGAACACTGAACGAATCGATAATTAGAATTCCTAATCGGAGTCAGCAATCTAAAATACTTAAGAATGTAATCCGTATCCTGATGCCAAATGTACAGACCACGTTTACTTTGTCGTATAACTGCGCAATTAGTATTATATTTGAATCGATAATATGATAATTACTGTAACTGTAACTTTAATTTATCATTAAAACGATTTTTCAATTTGAACACCAAATAAAGCACTGATGAATAGAGCATATGTCAAATTAATTGAGATTTGTGAATGATTATCGAAGGTATTTTTAGCGTGATATCATAAAAAATTGCTTTTTAACCGGAGTAACGCAGCGTTATCGTTAATTTCAACTTTTTAATTTTGTATTTTTTTTTCTTAATGGATGAAAAAACGGTATTCGGGCTTTTGGAAATTCGTCAGTATATTATTATTACTTTATTGATTATATTATCGATTTTTAGCTTCGTATAGTTGATAGCTCAAAATAATATTGATTGGAGCATATGTGGCCGTCTTTAATAATCCGTAACTTAAATTTGAAAAACTGTTAGATTTTCCATTCACAGAGATATAAAAACGTAGTGACTCTTAGTATAGTTGCACAACGTATTAGCATATAACGCTAAAAAGTTATTGTCCCCCCTATGCGTACAATACCATTTCATCAATCGCAAAGATTCGTTAGTGTACATGTAAACTTATTAATATATAATGACTTGAAATAATGCTGTAGATTCTGCTTTTCTTCTCTCGTTTCATCATTTCACGTTAACAAGATTATACTACATTATAGCGATATAAGATCCTATATACTTCAAAGTAATTAATTAGAAGTTTTCATGAAAGAATCATCTGTATTTATATATATAAAGATTTTGCGCAAAGCTTTATCGATGCTAATTTGCAAGTTTCAGGGCTTCAGTCAAGGTATTCGATATTGGCATAGTTTTAATCTAGACGTGATATTTCAAGGTAAATTCCGAGGTTAAATCATATATTTTTTTAATAGCGACCTCCGTTTTTAATCCCCTACTGGAAATGGAAAATTTGAGTTGGGATGTAATATATATTCAAATTTTTGTTATAGAAATGCACTTATAAAAAGGAAAAAAAATAAAAAAAATATTATTTCTTTAGATTAATTTGCTTATGTTCTAGAAAATTTTTATATAAATGTATCATGATACCCCGAATTAAATTTTCAAAAATACATCACGTGCTTTAGATTTTGTTTTATTATATATCTTATTCCAGCTCACTCTTTACTTTCACCGAGAAACATTAATAATAATATAAAAACAATTTTAATGTGTATGTGTGTGTGCGTGTGTATATTATCTTATTTTATTATAGACTTAAATATTTCTATAGCTGCGACTATATAGCAGGGTAATTTGTCCTATCGCCCTCTGTCGATATTCCACATTTTCCTGCATTGCAGCCGTAGTGCCACGGCACCTCGAAGGTTAATGCATAGTTACGCGATGTATAAATAATTATTATAATCGAAATTTATGGATTGTACTTGTTTTAAATCGAAGCTAATAGTTCTTTCGATAGAGAAGAGACCTTGTTTCGCTTGTTGGTAATTTTCTATAATATAAGAACATCGGTATAACCGTTTTTCAGATGAATTTTTGCTGGATTACTTTTTTGATATTTTACAAGAACTTTTATGGCTTATATGTGATCTGTAGCTATAATAGTTGATAATATAAAGTTTGGCTGCATAAAAAATTTTTAAATTGTTTAAAAATTACTTTTAAGTTTTTCATCAAAGTTTAAAATATATAATAAATGAGTTCAGAAGTTTCGGTGCGCTAATGTTCGTGCGTCAATGAATTCGTCGATGGCTAGACTTATATTGTCACCCTAAAAGAAATCGAAGAAAAGTTTCATCGTGGCGTATAATCAAGAAAGTTAGATAATTCCGAATAGCCGAATATATATAGCTATACATATATATAGCTATATAGCTACGGTATCTTAAACAATTAGGATTTCGCAGGAGAGAAACGCATAAAGAGCGCTATAAATTTCATTAAAGATAACGCTCTATAATAAAATAGAGAATTGATGGAGCTTATAGATTATTACTGACATTATATTGCTCTACCAAGCTATATAGCAGTCGAAATGTGACGTAAAATAACTGTCGTAAAAAGTCGTATATTACAAATCTCACCTGACCCGTATGTTTGAAATAATTCGAGTCTATATAATATACGCACATTTTTACGTTCTTTTATAAAATACTATTGAGTTAAAAGTGTACTATATATATATATATATATATATATATATATATATATATATATATATATATGTCCCCACAATCCGTATATAATTATATTTTGAGGTAAACAGATTCTCCGCATCCCTGGCGATCATACTAAATCTCGAGGCTAACGCGCGATTGTAACAGCGTATATATTTCAAAGTTTTCTAAATTAATATCGCGACGCATCCCTCGTGGATGTATAACGGTAATTTGAATCTCCCTCACCCCTCCCCCCCCTTTTTCGCCGTAATCACATTTGAATAGATTATCAACTAATTGGACGCGTCTGAAACGGCGCACGAAATGAAGCTGCTATTAACTGTAACGCTTTACGTATATGTAAATTTAATTTCTTACTTAATTTGCATTGGCATCCGCGAAGCTTACGTCGTAAAATTAAAAACAGAAATGTTTGGAATATTGTACTTTGATGCTCTGATTACGAATACGGTAATCGAAATAACCACATATTAATTGTCGTGATGAAAATCGTGAAAAACCTATAAAAATTAGAGTCTATCGCATTAATCTTGTAGATCAGACCAATGTGATCTAGAAATTTCATTTGAAATATTTTATAAAATTTTTCACATTTTTTGCTATAAATGCGATAAACTGTATAATTTTCCATAGGGTTTTTTTTATGAATTTCATCAGAATAATAAACATTTGCTATTATTTCAAATATTATATTCTCAATCAACGCGTGAAAATCAATAGAGATACATTTTCCTTTTTGTAATTTATCGGAGTACTCTTTTCGAAAACACGAATACCCGTAAAGTTCTTATTACAGCTTGTTTTTTACAATTCAAATGGTTAGTATAACTATCATCAGTATTGCTATAGAAATATGATTTTGCGATAACTGCATTTGTATATAAGTTTCTTAACACGAGTACCTGTTTTTCGCGCAAAGTTAATATTTCGTCATTCGAAATGTCGGATGACGAAGGAAATTGCGTTACGCTCCATTCTTATCCAAATATTATAATAATGTTATAAAAATATTAGGTTTGTAAGGAAAAAGAAAAAGAACCTCTCAACAATATCGATGCAATAGCTGTGTCATTCATATTCTACGGCAGCTAAATCCTAATACACAGCGATAAACCAATTCCTTAGTTTGAAACAACCTATGAGCAAAATCGTTATAATGCCCCCACCCCCGCCAAACATAATCAGTTGTAATATATATATATCAATCTATTATATTTACTTCCCTTCCTATATTCGTTTTCCCCGTACAGCGTTCGAATCAATGACTGACGTCATGAATTGTCGAGGGCGCACTACTCTAGACGTAGAATATATATATATTATCTAAGGGCCGATAAGCGCCGCGTTATTCCCTCCTGCGCAACACGCAAAGCTTTACGTCAGAGCAAAGAATGGAGGGAGTAAGAATAAAAGTCGGAGAGAGAGAGAGAGAGAGAGAGAGAGAGAGAGAGAGAGAGAGGTGGAGTCATCGCGCGCGCACTCAAGGTAAAGGTACGCGTCAGATACACAGGCGAGTGCGAAACAGAGGGAACTATACGGAAGCGTGTGTATTAAATATATATATATATATATATATATATATATATATATATATATATATATATATGAAGCTATAGTTGGTATACGAACTCCCCTGAAGTATGTCAATGCTAAATCCCGGTGAAAATATATGAGAGAGCTTCTTTTCTTCCTTGATATACTCTACAATGCACCTCCTTGTACTTACTCGTGACTTTTCTTTCCTGGAGCACTCGCTGCTTATTGCGCTTTGCAATTAACGCGTCTCTCGTGCTTCACATTTGGCACACGTATATATTCCTATATAGATTGTACTTTTTTTTCTTTTTTCTTTGTAGAAAAGAATATATTCGGACAAATTTCGCTTTTTTCCATTTTAATTTCATAAACGCGAAAATTGCAGTGACTGCTTGGAACGGGAGCTGCTTGTAAGGTCGAACTAGCGAGTCTGAACGCGATAAGGAAATATGTTTTCGAAAATAGTTAAAAACTAAAATTATCAAATTCGATAGAATATTAATAAACACTCGAATAATATTTCGATATAGCAAGCCGGTGATATTTCCATAATTGCAACCACAAAAAATTCTACATAAGATTCTGTAATAAAAGTGGCACGCAAAAAAGGATATGTACAGAATTTTTCGTTCAAGAACCGAGAGCTCTATGTATTATTTACTTGTATAATACCAATAATTATAACTAAATAATTGTGTATTTTACTTTATAAAAAAAAGCTTCTCATTAAGATAAAAATAGATTCAAATAAAAATGTTTAGTTTATACTTGGGGAAAAAAAAACAAAATAATTTTAATTAAATATTTGTAAGAACAATAATTAAGATTGTTTGGATATAATATATATCATTATTGATTATATAACGAATATTGTTTAACCGTCATGTTGAGAAGGAAGTATTATACGCGAGATCTAACTGAGCTGATACCCAATAATTCAAAAGCCGGTCTTTTGATGCTATAGGGAACAATACGCTCTTCTTGCGCAATACCTGCATCGAGCAGTAATCTATACCAATCCAATACCGTGAGCCTTCGAATGATTCAAAAATGATTTTATACTAAATTAATACTTAATCTACGTCACGATGTTACGAAAGCATGGAATTAATATTTTTCTCTGTTATAACAATAATTCTGTAATATAATAATTAATTTTTGAAATACTAAAAAATTCATATTGAATGTAGCAACTATTTAAAAAGGACTGTAACTTTTTTAGAATAGCATATCGGAAATATGGACAATCTATGTGCGTTAAACTATTTTTACAGTGAATGGTAGAAATTTATTTTAAAATAATAGTACAAACTATCATAATGGTTGATAAATAATAGTAACTATAAAAATATATACTTTTTAAAAACAAGCGAATGCATCCCTACAAAAACTTTCCTTTATGTTTATATACTTTAATTTTTTTTTGACGTTGGCAATTAGTCTCAATTCTACGTACTTTATCTTAAATATCTTTTTCTACATTTCAGTTAAAGCAACCAATACCACACGATCATAAATTCGTTATTCGTTTAATTTATGCTTATTGTGACACTCCGACATTAAAATTATAAATTATCGTTCAATTAGTATACGCGAATGTTCTTATGTAATATAATCTTTAATAAAGAATATTTGAAAACATTATGTATATTTAGAATAATAATCTTTTCTCTTCCGATACTTATAGAATCCATATGTATTATAAGTTATTATTTGAATAAATAAATATGCCTTCACAAATTGTCTTTTAGGTTGAAAGTTTTCAAGTTGAGGTTACAATGTTAGTTACTTACAATAGGTATATATAATTATAGAAAGACAGAAATAGAAGTAATACTGATTAAAGTATGCTATCCTCGTTAAATCTTTATTAAATAAAATAATGTACTATATATAATATATAAAGTAAAACTAAGATTATTTAGATGAGAACATAAGGAGATGGCTGAAGAAATAGTCTTTTTTTAGTTTTTCTTTGTTCATTCAATTTTCAAAAATCTGAAGAGTGACAGACAAAAAACTCTCTCCTTTGCTCTCTAACGTAAGCATTGTTGCACAACAAAACATAAAGTTTTATACCAAGAACACATACGTCTATATTTAAAACGTGTCTATGATTATTTATTTTAAATCCAAAACTTCGGTAATTTAAAAAATTTTATGTTATTGGAATAACCGGATTCTAACATAATAAAGTATTCTATTAAAAACTTTAATAAAACAATAAAAAATGATACGTTAAATAATTGTACATTATTTAATTTTAATAAAAACGAAATACTAAATTTTCATAGATTATTTGATTCAAACATAAAAAAATAATCGAAATATTAACGAAAAATAAACGAGCATATTTGCAAAACCAAAATCTTTTCACACACATTAAAAATATTTTAAAACTATACTTTCATCTAATAATTACTCAATAAATATTTTTTATAAATATATTCAACGGCATATGCTAATAAGGAGTAAAAAATATCATTTTTACTCAAATTTGATATAATTTATAACTGCATTTAAAATTGATTTAAATATTCGAGAACGATATAGATACATAATATATGTAAATATCTGTATAAATATTATTTTACTAGAACTAATAAGAGTTAAGAAGAACAATACAACAAAAGAATAAAACTTAATTTGGAATAACGCTTCACTATTTATGATGATTTATCAATAATTCTGGAATGAAAACAATAAAAATTAGTATTTGGTATCGATTGATATTAATATAGGATTTGAAAAGTCTCACCTATATATTTCCGAATCATATATATATAAATAACTATAGCATCTTATATTATTCATGATTTATAAGTTTTATAAGATATATTCATCAAGTCTCAATTTATTATATAAAATGATATGTTTAAATATTATTGCATTATTTTTTATAATTTTTACGTTCCAAATCGTCGATAATCATGGTAAGTATGCTTTTTTTTAATATAAAATCAACTAAAGATTATTTCGACTGTGGGATGACTGCGTGTAAATTCATCTTGAAATTGTATGAAATAAACTTTCAATTGGAGATTTTTTGAAATAGGATTCTAACTAGAGTTTGAAATTACTAAAAGTAATTCAAAACTCGACGCTAATTGTACATGTCGAGAAATATAGTTTCAATTTAAGCTTAAATACACATGATCTTTATTCATTCATATCTGTTTAACGATATTGTAAGTCACGTTTTTCTGTATAAAAAGGTCTTAGTCATTGATGGTCTAAAGAATTATAAGCTTTGTTTTACATTGGATACTTTGAACAACATTGGAACCGGAGGTTCTAAAAATACCTAAAAAATCCAAATTTCAAACTTATACTATAGTAATTATAAATTGTAATTCATAAGTATTCACACCTGTTGGTTTATTTTCATATAGTATATTAATTTAAATTTTATTTAAATATGTATATAATTTCAAATTAGACAATTTAGACTTTATGTTTCAAAAGCAGATTTTATTGCTAAAAATGAAGAATGTGTGTCTGCGGGTACGTGTGTGAGAATTTAGAAATTATTATAAAAAATCCTAAACCATCACAAGTTTCTAGACTATTAAAAAAATAAAGAAAAATTAAGAAAACCTTCTGTAAAATGCTATTTACGAATTCTTTTTTTTCTAAAACAATTATTGAACCAAAATTTTTTCTACGTATAATTATTTTTATAATCTAAAGAGAGCATGCTTGTCTTGCAAGTTTATGTTGCTGCCTTAACTGAGATATTTTCATACTACAATTTTAAATGCAATCTGATCATATAGCCGCGAAAATAGAATCATAGTTATTTGAACTAGAACTGGCATTATTTGAATTAAATATTCAATTAGAATAGTTATGTGGTCAAAATATGTGTTGCGTTATTTCACTTCTAGTCTGTATATTTTGAGACGACCGAGAGTCAACGAGGAGACTACGAGTGAAAAGAAGAACACTCGAGATTTTCTATGATATAAAAATGAGTCACTAATTGAAGTCTGAATAAGGTTCGTCTAGAGAGAAAAGTTGGACGAAAGAACGTACAAAAGTAAATGTTTCTTTTTCTTAACTATGCAGCTCCTCCTTTGACTGTGACGTACGGCGTATCCATCACTTATTTCAAGTCGTTCACAGAATAAGTATCGTGCCATTTATAAGACCCGGACAAACATATATCTTTTATATCAAAACCGTTATTACTTATCCCAATGAATTTTTGTTTCTAATTCAGAACTTTATTATATAAAATTGAAAAAAGCGTATAAAATAAATACCTGAATTCCGTGCCAAAGCCGTAGAAATTTTTCTACAGGTTTAAGAAAGGCAAGAAAGCTATTACAATGACAAAGTCATCCCGTTGAATATGCGATTGACGAGCAAGTGTAGTAGTCTAATCGTATACTTTGCTCTAAAATATAGCCGCGAAAAACTAGCCACGATGTTTGATGGGCCTTTTACGATCTCGGCCAAGTTTGACTCAAACATCTATGAATTGAAAGGTTCAATGGCAAAACCCGAGGGTAATTAGCATATATCCGACTTCAAGTCCGACAATTAAAGGCAAGAGTCTGAAGACAACACTGATAACAATTCAGTGAAGCATTCAATTATAACGCCACAAGTGAGCGTAAAGAGCCTCTATGACACAATTGATTGTATTCTCAAAGTGAGTGAGCAAAGCGAAAATCCAATATGCGCTGTATCGAAAGTGAAGAAAGGTGACGTACCGTTTAAACGTGGAAGAATGCGTAAAATCCGAGTTATCGATAAAGTAAATTGTAAATTGCGCATCGTAAAGTATAGCGTAGATCATCCAAAAAAGCATAGTCGTGTAATGTGTCGTCCCACCTTGCTGTACTGGGTCCAAGTTCCAGGCTAAGTCGGGATGACAGTATCGTAGACTTCTATAATATTATCTCTTTACACTTTTAATTTTATTACACGCGATAAATTCAACTGTAACTGCTTGTGATTTGGATTTATTTCCATCTGCTTCACCCTTACATACAGCGAGCTTGGACTGGAGTTAATACCATGGTAATCGTCTATGAATTCTACATAGGTTTCTCACAATATGGAAGTAAGTAGCAATCAGTCATCTCCGAGAAATGAGGATTTAACACCCACTCCTCGCCCGTTTTCGGAAACCCCGTGGAACTAATATCAAGATTCTGATGGGGGTAGTAACTTATGTTAGAGGAAGAAATAAACGAAACTCTTAGAGTATGCAACTCTTTCGTCTGGAGCACAATCCCGGACCAACGGGATTGTGCTCCAGCATTCGACGATCTTGACTAAATCACTTACGCAAATAATCGCTGACAAATGAATCGAATGAATCAATTATGGATTACAGCAAAAATGAAAAATAATAATAAAAAACAAGTGTTACGATGGATGAAATTAAAAATTGCCCTAAAAGGTTTATTGTACTTAGTTGAAAATAAGTGAATTAAATCCATACGAATTAAAGAAAAAGTACGCAGTCACTGAAAAAATTCATTTTTTGAATATAAATGTGTTGATATTTGCAAATGAATCTAAATTTAAATTATAGTTGTGATTATTTTAGTATCGTTAGTGAACTTTATAATTAGTAATTCTAGGTTTTTGGTTGAACATTTTAAACATTTAAAATCTTTTTTAAAAAATAAGAAAAAAAATTAATAATAAACATTAATAAATCATTATCTTTTTTAATATGTTATTAGTTTCGGCGACGAATGCTGAAAGTATTGTTGGTGGTTACCAGGCACGGCCCTACCAATTCTCCTACCATGTTGCAATTGTAGCCAAAAGTAATCAATCTAAATCTGTAGCCTTAATCTGTAGTGGCGGTATTATTACTGAAAATTTGATTCTGAGTTCTGCTTTGTGCTTTGTTAATAATCATGGTAATTTAAAAGACTATGAATATTCAATTATAACCGATACGATTAACTGGAGAAATTTGAAAGGCATTTCAGCTTTAATCGATCGGATCTATTTGCCCAGTGATGGCAACTATTATTTAAATAATATTGCTGTAGCAAAGGTGAGTAAATACATAATTGAGATTTTGAGTATCCTTATGTGTAAATAAATTTAAAAAATGGAAAGCTCGCAGCCGCTGATGGACAATGTTAGCTTTCCACGAATATCTGATGTTTTAATATTATCGAATTATCGTGCTCAAGCACAAAATTTACCTATGAATATTTCCAACTATTTTTAAACATTACAAGCACTGTAGTATCATATCATCTTTATTTTTCTTCTTATGAATTCATTAGAATAAATCATGAATAGCTTTATAACATTGAAATAAATTATAGGTCAATGTATATATGTATAATCTTTAAATTTCTTTGTCAACGATTTTGTAATGAGATAATCGAAATTCT
This sequence comes from Sycobia sp. Sy_11, assembly GCA_018907035.1. Lineage (NCBI taxonomy): Eukaryota > Metazoa > Arthropoda > Insecta > Hymenoptera > Epichrysomallidae > Sycobia > Sycobia sp. Sy_11. The sequence goes on along the minus strand of JACCIC010000018.1, from coordinate 2,068,727 downwards.
GTATAGATATATTATAATATTTGTACAAAAGAGTTATGGATCTATAAAAAAATCTATTTTTATCTCTTTATAAGTCATTCACATACAGTTAATAATATAGAAAGTAAACAATAAAACGTTAACGAAATTTTCACTACGAATCTGACTCATTATTACAACTTTAATCCAAATCAAACCGTATTTACCAATAAGTTATATTATTCCGTGATAATCTAATATTGTACTGGGATTGTAAATGAATTTTTTAACAATATATGATAGCTATTTTAATATTTGAAAAATCGAACACAAATAATAAATTACAAGTATTAACACCTTGATATTTCGGAAGCTGGTCAGAAAAAGTGTCGCTCAAGCGTTTTCAAACAGTTTTATTCGCCTTGGTTGCTATGGAGATGTTTTTTACGATCTTTTTCTTTTTGTTATTTATAAGTGAAACATCTCCATAGCAATGAACAAATGAATAATTAATAAAATAGTTGATAAATTTAGCAATGAACAAATGAATAATTAATAAAATAATTGATAAATTAATTAATAACTATATACATTAATAATTAGGTGTAATTATATAAACCGCTCGCAACATTCCAATGCATTTAATTTTGATATCATTTTAAATATATTTATAACCAACAATCGAGCTGAGACTTTGAATTTATTTAAATAAAACAAAACTAGTAATTTGAATATATTTTTTAATAACAAATTTTGACCTGAGCAGAGACCAGAAAAACAATGACTCAAACGCTCTTACGGCGCTATTTTATAAACTCTTCACTCCCTTCGAAAAGAAGTCCAATTACAAGCGATAAGCCCCGCTCGCGCCGATCGCAGCCCAAACTCTTCGCGCAGCCGGACGGACGGAGAGCCCGAGGTGGCCAACCGTACACGTCCCCTGATTTTGAAATTCTCGATATTTTCCGAAAGCCAGAATACGACCTATTTCAATATAGGTCTGTAGAAAAGACTTTCTTACAAGGAAAATATCCGAATTTCCCGTCACAGCACGGATCACTGCTTTTAGGAAGCATAACCATTTAACCTCTTTTGAAAACCTCAAGATTTTCTCAATAGCAAATATTCGGCCACCTATTCGTGAAACCGTATATAAGCTATTTTACGAGAAAATCTTCGGTTTTCCCGTCACGGCACGGTTTAAGTGTGCACCTTATTTGTACACATAGTTTGGCCTATAACGAGAGTCTGATCGCGATTTTTAGACGCCCTTTTTATCGACTTCTATTTTTACAGTCGCTTTGTAATATATAATTTTACTTAAATTTAAGCATTTCAAAATCTCTTTTTTCTTGTCTTTGCTTTACAAATAAAAAATTACGTTTCATTTAACGTCTCATAATTATTTATCTCGCAGCCGCTTTTGTCCGAGGTAATCTCGTATTCGAGTCAAATTGTATACATTTTTTCCTTTAACTATAAACACAACATCGCTTGCTAATATAAATAGATATAATATCATTCGCTTTATTTCTTTACATACGTTTTGAATATCGACATAAATTTAAGGTTTACTATTACATAACTTTTAAACGCGATACAATATTAATTTATTTAGAAAGATTAATGCTCTCTTTCTGAACTACACTAAATAATTCAAAAGGAAATTATATCTTATTTTCAAAGAATCCCTATCATTTAATTATTCTTTGTAGCCTTTATTTTAACAAGTATAGTTCTCAAATTAAACAAACATCTCGACGACTCGACAAAACTTACATATATTTTTAGAAATGTTATATGTGATTCAAGAAACGATTTTATTCTATACGTAATATTATCTCATATTTATTACGAAGTATTATCTAGAAACTTATATTGTAAATAAAATTACAAAGTCTTAAAAACAATTTAGTTAATTAACTTCTCTTAATATTTAATCTTAAAACTAACAATCATAGTTAATATTTCAACTTAGTTTCATAATAAAATTTTAATACTATTTGAATCAGTAACATATATATCATAGTTAGAGAGATCATATAATCAAAATAAGAATTTTCTTTTTAAATTTTACTTTTTTTAATTCATAATTATGTTAGAAATATTGAATATATATTTTAAACAAATATTATTTTATGTAAAGTTATTGAGCAAGTTGGATTTAGCAAATTCTACAGGCATAAGTGCTCTTGATATACCATATCCTAGCGAATCATTTTCTGGAACAATTGGTATAGTGGCTGGCTTTGGATCCATCTTTCCTTCATACTTATTAAATAATGGATCGTCTCTAAAACTATTTGTAGATGTAATCAGTATTTTAAAGTACTCAGAAGTTCAGATCACAAATGAGACTTTGTGTGTACTTGAAAATAAACATATCGACAGCAGTAAACAATTTTGTGGATTAATGCTGACAGAAAATCTAAAACAAAAGTGGGGAATTTGTGAGGTAAAGTAACATTATTATTAAAGTTAATAATTTCTATCGCCCTCAGAGACAGCAAACAAGAATTAAATTTTAAAATAAAGCGATAAAAAACAACTTCGATACTTTTAGAAATTTTAATTTTGTTAATCCAGAGGTATTTTAGTAAACAAGGCATTATTATCGAGGCTTTATTTAAAATTTCAAAAATGAAGCCAAATTTACATGGTGAACTTGAAAAAGAAAATCATTTTATATTAATTTTTATAATAGCTTCGAAAATAATGTATAATATTTTGAAAAATTTATTATCATATTGTTGATAATTATTATCAAATCACCAATAATATATACTTTTATATAGTATATATACTAGTAAGTATACTAATAAGTATACTAATTTTAACTATTAGTCAACTAATGTGTTATTAATCAAAAATCATTTAATCAACAGTTAAAATTTTACATAAATCCATTTTTTAGAAGGATGCTGGCAGTCCACTAGTTTATCAGAACAAGGTCGTGGGCTTGGCAGGTATGAATAATAAATATTGCGACGACACTGTCCACGGCCTCGCATACACCAAAGTATCGACGTACGCTCCGTTTATCAATTCAATCATTAATAGAAATCCGCTACCCGGTACTATTGTCCATCACAATCGAAAGCATGTACTGCACATGGTTGCGTCTGCTGCTTAAATTTTAATAGCAATAAATTGATAAAAATCATATTGTATATTTGTATAATAGTTCAAGGCAAACGTTTGTACTGATATAATTGAAAATGTCGGATTAAATAAATAAGCGTAATAGTTAAATATATATAGTAATAGTATTATAGCGTAATAATACATATATATTAAGTATATACAATAAAACTGAACGTATTGCTATATATAGAACTACATGTAAAATACCTCGCAAAAAGCACTGAGAAAATAATTATTAATTCCAAATAAATAATTAAGTAACTATTATATTAATTAAATGTTTTATTTGACTCAAGGTAATATTTATCCAAAGTATACATTAATATTTGTTGCGTCTAGCAATAAATATACTAGCTTACCAAATTTTTTGAACTAGAACTTGCTAAAAACAATAGTAGAGCCTATCTACTAACAATGATGAAAAAGCAGAAGGGGCTCTGATGTATATGTAAGCCGACAACCATAGTGGCAGCATAGGGATTTTATCGCTATATCATCGATTGATGATGGCTGCGGATGTACAACCAAAATTTAACGATATTTTGCTTTTGTTTGAAATTCTTTCAAACTGTATAATGGGGAAAAGAAGTCTCCATATCAATTTAATATTTTGTTTTTATAAAAAAGTTATGTCGTTTTATTACATATTATAAACATAATAGATGATAAAAGTTATCAAACAAATATATAAATTATATTGAATCTATAGAGCGACGAATTTTTTAATAGTATGAGAAACTAGATATAAGGAAAACTAAAGATATAAATTAAACGTACCTACGTCATATCAGAACCCTTAGCTTAAAAATAATCCCATTAGAGAAATCTACTCAAATCACCCCCCCCCCCTCCCTAAACGATTCCGAAGACGTCCTGGTCGGGGCCCCGAGTACCAAAACTCCTCGAGACGTGTATACTTCGCCGTTAAAAAGACAAAGTCTATTCAGTGGAGCTTTCACCCTCATTAGTCTTCCATTTACGGCGCGCAATAGCCACATCCCGTCGCCGTGCTCTCCTTAGAATCTGACCAAGAGGAGGAGGAGGGGGAGGAAGAGCTAGAGTGTTGTGAAACAATAACACACGCAGAAGCTCACGTGTACACTTGCTTGCCTTTGCGTAAGAGGCTACCTGGGGGGAGTATCTGACGTCACGCAATTGTCATGGAAACTCCTAGCGGATATATATATATATATATATATATATATATATATATATATATATATATATATATATATATGGTGCCGGCACGCGCATGCGAATCGAATACTCACCCCACTCCCTCCCCCGATATACAGAGATGCAATCGCAATTGCGCGTATTTTCCAAAATTCTAGAGGATATTTAATTATAATATAAATGTTTAACGTGTTAAATATAGTTAATGTCCGCACGTTCATAGTTATTTTTTTTAATTGGTGCATAACTAATAAACGATACTTTTTTAATTGAAATTTACGATTTTTCCATAGGACACAATTACTATTATAGTATAACCGTGTAGGAAAGTTATAAGACAATTCTGAAATAAAAGAAAATATTAGTCTACTGCCTTATTATATCTATCGCTTTTTATTTTTATTTCATAACGTTCCGGTTAAGATTCACCGGGCCCTTTTCAAGCGAAAACTTATTACAATAATTTATGGATAAGTATTAAAAAATGACGTATACTTCTCTCTCTCCCTCTCTCTCTCTCTCTCTCTAGTTAAAAAGTATGGTTTCACTATAGATTACTCTCAAATGTAGACGTTTATCGACCAAAAATCTTTCTTTTTTTTAAGTAAATCTCAAAGTCTCAAGTCTTTATATTTGTTTTTTTTATCCTATGTTGTAACAGAACATGCGACCTTCAAGTTTCCAGTCACCTTCTGAATTGAAAAATTTACAAAATTTAGCGTTACTAATTATACAATAAATTTTCCTGAAATTACATACTGTCTGTTGAAATTTCCATGCAATTCTACAGTTCGTGAAAGTTTGACTGACTCTGAGATGGAATAAACATTGCAAACTATTTTATAGACGATGAGCTGACCCTTTTAGCTGCGATAAAATTTTACTTCGTTTTTTAACAAATATATGTCAACACAATCTAACGAAATGTACACTTGACTTTTATGTACATTTCTGTAATTCTTATTCTTTCGGTTTTACTATATTACCTATAGGAAGTTTATATTTAGTGAGCGTTTTTTTCGAATTGAGGAATTTTTTAGTTAAAATATAGCTGCACACCTTACAAAATAAAGATTATAGAATTGCCTCATTTTACACGAGATACGATGCGTGAAAACGAAAGACTTTTTTGTCTCACAACGTAATTCCAAGTTGTTCCATATGTTAAGCGCACACGAGGTCTGTTCAATAAATATCGCGAATTTTCTGGTTTTTTTTTTCAAAACTTCTTTATTTATTTATTTATGACTATCTATTTTGCAAAGTAATCTCCATTATTATACACTCATATGCCAATGTTTCTTTTCTCAATCGTTGAAGGACTTTAAAAATTTTTTTTATGATCTTTATGAGCTCCTCCTTCGACACCTTCTTTACATATCCTTAGTCATGGCGTCGCGTCGTCCTTTCATAGCCTTCTACTGTTTCTAAAACAAGAAACAGGACTAAAGAAAGATGTCTGGGGAATACAGAAGATACGATATTATCAAGCTTTTGTTTCTAGCCTTAAATTTGCTAGGAAGCTGCAACAATGTATGAGCAGGTTCGTTATCGTGAGGCAATAGGCAGTTTTTGTTCTTCCACGAATTCAGGTGTTCCTGTTAATAGAGAATAATTATACTATGGATAAACATTGCTTTTATCCCAGGTAGCTTCATATGACTTTCTCAACATTCGGATTACGTACACGAACTTTATTTCGTTTTTCATATAAAATGTAATACAAATCCTTTGTTGGAAATAGGTAAAAATCGAAGATCAGCTAAGATATGTCCAAGCAAAATAGTTGTCCACAATTGATTCAACATTGCAACAACAGAGAAAGGCACGAGTACTAAGGACATTAAATATTAAAGTATACGTAGGCGACGGTTCAAGATTCACAATTTTTATAATAATTCTGATAATTTTTATTTCTTACTTAAATTTCATATAAATATAAATTACGTTGAAAAGTAGTCACTGATTGCAAGTTCTGACTTTATACTACGGACAAATATTATTTTTATTAAATTGCAACAAGACGTCTCAAACTTAAAAAGGTCCCCTACCAGGTAATTAGCAAATACTATCTTACAAAAACGGTATAAGTACTGTAAGCTACGGCTTGCTAAGTTTTTACCTGAAGATGAATCTTCTTAGGTGTAAAACGTTGTATTGTATTTTTAATAAAAATAATATTTGTCAGTAATACTGAATAGTGTCAATTAATTTATGTAATAAAACCATTATTAGCCTACATATTTACTATAATTTTTAATAATAATTTAATAATATGTATTGGCTACATTCCAGCTTTAGTTAATTCTAGTCGAAATATAATTGTTACTATCTTCAAGATTTTTTATTCACTTTGGCGGATAGTATAATAGATGATAAATATATGTAACAATCAAAAATATAATAATGAAGAAAGGCTTTATTAGTTATTAAATATTTAATGATTACGAGAATGTATATCTTTGAAAAAAGGTCGGTTTTTAATTAACTTTAAATAACTAGTAAAGCTTTATTACTTAGGAGAGAATATGAAACGAAAAAAACTAATATAATTTTAAATTGTATAATAATTTTAAATTTACAAATAATATTATTGTTCATAAAATTTAAATTATTTTTTTCTAAATCCAATACTTTATCATCAATATTTCGTAATTTTTATTTAAAAACCCTTGTGAGAAATTGTAAATATCTTCTGCTAGTATTGATTTCTATGGTTCCTAATTTTTAAATTAATGGAAATTAATCAATCCAAAAACAAATATTTTCATACAGACTTTTGTAAAAATTGATTTTTTGAAAAGATTTACAAAACATATTCAATACCATTAGAATTGTCAATGTTGTTACATATAGATTTTACTAGTCTTAGTCATTCAAATATAATTTTTATAAGCAATTTATCAAGTTGTGACCAAATTTTATTTACGATGACATATCTCTTATTTCGTAAAAAATTTGAATTAGCCATATAAATTATGGGAATTTTGAAGTGTCTGTTTTAGTTAAATTTAAATTTTTAAAAAACCAAAATATTTTTAAATGATCAAAAATATTTATAATCATTTATCGTTTTAGACTTAAATGGTCGATAAACATAAATCGATAAAATGTTGTCTTTTGCTAATTCTTATAACTAAAAATGCTTTTAAAAATTATAATTATTTATATTTGATATGCACTAGTCTAGTGTTTTATGTGTTAAGAAAAGATTACATATTTTAATATTTAATTGCATTTGAACTTAGTTATTGATTACGAAAATCCTAATTTTATTTTATACTACACAAATTACCCGTAAATTTAATAAATAAATATATATTGAAGAAAACAACTGAAATCATAGTTGCTTTCTGTTTTTGATCAATCAAAACAAAACTTTCTATAATATGTCGACAACAATTTAAACAAATTAAATTTAAAGAATGATCATTACAATAAATAAGATTTTATGCAAGCTTTTTGTTGATATTGAAATTATGTTATATCAAATAAACAGTTCATGTTGTGTACAAATTTTTCATCAAATGATTCAATATTTTTCATATTGCCATACTAATTCTGAATATGGTAGTATACTCATTTCGAAAATATAATTTTAAGATAAATCTGGGACTATAATTTATTTCTATAATTTATTATTCTATACTTAATTTTGAAATTTTTTTATAGCATTAAAAAAATAACATTCTAGTATATATTTTTATTATTCTAAATATAAATTAATTTTAAAAAGGTATTTTAAAAGGGTCCATTTCTGTATTGTCCCATCTCCATCTCAACACTTAATATGTAATAAAAAGTAATATTTTTTTTATGTACACGTTTATTTACATCTACAATCAAATAATTGTATTTCACACATGACATGTTACAAAAGTACAAAATATAAAAGCATCCATTTCTTTTCATCAACTGAGAAAGATTATTATTGTGTATAATGATCTACATTTAAGAGTAAAGGAGTTCAGTTTTTCAAAAACTTCTTATAACTCTTTTAATCAATGCGATTAAATGATTTCTATAGTAGGATGATCCTGTTATGTAATAATTAATAAAATTATTTGACAATGAAACATGTGTACAATATATTGAACATTCTAGAAATTGTATTATACATATTAACTTTAATAATACCTGCAAAATCGTTGAAATAACTATATAAAATAAATTATATGAAAAAATGATATTCAATATACAGTTGAATTTGAGCATTTATTAATGCATTATTAATAAGTATGACTAAAACATTCTCTAAAATAAAGTTTCTACTTGTTTTTCAAATAAAAAGTTTTATAATGTATTTTTTAATGTAAAAGTTAAATGAATTAGGTTAGTCAAATTTATGAAAACTAAATACTAAAATAATTAGTATAAATGTACTTTAAAGTATACAGTTAATAGTAAATTAATTTTAAGTTTTCTATTTAAAAAAAAAGCTTTTCAAAATACTTTTTATATTTAGAAGTACTTGTTAATTATAAGTAAGAAACATTAAATAAGTGTTTTACTTAATAAATATAAATATAAAAAATGTTGTGAAAAATATTTCAGTCTATACTGTTTTCCAAGTGGTTTGTACATATGTCAAAAGCACAAATTAGTGCCGTCAATTAATATCACATTTATGTTATTTACGCTCAGTAAATTATAGTTCAGGTAAAATTTGTTTAAAACTAAAGAACTGTTCCATTTTGTTCTGTTTTAAAATCATTGCTGTACTTCAGCCACAGCTTGTCAAATTCATTAATATAAGCACTAACTAATTCAATTTGATTTGTTATTAGAATATTTTCACAGTTACCAAAAAATGCTTGAACTGTCCAATTTGCACTTCCAGTGATTAGAATTTTTCTGTCGACGATAGCAAATTTATGATGCATTAGATATTGAGATGTTTTACTTCTGACTCTAACACCTAAAATTAATATAAATTATATTAGAATGTACATATAAATAATGAATTACATTATATCTAAATTTATATTAATTTTTAAATACAAATTTTAGAAAATTAAAAATAATAAGACTTAATTGACACTAACCTGCCTTACGCATATTTAAAATTTGACTTGCATCATTATCAGAAGACTCATCATCTGTGATAACTCTAACAATTATATTTTTTTTTTGCAATTCCAAAATTGTTTTTACTATTGTATTAAAAGTCAAAAAGTAAACACAGACATCCAAAGTTCGTGTTGCAGATGATAAGTGTGATATAAGTTTACTAGAATATTTAAAAGATTTTTATTATATTGTAGTTCTTTGTATATTCCTTAATCAAATGTTTAACTTACTTTAGATATATAATTGGACAAATGGACTTGCTACAAGGTGTATTATAATTTACATGACTTCTACAAAGTGCAGATTGTTCCGAAAAGAAAAGAGTATCTGCAATTGGTTTACTTATTTGAATATTCTCTTGACGTTTTTTGTTAGAACTTTCATATTTTTTATAAATACGCCAAGCAATCTCTGTTGCAAATGCAAATCCAATTATGAGCACAATACTTTTACCATTAGAACCAATCCAAGTTGGAAGAAACATCTTCAAAAAAATTTTTTCTTAATATTCAATATATCTTGCAATTGTATTTTCCGCTTTGAAAAACTAAAAGGCATAAAAATTTATAACTTATACTTTCAAACAATCTAATTCGTATATATATATATAACGCACTATTAGAAATTATCTATAAAATTAAATAAAAGGATTGCATGTTTCTTACAGACATGTGAACATTAATATTTGTAATAAACCAATTTCAAGTTAGGTTATAAACTGAAAAAGTACTTAAAAACCTACCTTATTATTAATAGTATATTAATTGTACAGAAAATTATTGTATATAATAAATGAAATGTTTGAGACCAATAATAAACGGCCGGCCTTCTCCGATACCGACATTCGACATCAGATGCAGCATGCAAATGTAATAACAGAAATAAAGAATGTCCTAAAGATCGGAATAGGGAGTATATCGGGGCTCGAGAGTATGCAGGGTAGAGAGGAGTGGTAGCTCCGCTCGCTTTACATGCAGGGAAAAGCTTATCAAAAATTAGCTGGAAATGGCAGTTCAAATTTGTCCGGTAGACGTCGCTGTCTTGGAAATCCCTCGATGATTCTGCGTGCAACAGAGAGAGAAAGCAAAAGCCGAAGCGAGTAAGAGTAAGAAAAGAAGCAGAAGTAGGGGAGTAGAGATTTAACTTTCGCTTCTCTCCACACTCACTGCATACCCCACTCTCTTTTCTTCAAATACATGCATTTGAACGAGCAACCTCATAGGGTGTCGACGCCTTGCGACAAATTCTGTTCCGAAGTCCTGCCGTGTAATTTGACAGGATTTTAGTGGAGTTTCGACTCCTCTCTGCCCTCCATAATCGGGAGGATAGGATAACGATATCTATTGGTAGTATGGAGGGTAGAAAGACATCACATGGCAGGATTTTATGTCAGAATTAGCCGCAAGGCGGCGATACCCTGTGAGATGCTCGTTCAATTACATGCATTTGAAGAAAATGAGTGGGAGTATGTAATCATGGAGAGAGAGGAAAGTTAAATCTCTGTTCCCTACTTTTTCTTCTTTTTTCCACTCACTCGCTTTTGTTTTTTCTTTCTCTCTCTATTACACATAGAACTATCGAAAGAATTCCTATAAAGTGACGTTTATCGGACATGTAAAACGAGCGGAATTTCCATTTCTTCTTTACAATTTTCAGAAACTAAACTATTAATTTAGTTACTGAAGATAAACCGTAGCGGTTCGAAACGTCGGACACCGTAGGAGAAAATAAGGTAGAGTCAGATCGTTCTTCAGTAAAATAGAGTATAGTTTATTATTTTTATTTTATTTTATTATTATTTTTTTATATTATTTTTACTTTTTAATCTAATTTATTTTTAGTAATAAGTTTTAATTCAGATTCTTCGGGGGTGATAATAAACAACGATAGTCTGACTAATTAATTTAGTTAATATATTATTTTATTAAAACTGTGAGTTTGATAAAAATATTTATTAAATTAAATTCAAAACAGTTGACATCAGTACAATTTTTAATTTTAAATATTTGTTAGTTTTGTAACTTTCCATCTCCACTCTGCTTACGGTTGATTTTGTTTTATAGTTATTAGGGTTCAATTGAAGAGGGAGGCCCGTATCAGGATTGGTAGTTGGAAATTGTGGTGAATAACTCTTAACTCGTTTATGATTTTTAAATTATAAACAATTAACAGATTTGTAGTAGCACTCGTTGTCCCTACCGTATGGATCACCGTATTAGAAAGTTGATTATTATCGCTTGCCATTCTATTTATTGGTGTAGATGTGACGTTTGTAGGTGACGAAGTACTTGGATTATTTTGCAGATCTCGTAAACATTGTGATTCTGTTTCTAGTTTTTCTAGTTCTTGAGTTCTATCAAGATCATTATATTCTGGTGCATCAATTGGTTTATCGATATATTCTTCAGGATGTGTTCGAACATATGACACAACACGAGACTTTAATAAAGGTACATTTCCTTTACTATCTACATTTACTTTTTGTAATTCTTGGATTAATTCCTTTTTTGTTAGTCGATAAATCCAAGATACTCTCGGAATAGACATTTTTTTTTTTATATTAATTTCAAAAATAATTTTCGGTCTTACAATTGTTGGTTTTAACGACTGAGTTTGAGTTATTCATCATTAATTTCAATAATTAAATATTATATCTATTCTACAGGTCCCTGTTTGGACGCCATGTCTTCTTATCCAGATTATTCCATTATATTATTCCATTATACACTTTAATCCTCTGTTTACAATTGATTTTGTTTTCCTGTTTATTTTTATAGTTATTAGGGTTCGATTGAAGAGGGAGGAACGTATCAGGATTGGTAGTTGGAAATTGTGGTGAATAACTCTTAACTCGTTTATGATTTTTAAATTATAAACAAAATATATATTTATTAATAAATGTAAAAAAAATTATAAAACAAATAAATAATTAAAACTATTTTTTAATTGGGATTTCCTGGTAGACTCCCTGCAACATATAAATAATAAAACAAAGTCCCGGAGTTGGAGACCACTCATCTCAAACTTAAATAGCAGCACTCTGACTGTAATTCTCAGTGTGCCGCTAGCCTTAAAAGTGGATTTTTGTGTATTTCCTCCCTTACAGTTACCCCCACTTTACATAATAATGGCTTAACCGCCAAAATAGCTGTCGATAAAATAAAAGAATTTTTGTGAAACTGTTTAGCAACAGACCTTTTCTTTTTAAGACTCTCCATAGATATTACTATATCAAACGCAAGTTGAAATATAGAAGATATAATAGGAAGATTAATGGAGACTCGCCGTGGCTTACATTGACAACGTGAATTTGAGATTCAAGCTTTAGGCTCAACGATCTATACGATGTAATTCGATAGATTACTTATTATTATGACGAGGCAGCGTTCTCGATAGCAAGCTACTCCTTGTTCTTCCGTTTTCTGATTCTCATTCCTTTGATAATTGGAAGAAATAGAGAACATCTCTATTGATTATTATATATATATATATATATATATATATATATATATATATATATATATAATAACTCTATAATAATATCTCTTATTGATTGTTATTATATGAATAAAATTTTTTAAATAATTGTCATAAATAAGGAATTAAAATAAATATACTTAAAATAAATGTACTTTTCTTAGAGTCCAATTTGTACAAAATCTGCACTTCATGTGAGAAACATCTGGTTCATTTCTATATCTGAAAGTTTCGGTTTCTTAGGGCCATAAACCATACGGCGTATATAGATTATGATGGGTATACAATTATGGGAAAATATATAAAGAGCGGCGATACCCATGTACGAGCGTATCTATCATTAAGTGCGTATTTGTAAAGGTTTTGCGGGCCTACCCCCTCCACGTAAGTAGTGGGGAGAAATTTGTAGATAGCCGTGAGTTTTCAAGCCACGAACACCGTAGTTTAAAATAAAGTCTATGTTTGATTTTTAGTATTGCAAATAAAGTTTTATTCATTTTCCTTCTTTTCCGTATCTCCTACTTTTAATCCTAACAATAATAATACTGATATATACTCAGTCTTCTCTGCCGCAGAAATACTGCAGAAAAAACTTGCGGCACGAAAAATTTATTCACAAAAACCAAAATATTGTAAATTTTACTAATTGTTATTGTACAATTTTACTACTTTCTCTAATACACATATTTTATTGACTGCACATTTTTGATATGGAACTTCTATTTCTTGATGCCCAATGATGATGACTTGAAGATAAAGGATTTACCGTGATATGATTACTGATTCATATTTTTTAAGCTCAGAATAGATATTTTACATGCTATATATTCTTTCAGAATTTTGTTGAAATGAATGTGTGTGTGCGCGCGCGCGCGTGTGTGTGTGTGTTTGTATGTGGTCGCAGCGTCCAGACGCACAGCGCGTCGCAAACACCGGCAGAGCAGCAAGCGGCAGCCACGATGGCTGCAATTCATGTAAGTGTTGTGTTTAGCTAGGCCCTTTTTCCGCGAAGTAGTAGCATGTTTAAATGTTGTGTCGCGCCGTGCATATTTTTCTTGTTCTCTTCGCGTTTTCTTTTACGTTCCGGAAAACGCGCAAGGCCGCGCCAGACCAACCAACGAACCCCGCTTGCGGGTGCCGTGGACCTCATACCCTTGCCACCTGTGACTAAGAAAGCGTCCTTCCCCTTGCCTTAGCTCAACTCGCTCAGCACGCATAAGCAATTAGGGAAGCGGTCATACCCCGGTAAACCATAAGTATCTGCGTATACCGAAGGCAATTGTACAACGGGCTCTATAAGCATCAGTGGAAAAACCGAGAGCGGCCACAGCGCCGACCAATCCGCAGATTCAGACCAGTTAGTCGAAATCGGCAGGACGCGTATCGAAATCGCTTTTACGTGTGATACAACGCCATTGCAAAGCATAACAATGCATACACCGCGTAGGATATCAATGATGGCAACCGCGACACGCGCAAAATGCTGGAGTCGATGCACGCGATGAACAAGCGGTTTGAGGTGCTGGAGTGCGAGAATGCTGCGATGCGCCCGAACATTACCGACCGCAATGAAGGCCTTCGCGAGGCAACAGTACGAGGCGCCGACGAAGCACGCGACGCAGATAACCACGAACTAGTACGTGATCAGAGCCTAGCTGAGGCCGTCCTCCCACGAGAAAAGAACCCGTCGGTGGTCGCGAATTTACTACAACCGAACCAACGTCCAACGCGACTTTAGGTTCCCGTGTTTCAAAACATCTACTTGCGAAAGATGGTTCCTACGAAATCGCGCAGAAATGCGACGAGACCCGCCTCATCGCGACGAGAGACGCGAAACAAAACCGGAATATACTCCACAAACTCGAACGCATATTCGAGAAAATCGAAGTACTCGAGCGCGAGATAAAAGCCAGAAATACAGAAGACCGCCAGTCACGCGCGAACAGACCGAGCTCTAGCAATCGTTCAGGTTCAAGTAAGGGCGGCAGCATCTGTAGACGCAGTGCGTCTAAACCTAGGCATACGCGCGCAGACGCAGTAACGCCAGGCAAAGCCGCACGCAGAAAAAGGAGCCCTACGCGAACGCAAAAGGAAGATAAAAAGAAAATGCTAGTATGCGACGGGTTGTGCATCGTGCACTACAGCTATAAAAGCCAAGCGCGTTCATGCATAGAAGCATGTAGACGGTACGGCGAATACGCCGACAAAAATACAGAGTCGGGAAGCGAGTAAGCAGCGCTGAGCCTGGGACGCGCCCAGCACTGTCCTTTTCGTCGCATCTTCCTGTAAGAGATGGAATCACAAAGAATACATTCCTAATTGATTCAGGAGCAGAGGTTTCGGTGGTCCCGAGAGATAGCACAACGCCCGCCGGCGTCAAAGCACTTAAACTATACGCGGCCAACGGGTCCGTGAGAGAAACCTACGGCATCATAAGACTTGATATCGAACTCAGGTTCGGAAACGTCATTCCATGGAATTTCGTCGTCGCGAAAGTAGGAAGCCCTATTATAGGAAGTGACTTCCTCAAGGAGTACCACTTCGTGCCTGACCTCAAGGTGCGCACTCTGTCACACAACCCTTCGGGTCCCGTAGTACGTTGCATAGCACGTGTAGTCGCCAATTTTACCGTACACAGGGTAGAACATTTTCGCGTATACGCAGACATAACCGCGAATTTTCCTAAAGTTTCAGAAATCGAGCAAAGCGACCACCAAACGCGATCACGGTGTGTTCCACTACATCCAGACCGCCGGCCCACCCATCAGTCAACGCGCGCGCAGACTATCCCCCGAGAAGCTTCGGGCTGCAAAGCTGCAATTACAGGAGATGCTCGCGCAAGACATCGTGAGGCCATCTAAAAGTCCGTGAGCGAGCCCGATTCACCTCGTCCTCAAAAAGGACGGCGAATCGCGCATTTGCGGTGATTATCGCCGCCTAAATAGTGTAACCGTCGCGGACACATACCCTATACCACACATACAGGATTTCCCCAACTTTTTAGCCAGGAAGAAAATCTTCACAAAGTTAGACTTGCACGCGGTGTACCACCAGATTCCGCTCGCGGACGAGGACAAAAAAAAGACAGCGGTAATCACACCGTTCAGCCTTTTCGAATACAATGTTATGACTTTCGGGCTTCGTAACGCCGATCAAACATTTCAGCGATACATCAATAGCGCGCTCGGAGGAATGAAATGTGCCTTCATCTTCCTGGACGATACCCTCATCGCGTCCGGTAATGACGAAGAAGACAAGCGCGATCTCGAGAAAGTACTCACTAAGCTCGAGCAGTACTCACTGCGGCTCAACGTAGATAATTGCAGCTTCGGGCAAGCTGAAGTCGAGTTTCTAGGACACGCCGTTAATAGTAAGGAAGTCAAACCCACACCCGAAAACCTCGAAGCCGTACGAAATTACCCGCGCCCGAAAACAATCCAGGATCTACGCCGCTTCCTAGGATTAATAAACTTCCATCGTGGCTGTATCCCGCACGCAGCTGAGATACTAGAACCGTTAAGCAATTATTTGATAGGCGCGAAAAAGGACAACCGCGTCGTCAAATGGAACGCAACTTCGGCGAAGCTATTTGATCGCTGTAAGCAGTCTGTGCTAGACATAGCCGAGATGGCCTTCCCGGAGGAATACGCGGAGATCTGCCTAGTAACAGACGCGTCGAACCTAGCCATGGGCGCCGCGCTCGAACAAAGACGCGATGGCGAATGGCGACCGCTAGCCTTATATTAAAAAAAAATCAACAACGCGCAAGCGAAGTCCGCGAGAATAGACAGAGAACTTACCGCGATTTACTACGCCGTGCAAAAATTTTTTTACTATCTGGAAGGTCGCGAATTTACAATAGTAACGGATCATAAGCCGCTAATTTATATAATGGCGCAGAATCAAGATAAAGCCCCCGCATTACTTTGTGGACAACTGAACTACATAGCGCAATTCAATGCCAAAATAGTATACCGAGCGGGCGACGAGAACGTGGTCGCCGATGCGTTATCACGAATTGAGTCGTTCAGAATCCCGAGTATGTTCAATTCGAACGGCTCGTGGAACCAACACGAGGAAGACGTATGTAGGGTTAGGGACAACGTCCACGCGTTCAGGCTATCAACCCTCTTCGACGCAAAGCAACTTACTGAGCAACAAGACTCGGAGTCCGAGGTGTACCACATTCTGCGAAACCGCGATCACCCATTAAAACTGTGAGAGCTTACGTTCAACGACGACGAGCAGACGCCATTTTATTGCGACATCAGCGAGAACACAATCAGGCTGTTTACACCCGAATCCATGCGCGACGAGGTTTTCAAACTTTTTCAGAATAGCTCGCATCCGAGCGGCAAAGTTACGGATCGACTCATACTCCAGTAATACGTATAACCAAATATAAGTCGGCACATTCATAAGAAATGCCGGGAGTGCATACAGTGTCAAATATCGAAAGTAACTAGACACAACAAGCCGTTACCGGACCATTTCATCGCGCCGAACGCACGTTTTAAACACATTCATGTAGACATAGTCGGTCCTCTAACCTCGAGGAATGACTATCAGTATATCTTGACAATGATCAATCGGTACTCACGATGACTCGAAGCCATCCCAATAGCGGACACGACCGCGCGTACAGTAGCTGACGCGATCATGAACCACTGGGTCGCACGCTACGGCGCTCCAGAGGTGATCACCACAGATCAGGGCTGGCAGTTCGAATCTCGGCTATTCGACGAGATGCTGCAATTCACGGGCTGCGAACGGATACGAATAACGTCGTATCACCCCGCCGCGAACGGCATGGTCGAGAAGTGACCCCGCGTCCTTAAGGCCGCACTCATGTGCCAGGGTGATAACCCAGACTGGCTTAAGGCACTGCCAATGATACTACTCGGTCTACGCACACGCGTACGCGCGGATATAGGGGTAAGCCCGGCAGAATACCTTTACGGAACCACGCTAAAAATTCCGGGAGCGTTTTACCTAAAAGACGATATAGAAACCGATTACAGCGTTTTCCTACGCGAATTAAAATCGTTTATGTGCAGAGCCATTCGTATATAAAGAGATGGATAGCTGCTCGCACGTATTCATGCAAACCAATCCGAATAGGCCGACGTTGTGCCGACCACACGCCGGCCTACATAGGATAATCGAGCGTGCACTGAATGGTAAGACAATATGCATCGACGTAAATGGACGCCCGCGAACAGTATCCATCGAACACGTCAAGCCCGCGCACTACCTCAACGAAGACATTCAGCACCGCGAGTACCTCTTCGATGACAATGATCGTAACATCAACTATGACGATATAGCATCACCGCCGCAAGGCCAGACATACACGTCGCCCCGCGATCGTGTCATGATGCGAAGCAACGACATCGAGTCGAGCGATGACGAAAAATCAAGCGACGGGCACGAATCATCCGGCGATAGCGGTCGGATGACGACCGTGAGCCATTCGACGAAAACGGATCAAACGACGTCGCGACTTCAGCAGCGATTTCGAGACAGACAGCGCACCAGAAAGCTACGAGCAACGACGCTCAGCGCCTCAGCCGCTAGGAATTCTGATACGTCCCCAGCAGCATCATGTCCTAACATCGTCCTAACATATTACGTAAAATCCCCCAGCGCAGCGCAGAGAGAGCCGTAGACTCGCGCAATCGGCGTGACAGAACCTCTCCGAGTAACACTAATGACAGACATGTTCATTTTTCAGATCAGGGAGCCGCCAGTCATGCCGCTCGAGCAAGTAACTGAGCAGCTCGAGGAGATACAGAGGCTGATAGACAGCCTATAATACGGTCAGTTCCGCCTCAGTTGCGAACTGGCCATTTTCGAGTTTGAAAAGTTCAAGCACGACTTCGTCGAACAGTATGAAAACGAGTCGAGACGCATGCGTAGAGGGATATTGCGAACCCTTTCTAAAGAACGCTTCGACCGTGATTATACCCACCCAAGGCTCGTCATAAAAGGACAACCCGTTCTGCGTCTATTTTTGTACAATATTCGCGTTCCGGCCACAAAAGGGAACATCGCGAAGTTCCTTGTCAACGAAGGCTTTCGCGACGTTATTGTGTAGAAAGTCTTTTGCAACAGATACTTTACCACCGCGACACTATGTATCACTAGCCTGGAGACATCATGCCGCCTCCAGACTAAATCGTGTATGAGCACTCTCAAGTGGCAATACCGTCGCGGCCTTCCTAGCTCGTTAAGGATTAAACCAGCGCTGTTCGCCGTCGACGAGTGCCAAGCAGTCAAATTGATTCGCACACCTCCGTTACACCCGGTGATTCAGCAGGTGTTCGGCTGCACAGAAGCAGTAGGTAAAATCGTCGAGCGTTCAGCGCGAGCGAGTTTATGCACCTATACCGCGCGCTAGATTACTCTTAATACCTGTACGGGGCAAACGTACATTTTAGTGTGGACACAGAGCGGTACAGCGGCGAAGGAGCCGTAGCTCGTATGATCGAGAACGTGGAGCATTTCCGATTCAAAACCTTGTCATTCGAAAATAGTCGCGTTGAAATCGATGTCGGGGTAGTAGAGCGCATACTTCGTGCGCAGATCGGACGTACAGAGCGCACTACCATAAAACTCGACAAACTCGACATCACCGACGTAGAAATTACTGTAGAGGTTGTCAGGGCGATCTCACAGTCCCGCAAGGTATCTGACCTAGCGCTAGGACCTGTGAGAGATACGTGCGACAACTTCCTACAGGTTAAGGGCGTGAACCACTTGGTCATGCTCAATAACGTAAGCTACCAGGTGACGAGCCTGAGTACGGTCCACTTCACAAATCTCCGTTGCCTCGAAATCGTGAACTGCACGAAGGTGTACGTTGAACCAATAGCGCGTTTTATCAAATCAAACAAGACTTTGTTAAAATTTAACTTCGATAACTGCGCATATCTCGATAGGGAGGTGCATATCAGCGAGATATTCGCGGTCGTGTTCTCAGGACAGAACGCGTTGCGTGCGTTCAGCTTCCCGTATTTGGAAAAACAAGAAATTCCGATAGGCGGCAGCTATCGATGGCCAACCCTAAAAGAATCACGTACCATCACGTCCTTGCGGTTGAACAACAACCCTTATGCGGAGGACTCGATCCTCAATATACTGGCAAGCGCGCCAGCACTTCAGGAAATAGAGATGCACGGGATTGTCGTGCCTTCTAACTTGCACTTCAACGGATGCGCGTATTTGAAAATGCTAAGCATGGATTATTACGCGGAAATAAACGCAGTCCTACTGAGCATTAGTGCACGCGGAGTGAATTACATTCGGGTAAACAATAAACTCGGTACGAGAAAAACGCGGCCCATAAACGAACAATACATATTCAACATGGTCCGTCACAACCGCGCCTCCCATACGCACACTAGCAAGTGCAGGGTGATTCTATCTATGAGCAGACTACAGCAACTGGAAAGAGAATGGATTAGCATCACGCAAGGCGCGGGGTTCTTCACCGCGAGTCGCTCCATGCGTGAAGAAAATTAGCATAAGATATTGAATAGTATGTACAAAGATAGGCTAAGCGTAGAACTCACTTATATGTATGTAGAGTAGAATTAATACAAGAATTCGTACAAAAAACAAAAGAACAAAGAACAACACTTTCCTATCTCCTCACGCCAACCTTCATTCTCATCCTCCACGTCCCATAAGTTAAATTAGCTATAGAGATGCGACGATTTTTCTTAGGTTAAGAAAAATGGGGCGGGGGGAGTGGTGTAGGGACCACATGTACATAAAAATGTATATAAGCGATACTGTGCATGCGCCGAGTGCATACAGAAGTAAGCACCATGTAACAGCGGCAGCACCCCAACGCGGAGTGAGGAGCCGCGAGGGTCAAGCACGCGACAGCGGCCGCATCTCGCTCTCTCCTTGTGTAGCGGGATAGTTGAATGGACGTACTGCAGAGTAGGTGCATTCAGCGGTGTTAATAAAGTATAGTTATTAAACTCGTGTGTCTTTTGTGCTCACCATCCTGCATCCGCTCAGTCTGGGAGGCGAACATTCACTTGCCCAGTCCAAGTACTAGGGCCAATCCCACAAACTAAACATTTCGATTAATTATTAAACTTGAGCTTGAGAGCTGCAATATTATGACGTGTATATATATGAAGCAGTATAAGAAGTATCTCCTACCAATGCTTCTACTAGATCCTACTCATGACTGGCGATGCCAGCTGCGATTTTTAAACTTCTAACTTATAAGTTTGCAATGAAAAGGCAGATTAATGATTTACAATAATCCAATATTAAATATTCTATGAAGTACTTACTACACATTAAAAGATTTTTTTCGAAATTATATTAAGAATAACGAATTCTAATAAGAAATCAACAAAGTATCTATAATAAAATAAAAATTTCAGAAATAGTATAATCTTTAATGTAAGTTTCAATGACATATCTTCATATATATAATATTCAGTACTGAATTGATAAAATAAAATTATGGTCTTAAAAAATTAATTTCATTTCAAAATATGTAACTGAAAATGATGTCAATGGCTATAAAGAAAATATTTTAAATAAGTTATTTAATTGAAATAACTGAAATTGAAATTGAAAATAATAAAAAAAAAATTGAAGTGACTATATTAATGAAGTAATAGATTAACGTAATATTCTTCATTTTTTCATTTTCAAAAAACTGCTATATCAAATATAAAAATATTTGTAATATGAATATTTTTGTTCTGGTTATGTGTATACATAATCATATAAAACAAAAAATATGTATATACATATAGTAAAAGAATTTAGGTATCTATAACTGTAAAAATGGTAGTTGGAAAACATTACGTGTTACCATTTTATTATAAACAATTTTTCTACATTTTGGGTAAAGATACCAACCACCAAAAAACACTAGGCAAAGCCTTTTTATATATCTATCTACAAACAAAATTGCTCAGTGTTTATTTATGTGATAGGAATATTTATGTATTTATGAACTGTTATACAGAAAACTGTTTTAGAAATATTATTTATAGAAAGGAAATGAAATTTCAAAAAATAAAATCTTATTTTAACTTGAATTAAAGCTATAAAAAAGAAATATAAACTGTGGGACAAAAAACTTTTCGCGTGGAAATAACAAAGGAACTAAAGAAATTCCTTGGATGTGAACTATTCCATTTATTTATACAATATTTTTTGTTCAAGCAACTCATCCAAGGCTGAATCATATGGCTGTCCATCATTTTAAATAACAATATAATAATTTTACCTACATATTGTTAAGGGTTCTGTACCATTTATATTATTACGGTTCTTATTGATTAACCGTTAATTTATATCCACTACTACAGCGACAATTTACAGAACAGTCGCGCATAACGTTTGAATATTGTACTTGATGCACTGCACTGTTTATGTAATGAACAAACAAAAGTAATATTTTCATGTGAAGTTCTACTAAAGACTTTACAATGTTTCTAGATAACCTGCATTAATAACAAACAAAACTTGAAGTATAACGTGATTTACTCAGTATTTTATTTTACATTGTTGTTTTCATTTAGTTTGTAAATAATTTGATTGCAAAAAATTTTTGTGTGCAGGTATATAACGCCTGTTAATTATTTATTTCTTATAGACATGAGATCTAATCTCAGTACTTTAATTGTACAAGCGTTTCATTTTAAGAATTTCTTTGTTATTACTGTAAGATCATAAAAATGATCATTAATTGATACAGAATGCCGATTTCGATACTTAGTTACTATCAGTCATTTATCGATTTACAGCACTGCAAATTACAATGTTATACGTTTCATTTATTTCTCACATCTTGAAATACATGGAATTGATCATTCATAGCAAGTATTAGAAATATGAAAAATGAATCTTGTACAGCGTGTAAATAAATTAGTCTTGCTAACAGTAACAAAGTTAATTGATTTTATGTGATTACTTTGATGTTTGATGAAGTTTGCCATAGGTATACTTCATATTTTTCTTTCATTTTCTTAATATGAAAATGATTTCATTTCATATAGTACCTTTATTCAATCATATTTACACTCTAGCTGCGATTAGCTTTACAGAACAACTAGATATTTTTTGTCCAATGATCAGCACTTAATCGCAGAAGAATAAAGAGTACAATATAGCCGATCGTAATATCTAAATTTATTGTTAAATCTTTTGTAGAAACAGCAGATCTTGGTGGCAATTATTTAGGTTTTCAAGTGCGTTTCGCTCTTTGTCTTTCATTCTTTTCTCACATATTTACTCACATTGCATACATATACACGATCACACGTACGTAAATTGTTTCAATTCGATATTCGATCGAAATTCTACATTTTATCAATAAATCTCTTCCCTTCTATCATTATCATAATACATCACCTTGACTTCAGTTATAATTATATTATAATAATAATGCAATAATAATAATTATTATTATCATCAATTAATTGTCTAGTGTGTATAATGCTGTAACTGCGAACTTTTAGTGTACATAAAAAAGTAAAGCATGATAAAAATGACCAAAAAATTATTGTTTAGTCAATTTTATATAATTTTATTAATAATTAATAATGTCATTCATTTGACTAACAATATTTTTAATAATCTTGAAAATATAATGATAGCATTATTTTAAAATATTAGATACATGTTTGTAATTATTACAAAATTGAATAAGGTGTAAAATAATGTATAAAAGTTTTTTAGAATTATATTTATTGTTAATTATTTACTGTTTAGTTGTAGATAGCTTGAAACTTTATATGTATTTTAAGTATTTTACAGTCATTCACAATATAAAATCTTGTAAAATATTAATACTTTCAGGCTTATCCATCTTACTTATATATGCCATAGATTGTTAGCCAAACCATGAACTCAGAATATTTAAAATTATACAAAATTGACTTGCTGCTTTTTTGACAGGCAGCTCTTATTTAATACAATGATTTAGCGAAGTTCTTGAATTACCACGTCTAGATGAAAGCTGTAATTTTCACCAAGCAATACAAGTTCTTTTTTACTTATTTTTACTTTTACAATCTCTTATATTTTCAGAATTCAATCATACTGTACACATACATAGTCCTATCTGTAAACTAGTCACCGTGTCAACAAATTCCTTCACAATCAAAAGGATTCCAAATAGTATAGTCATTGCTTAAACACTTTTTAATATTCTTTATTTTACTTTGATACAATAATTTTGTTTTTATCTTTTTAATTTACAACAGTTATATATATGCAGTGAAAATACTACATCTCCATAGACTATACCATTTGGACTCATTGTGCCAAGTAAAAATAATACTGTTGCTAATGATGATTTTCTACATTGAATTATTTCATTCGCGATTGCAGGGACTGAGTGCAAATACTATCTAAATGAAAAATGATTTCTTGATTCTAATTATAATAAAAAAATTTTTTAACAATAATTGACAAGTTAGCATTGGCGTTATAATTAGTCAAAGTTAATAAGAAAAAAATAAACAATCAATTATAATTGTATTTATGGTCGCTGGATTCAGTCCCTTCGGTAAGAATAATTAAGTGCACGTTCCAAATTATTAAAAAAAAAAAAAAATCCGAAAAATAAGCAAAAAGCATTATTTTATTAAAAGTTTAAATTAAGTTCGAGAACCAAGTTTATAGAATGACATCGGCCTTATTTCATTTCTTCAAATTCTATTCAGTCAGCCGAACGCCTTAGGCAGAAAAAATTATCTTAAACATTTCTTTTTTATCTTATGTTTTATTCATCGAAAAAAACAACGATCTGGATGTGAACCGAAACAATAAGTTATATTTTCCTTAAATGTAAAAAGGCGGAAAAAGATAAATTTTTCGTGCCGCGGCTTTCTTAACACTTTGCACTGATCCATTTGGCACTCGGGAGTATTTCAATACGTATTCATCATCTCAGCCCAGGGATCACAGGATTTCAGCAGGTTAATTTTTGCCCATCGCCACCGTATCGCAATGAGCAAAAATTTATCACCATCGATATCGCAGTTGTCTACCTCTTCTTGAATAATCATCCTCTGCTATCGCGTTTCCCTTCTTTCCTCCCACTATCCATCCATCCATCCAACCACTCATATAACTATAACCATTCGTACTGGTGTCTTCGTTTTCAACCTCCGCCCTCTCGCTCCCTCCGGACTCCGCGGTTTGAGTCGTTAGACGAAAATCTCTTGATCGTCCGAGTCCGAGTCGAGGCGGGAATCGGAGGAGCAATGATCGTATTCTTCCTGTGCGTCGCCGTCGTCATCGTCAGTGTCCACGTCGGCGTCATCGTAATAGGATCGTTCATTCCAAAAGAAGTAAAAGCAAAGCTCCTCAACGGCAGTTGGGCCGGCGCAACTGGGCACTTGGTGGCCAGCGGCAGCGGGCGGCTGACGGGGCTGCCCAGCGTCGGCGTCGTCTTGGCCAGCATCAGCTGCGTTGTCGTCTCCGTCGTCTGGGACCGCACCTGCTGCTGCTACTGCTGTCGAGGCGGGTTATGGATTGGTGCGCGGAGCGGCTAGCGCGCCTGCGGCCGGCAGTCACAGCTTGAGCTCGTTCGCTATCTTGCTGGCAATGTTCTTGAAGCCGATCGACGTCCCGGAGATGCGCTTGAAACGCACCCCGTTCAGCGACAGCCGGGGGAGTTTGCAGACCTCGATTTCCCACTGGACCTGGCTGTCCGTCGCCGGATCGCCGTGGGCGCAGAGCAGTAAGAAACGCTCTAGCTGCTCGTACTGGCATTCGTTCGCATCCAGCACCTAAGAAAAATCCAGTTTTTTTATCTACGACTCTTTTGTGTACATATACGTTTTTCTTAATTCTTAATTCTGTGACTATATAATGCTCGTTCAACTATGTCAATGATATTATATAGATTATATAAATTTAGTTAGATGTTCAGTTTAAATCAGGATGCAAATCAAGGATATTCAGATTACTAAAACCCCATTCTATTTGGTCCGAGTCATTGTAATATTTCATAATTATTTATATTTTTTAAATTTGAATATGGGTTATAAATTACATTTTTTCAAGATGTTAACCTTCACCAGTACAATTAAACTGTTAACAGCACTTCACAAATATATGATATATTTGACATATATAAAATTAATTTAATAACATAGCTATATGATAAGTTTATAAGAGCTTAATTTTAGTTTATGTCAATTTCATTTAGCAATGCATTAATAACATTATTAGTTGATTACCAGCTCTGAAATTTTATAAATACTGAAAGCTTATTTTATAATTTACTTACACATTTACTTAAACTTTTCATAATATAATTTTTTTTAAATATAACATTTAATACTAAATATGAAATTTAGTGTGACATTCTTAACTTATGCAAATAAAGAAAAATTTATTGTCTTTTTATCTAAAATTATATATTGTTTTATAATGATGATAACAAAAACAATTTATATAAGATGAATCGTTATACTTTAATATCATTTTTAACTTTTTAATTTTTTATGTAAATATTAACAAATTAAAGAAAATAATTTACCTTTCGTATTTCTGACATAATTTCTAAAGGATCTCGACTGCTGGTTGTCTTCATACTCCATGTGAAACGTAGGCTACGCGGTTTTACTTGTTCATCGTTAGTAGTTGCACCACTGTAACAAATACTATTTCTTTTTAAAAATCCTATTAATAGCTTTATATACTCCTATTTTTGACAATTCTTGTTGTTTTTTAAACGATCAATAGATATTTATTAATAAATTCAAGATAATTTCATTAAAAAACTAGAAAAAATAGAAAAACATTAGTGGAACATTTGTCATGCAGTAATCAGACGATTCGATACTCTGACATATTAATACGCACATAAAACATTTAAATCATTTAAATATAAATAAGTTTTTATTTTAAATATTTATATTGGCATAATATATTGAATAGTATTATTGCCATGCGATTAAAAGAAATTTTTAATGGAGAAAATACCAAAATTAACAACTATAATTTTGAAATTATTTTTTATCATTCTTGTATAAATACTTTTATTTCATATGTATATATACATACATACATACATATATCTACAGTCTAATAAAAATAAAAAATATATTCTTAAAATCAATTTATTTCAGTCAATAATAAAATGAAAACGCAAAGCTAAAATAATACCTTTTGCTCGTTGAAGAAACAGCAAATAATAAATAGGATATATTTGATTAAATTTCAATAAAAAAAATCATAAAAAAATAATTAAAATTCAGAAGTAAACAATGGATTGTGGTATAATGGTATGCAAAAACGTACCTCACTACTGGGTGCTTTGGGGATACGGATGGGTCCATGGGGCTGAAATAACAAAACAAAGGCATTTGCTAACAAACACTATAATTTTTAAATAATCGGTTCTTGGGGCACATATACCACCACCAGATTATTCATTTTGACGATAATTACTATCTCTTTACAAATCAATTATGATATTTCATTGATTTGTTATTAAATTATCTAGCCTTGATTATCTAAGAAAATCATATTTCTTTATTTCAGTATCTTTTATCTCAAGGCGTAGTCTTTGTTTTCGTTATTTTTATTAGACGGGATAAGCATGTATAATTAGCGTGAAAATAATATAACGAAGTATATTAAGATGAAATGTCTAAAAAGCATCGTTTGCAATAATATGATGCACTTGAGAACAAATAGTTTGACAAAAGAATAGAATGAAACATGCATAACTAAACATGAAGTCGTTATTACGAAGTCAATACATTTTTAGGTAATTTTGAAATAATTCGGTACTACGTATGCAAAATATAGATTCAAAATATTTATTATTATGAAATTATCACTATTATTGCTTCATACGCTTTAAAACAACGAAATTTTTACTCGAATTTGACGAACCGTTTGCTGCGCTTTGCTCTACAAAATTCATTAGCAATTTTTATAGTTAGAGTAATAGTAATAGTAATAATAATAATTAATACAATAATCATAATAATAATAAAAGTAAAAATAATAAGTAACCATAATAATAGTATTAGTAAATAATAATATTAAATAATAATAACAACATCATAAAGGCATCATCATTACACCATTCGAAATGCTGTATAATATTTCTAGTATTAATAAAAGTTAATGTTAATCATTTTTAACATATGGGACTGTTTAGATTAGTAAATCTCCAATGCCGTATGCAATCGACTAGTCGAATATAAAAAGACGTGAATTTGGACGGATGTAGAGAAAGATTGCAGCAAACAGTTACGTGTTATGTCACAAACAAGTTCTTTATGCACAATCAAATATTTTATAATGAATGTCTCTATTAAATAAAATAATATAAAATTATTTCCTTTAGTAGGCATTTCTATATCTTTCCTTCATCGTGACGCATACAAAATTCTGAATAATCACACTTTACATTCATCAATAGTTATATATCCATTTTGAATGATTCTGATATTAATTGTATTGATCGATGTATTGTTATAATGAAAAATGCAATGAGGTTTATGAAAAATTTTTCTACATATTGTAGATTAACGCGAGCTTATACCCAAGTTACATTATCATTTACTGAGAACACATTATACAATAATAGCAATTTTCATTTATTTACTTAATTTTATATTTTTTAAAATCAAGATAAACATTTTAATTATTAATACACTGTGCCAATCAAAACTAAAATCATTCGTGAAAAAACCAAACATATTGCACAACAAAATTTGTTCGCTTAACTCGATAATTAATAATCTCAAAAATAAACTTAAGAAATTTAAAATTGAATGATAAAAATATATTGCTGATTCAAAATGACATAAAAAAAAAGATATTTTTTACTCAAAATTTCTTGTTAAAATTTTCCAAAATAATGTTGATTAAGATTTATACTATTATAATATAAAAAAAAATTATACAATACAAATAAAACTTATACGCACATCTTACTTCTAATCTTAAGGATATCAAAATGCATATTTCATTATTTAAATAGAATACATATTGTACACTCAACTTACATATAGTAAGCTGTAATTTCTCCTGAATAACCCATACTAGAATTTACGAGTTAAACGAACACCTCTAACCAAAGAAAAATAAATATTTTTTCTAATAGATCCAACAAAAATTGATAGCATAAAAACGTTCAATTTTTATTTCCATTAATTACTAGTAATCTACTTATTCAAGAAACTTTAAATAATTTACAGATTACAGTGATTTAGACAAATAATCTCTAATTTAGACAAATAATCAATAATAAAAAATAAAAATTTCTTTTACAAAGGAATAGAAATTTTTTAATTTGATAAGATTTACACTTTCTTATATTTAATTTAATAATCATCACACATACTTTGAATAGATGTACAAAAGTGTATTTTATACATTTTATTACAAATTACAATTTTTTTTATTTTAATTTCGTCAAAGTGTTCGCTTAATTTTTTTTTAATTTTTTGAATCTGACTCATAATATTTTATATAAAGGAGTACTTATGGAGTCAGCTACAATACATTGCATGAGTTAGTCGGAAGTGATCATTAGAAACATAGTATAATTTAACATTCTTTTTTGTTTAATTGCATAGCTACACTCGATTCATAAACGAGCGAATAAATCATACTTCCTATTAATATTTACAAAAATACATACTCTGCATCAATAACATTTCACTCGCTACAACGTGAATTACTAGCGCATCTCCTTATGCAATTTTGTGCAGTAGCAATTGATAAATGCAAATGTACAAACAAAATATAAATGCTACAATTTGAAGAAAACCCGTTACAAGTTATATATGCATTTAAAATTTAAGGCGAGTCAATAAGGCGCATTCTGAAGCTCCACAGAGAAAAGAAACTAGTAAAAATAGTATATGATTAAAGTGTATTTTTTACAGAACGCAAAGTATTAATGTCACATTGCATTACTTGTATAATAAAGTTCATAATGGTTCGTGAACATGTTAGGAAAATTGAAGTAAAACAAAGGCATACAGCTAAACGTATATTTGTATACGTCTTCTTACTATAGATATACATGCGCAGTAAAATTCATCGCACTTAATTTAATATTTGACACAAACAACTGGGCTTTAATGCAGTCCAGTTAAAATTTTAAGACGTCTATTAATTATCGGTCTCTTAGTGACACGTTAAAATTTTTTTAATCCTTTTCACGATATACAGCTTTAAATTGTTGTGCATTAAAATATAAGAATGGAACATATAAAATTTGCATTAATTTCAATTTACGCGTCACCATACTTCTGAAGGTCTTGATCGAAGATACGTTATTGTTGACGATTACTATTGAGAAGTGAGTCACTCATTTAATTTAAACACACATATAATATATATATAAGCATATTTAAATTATCGAACTAACAGGAATTAATCGATTTAAGCCGAGCTACCAATTTCTATAATTGTCACATTTCCTGTTTACTGATATTTGAATAATTACTGGGCTGAGACTATACGCATTAAGTAATCTGAAGAGGTAAATATTTATTTTCATCATAAGCTGTACAAAGAAACTAAAGGAAAATATTCGATTGAGCGCCTGTGTGTATCAAACTTTTTTCTTTCTTTAAAAAAAAGAATATCGCAGATAGCTCTGGGCTTTGTTATTATTCGAGAGTGATAGTCAGCTTGTGAGCATGTGGTACTTGTCCTCGTTTCACCATTATTATATCGGCGAATCAAGTGTAAGAGATTCGTCACTTACTTGGAAAACCTGTCAATATACGATAATCACATGATTTGCATTTTGTTGTCTTTAAATTTTTACTAGCGATTCTTTTTTATTATTATTATTCATATTTTATACTACCGTAATGCAAGATCAATTCGATTACCGTCAAATATATGTATTTGGTATTTGCGATTTTCGAACGTCAATGCTGCAATTTCTTTTACAGAGCAGATCCGAAGAAGAGTATTTCAATGGATTTAAACATTTTAAAGACATGAACTGATTATGTTTTCTTATAAGTTTCTAAACAATTCAAATCATATTTAATGTTCATATTTAGATTTTCATTTATTACATTAGATCTAATCATTTTGAACTTCGTATGACATTGATCAACGCTTTTTCGGATTTTTTTTAATAAGCAATTCATTATTTAATTTGCTAATAAAACGTCTGATTTTAGTTTACTGTTTTAAATATATTTTTGATATTGAGTATTTATTTCCAAATAATATTATTATGAAAAATTAATGAACAAATTTTGCATTCTTTTGCACTCTTTTACGTTTTTATTTGCAAAATAATAATTTCTATATCGTCTTGTTTTCTTTTTTTTTTATGTTCATAACTATTGTCGGCTCATGATAATTTTCTCCATATTTTCAGTTTCGTTTAATCTTTTAACAAAAGTGATTCTATAAATCGAATTCTGTATTTGATTTTTGATGAAGACATACATTTTCGGCAATTCTAAATAATGCGCTTATATTGCATAGAAGTACGTGACTCGCAATTTAAGAAACGCAGAAAGTGTATAAATAAAAAAAAGAAAAATGAACTAAACTGATTCCAAAGATTAATAAAAGAACGTCAGATATAAAAGTCCTAAGTATTTTTAGGCTATACAGTTTAAACGTGAAAAGTTATTTAATACGAGGACAAGTTAAAATCAATAATAAATGCACTACATTTGTTTATTAGGATTAATAGCGTATATTACTCATATTCTGCATTTAGCCATTAAAGAAAAAGTACAAAAAATACATGTCTGCATTCAGATTTAGATAAAAAAAATTAGCGCTTGACAAAATGCCTTATAGCGTGAAATAGAATTGTTTCGCTTATCTTTTCTCTACCGATTACTAGGGAGAAAAGCACAAGTTATGTAAAAATTTATCTTCCAAATAAAGCAAGGGAAGACACTGTAGAATGAAAGGAGAACAAATTTAAGGTTGCCAAAGTAACCCTACTTGTCTCATTATTTCCTGTGTATTGTTTTTCTCGTTCTTTCGCACACACGTTCAATTTCATACATATTTAACATTCGTGCTATTTATCTCTATTGATATATATATATATATATATATATATATATATATATATATATATATTTATTTATTTATATTTATTAAGCTATATATAGATAGATAGATAGATAACTATCGATTTATCACTGTTACATCAACAGTCTCTTTTTTTTATTATTTACTAAGCTTTCACCACAGAATAACGGAGACAAATTTTTTTGCATACAGTCGCAAAATTAATTACGGCATGGATTATTATTTTAACGGTGCGCAGCTTGAACCGCCAATTCCGAATTTTCATCCAGTATGACGTTGCGTAGATTTTGTAAGATAGTCTTCGAACTCTTGAAGCGTAGCCTAGTTATTTGCCTTTACGTCCTGCAGCATAAATCGAAACCGATATATTTTTGTGTCATTAATTGAATAAAAAAGTTACTTCTCAACTTGCAACGATGCATCAATGGCTATGATAATTTTAAGCTTGTACTACCAAAAAACTGTTGTAAATATTTAATAAATTGAAATAAATTTACAAATCTTTGAGATGATTGTACAGTGACCATTTCATGAAAGACAGTGGCATTAATAATTATTAAACGACTCTCGTTATTCTGTGGCCTCTTAAATACTAGTCCACATGTTTGCTCTCTTTTTCTCTATTATTCCCTCGCAATGTACCATTCTTATTTATATTTTCCACTTTTCTTCCTTTATTTAAACACGTCTGCATCAACTAGCATATTAATTACATATGCTATGTTTATAACACATTATAACTGCATTAACATATTCAAATGAAAGAAAATTAGTTAAATGATACCTCGCTACATTAAAATCTAGCAGGGATGCACAATGAGTATGCGAGGAGACCTTAACTTTTTATTTTTTTTAAATATATACTTAATTAAGTTAAACAAATAAAAAATCAACATTTATTGATACTTTCAATATTTAAGAAAACAAATAGGTAATTTATTGAATAAATAAGTACTGGTATAGGTACAAAAATTAATCGAAATACTTTATGCAGGTTTCACGTAATAATTAAAATAAAATTGTAAAGGGAGTACACTGCCAAGTATATATGGGACGAATAGAGAAACAGGCATACATTATATAATGAAACGCGATTAGCCGAATCTGACAAAATTTTAAAAAAATATATATATAAATATATGTGTGTTTGTGTAAAGCAATTATAACACAATTACAATAATACATCTACAACCGTGTATGGTAAATACAACAAAAGACAATATTTTGTGATTTGATAAATAAGCATATTTATATCGCTTTCATCGATAATGGTCGCTGCTGGCTCATCGAGTCGATAGTTTTTTCTTTTTCTTTGAAAAGCAATGCCGCTTCTCATTCATAAAGGTACCCATCGTGTTTTTTGCAAGGATCATTTTAAATTTGCATAGTCATTGTGCATCCTTGAAAGAACAAAAAGAAATTTATACGGTTAGCATGCAAGTAACAATGCAATAAAGAGAAATTGAACGAGCTAACACTGACAACAAATTAATAATCTATGAGCAATATATACATGTACATGTGAACATCGAGAAATGCTAAATCTTTAACCTTGCAAGTTCTGTATTTTTCTTTACTAAAAGCAGGATCCATTTATACTTCTGAACAATTAGATAAATAATTAACTAAAATAGATATAAAAGCTTCACTCCTAGAGTGATTACTTTCATTCTATTCAATTAGCATGCTAGACTTGAAGGGTTAAAGGGGCAAAAAGCCCGTTTGAAACCAGGTCAATGACGAGACGCAATTAAGCTTTCGCCCAGTTACGTCATCCCTCACTAAAGCACGCATTTCTAAAAAATTCCGCTGTGTTTCTCAGCAAAATCACGACTTTTTTCACAAATAAGATTACAGCGTATAAATGCAAGCGAATGAGAAACAGTTTGAAATACGACTTTTCACTGACGTTAACTTTTACAATAATTATAAGAATACAGTTTCTCAAACTGCGATTATTTAATCTAATGTACATTTCTTTTTTTTTTCTTTTAATATTTTTTTATTGACTAGTTTTATTAAAAAGAATGTAACAAATCGAAAATTTGTAATTGAACATGAATGATATATCATTTGATTAATAACATGAATGTTGGTGCTCTGAATGTATAAAAATAAGTCTTTTTAACACATGCCGAGTATAAATAAATCATAGACGCATAAACGAAAATGAAAATTTGGAGTAAAGAAAGCAACAACTTACCGCTTGGAAAACCTTGAGGAGAGCTTGGAAAAGAAGGACGGCCTCGTTAACGGGCTTATCGCGTTTGTGTCCTGCGTTTGCGTATGACCCTAAAATAAATTTAAGTATTAGTACAAAATAATAGTCATATTCCTTGTGAACTCCGTTGCAAAAATAATATTTTCGTATCAATTGGTTGAAAATTTATAAATTTTTTGGAATCTGACATTTATTTTATTCAAATGTTTCTAAATTACTTTGTACATTTTTACTTTGATTCTACATATGAATCAGAAATGTTATTGGCCATAACAAAAAGTAGTAAACATACTTGAGCATAATTTCTCTGTGCTCGATTTTGTCCAGAATGGAAGGTACTGCGGCTCGGGACGTTCCTTGGAAATGCTGGCGCCGTAGACGTTGCCAATCTGGTTGAAGGTACTCCCAAGCTTTAAAAAAAAAAAACCAAGTCCCAGGTTATTAGCGATAAAATACGTTTCGAAATTAATGAATAAAATCATCTCGTCATTCGAAAATTAAATTTCATAATGTACATATACTAAATTGTTTTGACTATATCTATTTTGACGAGCAAAACGAATTCTATATACAAATGCAATGATTCTCTAAAAATGTATATGCGATTTGGAAGCAATAACTAAAACAAAAGTAATATCACAGCATTTACTTTTTATGGTGCATTGTACTTCTATCTGTCTTATCGAATGCAACTTCATTTAAACATATACTACGTCAATAATAATTATTTACATATATAGGACACAATGACATGACATTGTAACATATATTCGTAATGAACTTATAATTTTATTTAAATTACTGTTTTTTTTCGGTTCAAACCTCAATTACTCACGCAAGGAATGCATATTGAACATACATACATACATACATCCATACATCCATACATCCATACATCCATACATACATACATGTATATATATATATGAAATTGAACTTACAATTAAATACATTTACACTTAAAGTTTATATAGAAAATAAATGTTAGTTTTAAAACATTAATAAGGTCTTTTAAAGATATTTTCCAGATGAATTCCAAATTATTTATTATTAATTAACTATTATTATACGTTAACATTTTTTCATTTAAAATTTAAAAGGAAAAACATCTCTACCTGCATGCATTATGTTTTGAGAGTGCAAGCTCTTTATCAAAAACAATATATTAACGATAAAGTTTAATTGCAAAACTGTTCGAAAACAATATATAGCCAATTAATAGAAATGTAATGAAACGTGTTACGTGCTGTCCAAGAATTTATTTTAATGGTAAATTAAGGTTGGCAAATAAAAGGTGAAATAAAATAAGAGTAAGAATCTATATTAGAGGAATTACGTGATGAATGACGATGACGATGACGATTAAACGATTAAAAAATAAGGATGAAACGAATTGTAAAATAAAAAAAATGATCATGCATCAAGTGAAAAATATACTCTGACAAATTATGTAGGAACAAGGTATTTTTTCTTGAGGAAGTCACAAACTCCTAGAGGCGCTATTGCAATAAGCATAATCGAACCTGATCGAACGATATTTAAGGATACAAACTGTTTCTATCGTATAATATTAACTCAATCAATAATGATTACAAGTCAGCTATTTTCAGTGAATTTAAAAATGACTGAAGCCTCGAGATAGTTCATGGCTTCGGAGAAATAGAATAGCGTGGATGATTTTTATTTTGAGTATTGAAATGCAGAATAACGTGTCTTCTGAAAATACAAAATAAAGAATTTACATATCCATTCGTTCGATTGCAGATTTTTATAATAATATACGATTGATAAAAGTATCAACAAATAAGTTATTTTGATCAATTATTAAAGCCTTCAAAATTCACAAAACGTTATCGGGTCGCGATCATTCTAAATATACAAATACGAATGGAGCATGAAAAGCCCGTTCGAAAATATTATATCGATCGCTTACCAGCTTAATTTTTCAGAACGTTACATATGCACAACATTTTTCTCAGAATTAGTAATTTTAACAAATTATAATATTAATTCGTAACTTTAAAGGACGATCGCGTCGCGAAGAAAAAAAGTATGTTAATTTGCATTTTCAGAGCATATTATCTACCTACATATATACATGGGAGCCAGATAGAGTGAAGGGAAAGACGAAGTGTGTAAGAGAGAGAGAGGGAGAGAGGGGGGAGGGAGGGAGGGCGGGGCAGTGGCGGATATGCATGGGGGTGGCGGTGGGAGGCGGGGTGGAGGAGCGGCAGGGAAAGGGGTAGGATTTGTACCTCTGCCTAAGAGGGTCAGTAGTGACGAGTAGGGAGTTGTGGGCGTTGCGTGGCTGGGGATGATCCAGTAGTGCATGCTCCGCGCCCGGGGCCGCGCCGCTCGAGGCTCGGTGGCTCGCGCTGATGCTCGCAGATTTCGTATGACCCCGCGTCGGTCTAGCGCCCTCGACCAGGCTGCACTCACAACAACTGGTTATAGCGACAGGCTGTGTGCGGCCCAAACCCTCTTTTTCTTTTTCCTTTATTTTTTGTTTTTGTTTGTTTGTTTTTTTTTTTTTTTTTTTTGGGGGGGAGCAGGGGGTCGAACGAGATCTTATTTTCAAGCAGGAGTGGCGCGAGATAATGCATATTATTATTATTTTCGTTAGTAATGCGTAAATTTTGATTTGTTTGAAAGTTTAAACATTTGTTCTCTGTATGCTCTCTAATATGTATAATCATATTGGCGGACTCTAAAATTTCGATCCTACACAGTTTATATTCATCGATTGCGTAATAAAGGCCTCATTGCTATTATTACTGAATTTAATTATTATAATCATGAGTATTTAACAAGGAATCATATTTTAATTTCTAATGCTATAAAATTCTCGCTAATTAATTTGATTATTAATTTGATACGAGTCTAAAATAAACTTGCTGGGTCAGATCACTTTTCCATCTATTACAGATAATTATACAATGACGAGATAAGCATTAAAATCGTTCAAAATTTTACATTACTAAAAAAATAAGGATTTAAATGTTGCTTCATTGCAATTCTTTATAAAGGAGCAATTTATCACGATAGAAATAATGAGTAGAAGAACAACGGTACACATGAAAAATAAATACATGATAATGATATGGCATGGTATGTGATTTTAATAAAAAAAGTTATTTCTTTTATGTACAATCTCCTATGTCCTTTAAAGGAGTTAATAAATATGAGTGTGAATCTAAAGCTTTTAAATCATTTAGATGTCATTGCTTTCTAAACAAACGTTAATTAAATTTTCTCTAATAAATAACAGAACACCTGCAACTGTATTTAGAGGTAATATTTTTTTTGCATACGAGTAATTTTTAATCTCTAATGATAAAACTGTCAGGCAGCAGCCAACATGCTTGAGCGATGCAACAAAAATTTGTGTCTTAAATTCATCAAAATGTAAATTGGCTTGCATCGCTTATGTTTGGTCTAAAAATTCATGGTATATGAAGTAATAGTTACAGAATAGAGTGCAATTTACAAAAGCTTTAAAAAAGCTTTATAAATACAGATGAAACATTTATATAGTTTTTGAAATCTATAAGTACGACTATCGACTATAAAATACATGTTATTTGTTATCACACGAATCCTAAAAATTTAATGTTAGTATAAATGATGTTATAAAGTTAATGAGATTATATGAGCGTGATCTCAGACATGATCATAGTATAGTATTTACTATTCAAGATAATTTTTCACAGAAACAGTATTAACTGAACCTAGGAATTACTAATAAATAGTAAAAATTATTAATAGTTAATTATAAATTATGTTTGTAAACATAAATATAGAAATTAGATATAGAAATATTTTAGTTCCTGTAATGATTGTTAGTATTGTTAATCATCTTATAAATATAATTTTTAAACAATTTGCAGTGTTAGTATTATTTTAGATAAGTTATAGATTTATGTGGATAAACATAAAATAAAAATACCTGGGCACGTCATTCGTTCTTTCGGTGGATGAAGATGCAGTTTTTGCCTGATCGTAAGATATTGTGCTACGACGACCGATGGAACCAGGCGCAGGAGTTAAGTTCGGTCTAATGCCTGGGATGCCAGTATTCATCGTATTACTCTTGCCAACTCTCGTTTTACCGCCGGGACTCGTACCGACGCCTAGAATGAACATTGTCACTGCAAGCCTCATTAGATTTGGTTCAACACAAAACAAAGCAAAATAAAACATGAAAATTATAGCTCTTTTTTTCTTTAACGAGACAAAGAACGACCACAAAACATTAAAATAAATACAAGAAGTACTCGATACTCTGAGACTGCAACATTAATTAAAATTAAGGTCACCACCACCACCACCAACCATCTTTCCAATTTCTACTTTCCCCCTTCGTTTGCTATCTTTCTTTCCAATTATAAGAAATTATAAGAAAGAAATCTCAAGAAATAAATCAGAAAAATAAATATAAAATTGGACGTACTACTTTTCTTTTTATAAGTTGTACTCACTTTTTAAAAACCTCTTTATCGAAGACAGGGCTGAGCAAAAATTGAGAAATTTAAAAAATTAAATATTTACTCATTATTT
This sequence comes from Sycobia sp. Sy_11, assembly GCA_018907035.1. NCBI lineage: Eukaryota > Metazoa > Arthropoda > Insecta > Hymenoptera > Epichrysomallidae > Sycobia > Sycobia sp. Sy_11. Next base: position 2,030,074 of record JACCIC010000018.1, on the reverse strand, counting down.
ATGAAAATAAGAACTATACTATATAAATGATAAATATATAAAATTATATAATATAATGTGTCTAAGAAAAACATGAATGTTACACGAACATACATATTTTACTTAATATTCTTACTCTAAATAATACAAGCAATGCATTAAAATAATTTATAATATATATTTAAATGCTCAAACGTTATAGAATAATATTAAAAACACATGTTTTTCAAACAACAAAAACATTTCAATACTACACGAAAAAGTTCTTTTTGGGAGAATCGTTCATATACAAAGTACAATTGCTTTATCAAAAAAACACCATGGAAGAAATTATTGTTCGTTAAAAAAGGAGCATTATATGCTTTTGTATAATGGGGATCAGCAATATAATTTATAATTTAAAAAAACATACAATCTTAAATCAATATATTTACTTACTATATTATAATAGTATTATCGTATTGATTGCAGTAATATTATCTATTTTAAAGTATATAAACATTTTTACAAGTCATCATTTTACCTATTATGCCTTGCCTTAAATTTAGTTGATCGAAACAGCAAAATATCCGATAAAAATTGTTCCGATTTGTTAGAAAAAGGTTCTTGATAATGTGATCTGAACGACTCTTCCAAAGATTTTTCCATGTTTATTTTTTGTTACTTTTTATTGAATAAACAATGATTCAATTGCAAATTTAACACAGTATACCATAATGTATACATTATCACACTGAATTAATTCGTTAGTAAAAAATAAATATAAACGCTTCGTTGTAGATCAATTAAGTATATAAAAATACGTTAATGTATAAAAAAAACTTCCCCTTTTTTATACTGCCCAGCCCTGATCGAACACCTCAATCTATATCTAACTAATAAAATCTCAATCTCGTCATGAAAAAAACTATATAATAATAATAATAAAAATAATAACGACGAAAGTATAAAAGGTCATCGAAAAACTCGTAAAAAAAGAGTAAGAAAAATAAAAATTCGACTAGTAGTTAATTCACTGCAACCAATTCCAAAGCAAACGCTTTTTATTGAAGCCTTGAAGCGATGAAATATGAATGATGTCTTTGTGTGAATCTCTGTCGGAGTAGATCTTGAATAGTAACTCGTGGATCTTGAAAAAAAAGCTGTTATTTGTGTGTGAAATGAACTCACTAGTGTCAAGCTGTCCAGGGCTATTTTTTGGCGCGGAAGGTCGAGCAGATTCACGAACTGCTCGAGCGGTATTTTCTTTAATCGTAGCTGCGTCCACGGTATTCTGTCGTTTGAAATTGCTACCACCAGTTCCAGTTACTGTTCCACCGGTTACAGCAGTAGTATGATTGTGGTTCGTTGTATTACCTGGACTTGGGGCTCCGCCTAAGAAGCAAAGAGGAGTAGAACCAAATACGACCAGAGGATTCTCGTTACAAATTTTTACTAACATTTGAATGCATTCCCTTTAGAGTTAAATGAAAAAAAAAATTAAAAAAAATCTCTAATGTTACGTGTATGTTAATTATGGAAATTGCAACATAATTTGCAAATTGCGGAATCAACTTAGCGGAAAAGCGCAAATGCTTTCTAAAAATTTGAAAAATCATAATGTTTAAATCCATTTATTTAAATATCGCGTATTTATCTATAAGAAAAAATACTTTTTAAACTTAGAAAGAACTAATTGCTTTTCCGCTATAGGATGCTTGACTATTGTTATGCATGGTGATACCGAGTAGTTATTGCTCGTAAGCAATGTGCAAAAAAACAAATAATAAACAAAAAAAAAAGAATGAGAAACTCCAGAGGTCACGAAGTCCATTCGCAGTGTAGGAGTAGAGTAACATTAGAGCGTTCTTGTACAAACTCGGTCGTTCGTATTGAAAAGAAAACAAATAATGTCTGGGCTTTGTTTTGGTATCATCTTTGGTTTATGACTTACGAAGCGTTTCACCGCCAGACGAGGCTCGTCTGCTAGGCTTGGGATTGCTTGCCGAGATGCTACGATGTACGCTCCGGTGCGACGGGCTCTGGGCAGCCCCGCCCGTACCGGCGACGCTTCCACCGCCCCCTCCCGAACCGACCTGTGGTGGAATGTTACGCAACGACAAGGAGCTTCCTGACCTTGAACCGTCGCTTTCGGGCTGTAAGGTTAAGCAATATTAGCACAACATTTTCCTGCAATTCCAGCAAATGTCTCTACCAAATGCACACAAAAAGAAACTCCACTCTCCACAAAATTCATCCACTTTTTTCCTGTTGCATAAACTTACATCTGTAGTTTTTCTGCCTAGCAGCAAATACGTAGCGAATACATCGTCGTATTTTGCCTGTCCTAAAGAGTCTTCGATTTCACTTCGCGTGTAGCCCATACTCGCTAGTGCTTCTGTAACATACAGGCGTGGTAGGCATAGTCAAATCTAATAGCATAGACGTTGATCTATTTTACATCAATGGCGTACTAGTACACTACTGATATCCAAAAATCAAAATATACGGTACTAACGTCTAAATTTGGGATAATTCTAAAGATCTAGAAATTGGGAAATAACTTAAATAAAAAAATTTTTTGAAATCGTTACTAGTCACACATTAAAATAAGGAGAAAATAAAAAAGGAATCACAAGCTTGGCCTATCAAGGTAATATATCTATAATTTAAGATAAACCAAGAAGTAAACGTAGTTTTCCACTTTGTCCTTAGACTCGTTCTTTCAGGCTGCGTTGACCAGCTTATTTTCGAGGCCCGACACTCTCGTGAGCAGTTAGTATGCACGAATTCGAAGCAAAACAATGCAAGATAGATTATAACGTATAAAAGCGAACACGTGTGTTTTGTGACAGCAGACTGTGACTCGCGCTGCCCAAAACAGCCGTTGGTTACAAGCAGTTAGATTGTCCGAATGCGATGCGCTATCTAAGACAAGAACAGTAAGTAGTAAGTGTTATGTACATACTGGCAGACTCACCTATCCTCTTGTGGTCTTTGTAATCAGGCTCTGGTTCTAAGTACGGTTTTAATTCGTCATCTTCGTAGCCCATATTCATCCACTTATCCTTCATAATGTTCTGTAAGTAAATGATGAAAATAACTCTTTGTAAAAACTTATTAACGTACAATATCCCTTTAACTTTTATTATACTTCTTATAATTTGTTTTTAAAACAACTTATCTAAAAATCAAATTTCATAAACAGTTAAAATTTTTATATTTACATTTGAAGGCGAACCTATGTATGACAAAGCTTATATTAGTGATAAAATTATAAGAATATATCAATGTTTATTTATATTTATCTGTAAGTAAATTATAACATAAGAATATTTGTATGAATTTTGAAGTTTTTCTCACTACTTATACAATGTCTTTGCCAAAAATAAGTATAGGTAAAGTAGCATTAAATGTTATTATTATTTAAAAAATTATTTAAAAAACGCAAGAGATTACTTAATAGATCATAAAAAATTAATACTAAATATTTTCCGACATTACTTGGCTCATTTTATTTTATTTTCTCTATACATTAGCTTTTCATTTTAGCTGCGAGTCATAAATAAGTCACTATTTGATCAAAATTCACTTTAATGGTTTGACAGAACAAAGGAAACAAAAATGATGAAACAAAAAACAATCTTAAGTGTGAATAATGAAGAAAGGAACGGAATCCGAACCTTATCGCCACGTACCTCTAATGAGGCCCGTTTCGTAGGGTTGAGCACCAAAAACTTTTTCAGAAGATTCTCGCAATCCGTCGACATGTAGAAGGGAATTCTGTACTTTCCACGAAGTACCCTCTCGCGCAACTCTCGAAGCGTCGAGCCGTCGAAGGGCAGTGAGCCGGAAACCAGGGTGTACAGTATTACCCCCAGCGACCAAACGTCGACCTCAGGACCGTCGTATTTTTTACCTGAAACGAGTTAAGTATTTTTTTAGTATGGGTTTCTGGAGGGGGGGGGGTTAAATAATAATAAGAATAATTTTCGACCGTTTTCGAACAACGTTATAATATTACCGTTGGAACTGTTTATACGAAATAGTTATTGTTTAGTATTGTAGGAAAACTTTTTGACCCTATTAAGTAAGCCTTATACAGATATGCCAAATAATAAGAAAATTCATAAATTTTACAATTTTTATAATACAATCAATGAACTTTACATTCATTTTTCTCTACTCGAACGAAAATTTCATGATTAAATTACATAATATATCATTTAATCGCATAACAATATGCTTTTATACTTTACTTATAATCTATTCAAATTAAAGAAGACGTTGTGTATGTTATCGAAAATATTTTTCTTCGAATTGAGCTTGCAAAAGAACTATAATATAATTATTTATTATAAATTTTGTTTGGAGCGAAATCGAACTGTTTCACACAGTGGAATTTTTCATATTTCAACAATCGTATAATAAAAAATTGACGTTTTTCTACGAAGGCAATCCATTAATCTCTGGTTTTATTCTAAGCGTATTCTTAAAACTGTAATAACTCCAACTTTTTATTACTTCAAGGAGGCAGCACATGATCGATTTTTTCGTTGTTATTATTTAACATAGTTTCCGTTAGAATCCATTTTAAATAGAATTTATTTTACGATTTTTAAATACCCAAGAGAACTCGTTTAAAGCTATTTCATAAACTTTTCACTTCATTGCAATCGGTACATCAGTTGCATGGTTAACTTTGTTATGCAGGTTCCTGAATTATGCATTCCGGTATTGATTGTGCCACTTAAAACTTAATTTGGCAATTTTATTACTAATCAATACGAAAGACATTTTTTCACTAGAGAACTTCACCGGATTTTTAGCGAAACTTAGGAAATAGCTTGAATTCAAACTGTTTATGTGTTTGCAGATATCATACGTATTGTACAAACGCGTTTCAAAAAGTTTTCAAACAAAACCAGCTCTATAATTGAATGGAAATATCGACGTTTCTTCGAGAATTCAAATTCGAGCGTTTATGGATGTATAGAAATTCGTTTAGGAAAGCACACCTTGAAAAAGCTCGGGCGCGGCGTAGGGAGGCGAGCCGCAAAAGGTATCGAGCTTGTTGCCGGGCGTGAATTCGTTACTAAATCCGAAGTCGGCTATTTTGATGTTCATCTCGCTGTCGAGCAGCAGATTCTCGGCCTTCAGATCCCTGTGTATGATCTTCTTCTGATGGCAGTACTGGACCGCCGAGACGATCTGCCTGAACTTGGCCCTGGCCTCCTTCTCCTTCATGCGGCCGTGGAGGACGAGATAGTCGAAGACCTCGCCGCCGCTCGCGTACTCCATCACCAGGTACAGCGTCTTTTCCGTCTCGATCACCTGGAAGAGCTTCACGATGTTCGGGTGGTCGAGCATCTTCATTATCCTGACCTCGCGGAAAAGCTGCGAAGCAAATGAAAAATAACGAGCGTGAATGACGTATATTATTAGTATATATAGCAAAAGTTTACAACGTCGAGGTGACAACGAGGAAAGTTGCTAGTGTAGTATTACGCAATGTTAGCCCTTTAGCATTTTATCTAGATTTTTTTCAATTTTTTTTTACGTCTATGAACAATTTCTTATCGATTTCAACGAGGTGTTGTTACGTTCTATGCCTTTTTTTTATAAAATGCCAATAAATGTGAAGAAATCATAAGATAAGATAAAAGTTCAGATTAATTATTGCTAACAATAGAGTAGTGAGCGAAAAAAAAGATTTTTCAGATCAAATTCATACCGAGACAAAATTATAGCTGTAATTGTCTAAAAATTGAATACAGAGTTTCGTCAGACCGTTGCTTAGAAATTCGCCGTCTAAGTTTCGAAACCATCAATATCGTATTCAACACAGCCGACTACAATTTTCTAAAATAATGATTTTTATAAAGTCACTATTAAAAAAAATAAGTTTAAAAAAATTTGATACCAAACTCAATTTTCTTCAACGATATTGGATCTGTTATTTTTAATTGTTTTAAATTTCATATCGAATACGCAATCAGAAATCTCAAAAACTTGCATAAAAACTTTTATAGACTGTATTGAATGGATTATTTTGGATTTTGAAATTTTGACGGCAAGTTCATTTAATCATCAGCGATCCCCGACACCCTTTAAAAATTGGATTACTAAAAGAATTCGTGTTCGAGAGGATTCAAAAAAATTTGCAAAAGCGCCGTATTTTTATTTTCTAGCAAAGTTATTTTTACCTAAAATAAAAGAATTTGTTCCAGAGGACTAGTACAAATATTTTAGTTTGGAACATATATACTCATTGCTCGATATAACTCGATTGTGTGGTGAAGCTATTTTGAAACGGTATATATTTTATTTTTCCGTAAAGAATATTTTTATCATTATATTTGTTTTCTTTCAAATAAAAATACAAGATTAATTATGTATCCATTTTCAAACGTAACAAAATAATTTACAAACAAATTTAATTCTTTTTCATTTGGAAGGGTTTGTTTTATATCTAATTTACTAAAAGCGTTAATTCCCTATACGTTTCAGAAATTTCAAGAATGCATTACTTTATATCTAATAATTATAATGAAAACAAAAAAATCTCTAAAAAAACTCTTAACTTTATATAGTTTCTTTCATATAAGTTCAGAATATAATTCATTAGCTAATTCATCTCCGTCATTCGCATCGGAGTTTTTATTTGAAATTGAATTCTCCTATTAGGTTTACGTATCCACTTGAGGATTTATTAAAGGCCTTACAGCAATATCATAATTATAATATAATAATTTTATGTATATCATTAACTGAACAGTATGTATTGAGACTAAAATAAAATTTCTATATATACATATGAATATTTGCTCAAGAACATGGTGAAAGTAAGAAAATTCTTGGAGCTATTCTGGTGAATACGTTGAGCTTTTATAATACCGTGCAAATATGAAGAGGTAGCGTGTAATTCAGAAAAATATATTTTCCCGGAGAATAATCCGAAATTCATCATAAAAAATATATTCCCATTGTTAACGTAACATTAAAATCGAGCTATATAATCTTTATTTAGTCATTTTACCCAGAGCTTCTTTCGTCAACAAATCTCCCCTCTTTACGCCTCGAGAATATATATATATATATATATATATATATATATATATATATATAGAGAGAGAGAGGGGAAGAGAGAGAGAGAGAGTGATATGAGGGGGGAAGGAGAGTGACAGAGAGAGCGCAATTTGGAAAACCCCAGAAACAGAGGAAAAGAGAGGGAAAGAGAGGGTGAGACAGAGAGAGAGAGAGAGAGAGAGAGAGAGAGAGAGAGAGAGAGAGAGAGAGAGAGAGAGAAGGAGGGAGGAGCGAACCAAGGTTCGACGACTGCGGAGACCGAAGAAAATCACTAGCTTGCACACGCTGTATATATGTATATAATACACATGCGCAACAGTCGTTGGCCGCGCGCGCCACCAATTCTCCTCAATTATGCAACGGGGGCGCCCCGTTCCTGCGTACGCACCTACAGAGTGTACACAAATACGTCACATCCCCCTTCCCCGACACCCCGAGCTAAAGAGAAAGAAGGAAAAAACAGAGAAACCGAAGCGGAATAAGCAAAGCACTCACCTTCTGCAGACTGCCCGGGTTGAGCTGCGTCT